>VWZK01000798.1:562062-651305 GCA_013396935.1 Baryphthengus martii | reverse complement strand
AAAAAAGAAAGAAAAAAAGAAAAAAGGAGTAACAGGATTTATGCTTGTTAACAGAGCTCTATGTTGCTCAACATCATAAATAAATTTTAGTCAATTTCTGAAGTTCAGCTCCTCTATCAGAATAACTAACACCAATCAACCAGCTCACTGAATATTATGCTTCCATGCCAATTACAAGCCCACAAATTCACACTACACAGATCAAAATACAAATTTCCCTGCCTAATTCACTCAGGTGTATCTATCATAAAATACTGAATGGTGATAACTGAAGTTAGCAAAAGTGTTGCTACTTCAGTGCTTACACAAAAAAAGTGAAGGCAAAGGATATGCAAATTATTCTTAGTTTTCTATATTATTTTTAGCCTCTGTTGGTCTTTTTCCAGCAGTGATATCCAGCAATACTACTCACTGCTCTCCTACTATAAAGACACAGACCTACAGGCTCATTAAAACTAAAGGTTTTTAAAATTGTTTTATTTTCCTTTTTTTCTTTTTATAGATAGGGTGTTTAATTCCAAGGATGCACTCCAATATTAAAAGCTTCAGGTACAAATTCATCCCTACGGTATAATGACTAACATGGGATTTTCGCTGGTCTCCAAAAAGTGTCATAGACTCACAAGCTATGTCTCATAAACTAAACCTCACACAGCCTTCTTTACAAAGACATAGGCTGCAATAAACACTAGGATCAACTCTGTAAGCCTCTCTTTTAAATTCTGGCACACATCTGACAACTTCTTACTAAGCACACTTTGTAATAAAAAAAACAAACAAAAAACATAAACAAAAAACCCCAAAAAACCCCAAAGACAACGCCCCAGGCACATGCACATGCAATGCTAAACCTATAGTCAGTGTTATAAAAAAAAATAAAAATTCTATTGCAATTATAAAGTTTTGCTTTTTGATTCCTGACAGCAAACTGGATAACACAGCAGAACAGTGAAACCATACACAGTGTGCATTCCCCTTGGTCATTATACTTAGTTTTTCAAATGACAATTGGTCTTTTTCACAAAAAAATGCCTCAGCAACAGCAAGGCACTTACTTAGACCCAAGGACTTCTTAGAATTTAGCATAGAAAATGGCACATTGCAAATATGCCTGAAAAGGGGCATTTTTCCGTCCTTTCATATTTTTGGATGAGAGCTGGCATTTAAAGGAGAAGCAAAGCAGCACACACTCAAAAGAAAAATAAACCTTTGTTAAAGCTACCACTCGGAACTGGTGGAATTCAGTGCCTCAAACATCACTGACAGGAAGCACTCAAATTTTTAAGCAGGATTATGCAGTTTCAGAAGTATCAGTGCTGTTGTTTTGCATAAAAGAATTTAAATTAAAAAAAAAAAAACAAAAAAACCCCACAACGTAAAAAGAGGGAAAATCTCCTTGTTCTTCTGGAAAGCTCAGAGAATAGTCAAGCTTTTGGTAACATGCCACAGGTTTGAATATGGCTTGCTTGTTGCTCAGTAATAATTTTCTGCCCTTATAATCAGAGTTCTCAAAACATAATAGAGTCTGGGGATCTTGGGAAGATGGCCAGGGTTCCAATCTGCCATAAAAATTTTACTGATGCATAACATGCACTTTTAATCACAACCCCATAAAGATGCTGCTATCTCTGCAGCAGAGAACAAAAAATAAAAACAAACTTTAAGTATCACAAAAATCGCTGACTCTACTGCACCTAGTACAAGAAGCAAAATCCTTGAATAATCTACTACACTGGAATCACTCATGTTTCAGAAGGAGTTTGTTTGCAATCTATTTACCAGTTTCCCTGCAAAGGACAACTCACAGTCACTTCCAGTAGTAAAAATTGGAAATGGTTCTTTATTGAAATTCCAATATAGTCACACTCTTCTGAAAATTCATTACAAAGTGATTTGCTCCAAACATGACCAAGTAAGAGCGGTCTATCCTGCCACAACAGACATCATCTCTATGGAGAAGATTTACTTTCTTCTGCATTTCATGGAGTGGGATTGAGGAGTGCACACACACACAGCACGCAGCTCTACCTCAGGTATTCATGTAAGCATTTTCCTGAAGTGCACCATCAGCCCTGGTGCACTTAAACACTGCGTGGTTTGAGATTTCGGCTCTTTTTCCAGTTAGGACATAAACCAATAAATGCTGGCAAATTGTGTGGATACAGAACAAGCTCTGTTTACTAATGTCCAGACACAAACTCTGTAACCACTTCCAAGTCACATTTCCCCACCACGTGTTTTGTTACTTGCTGCGAAACAACTGTGAATACAGCCTTTTATCTTCTGAACAACCTTCACTTATATTTCCCTGGAAAAACTTGCACAGCAAATGCTGATGGACAAAATATGCCGCTCTCAAGAATTTTACAGAGCAACTGAAATCAAAAGCATGCCAGCCAGCCACCAGCATATACAGTTCTGCTATGAAAAGCTGAAAAGTTTGAAAGACTTGCCTGACGAAGTCTGGTGAGACAGAACAATGCATACCCCAGCCTTAAGTCTCGCACAGGGACCACCACCAAAAACTTTGGAGGTCAAGCTGGTCACTGCCAAGTGTTTCTTCACAGCCCTGAGCTGAGAAGTTGCTGCACATGACAGCAAGCATTTTCCTCCTTCCTAAACCTCACTTACTCTCACAGGCTAGCTGGCAGTAGTGAAACTTCCTGCACCTGTCAGAGATAACAAACTTGAACTACTATTACAACAGGCAGAAGAAACATCCTGTGATTCTAAAACTTAGTGCTATAAAGTTAAAGAACAGGGCTAGAGCTGCTCATAGTTATACAGAATTTGGCGTTTTTTTTGTGTCCGGTTTCTTTTTTAGGAAGATATTTAACAATGCCTCAAAGATCTACAGCATTGCTGAAATATCCTACTTGTTTTTCAATAGCTTCATACACTGCTGGCAAATAAATGTGAATCAGCTCACCCCAGGATAAATGCTCACAACATGAAAGCTAGGTGAAAACTTTGAAAAACCCACCAAAAAGGAGAGATAAACCCCCTGCTTTTACTAAGTGTTAGTTTATTCAGCTTGAATGTAAAGAAACAGAAAAGGTATTGTGCTTCTCAGTTGTTGAAAAAAAAGCAGAAATGTAGTTAATAGTTCTATAGTATAGTTAAAAAAGCAGAAATATAGTTAACAGTTACAAATTTCAGTTTAACGTGACGAAATGCAAGAGCGTAATTTATAAAAACGCAATCTAGCAACTTCCTCAAAAAACTTAGCGCTTCGTAGCGGGACTTGAGAAGGCAACACGAACAAAAGCAATCTCACTGACACCTGAAGGAAAAGGCAATCACCACTTTCCACAGGGACACCGAGAATAAAGTTCCCTACCATTATTTATATTAAGTTGGCATTGTTACTGTTTGATTGCTGGATGGAAGCACGATAGAGCTTTTGCATAGTTACACTTACTGACATGATTCTGCCCATTCAGTAGCTGCATTTTATTCAGCTATGAACCTGTCTTTCATGATACAAAATTTCTTCTCAACGACAGCACTGCTTTCTAAAGCTCCAAATTATTTATAAATGCAGTGATACTTACGGAACATTGTATAAAACTGTTGTGGATTAAGGTTCCACTTTCCCCATGGTGTCTTGTGGCCTTTAGACTGGGCATAATGGGCATGGTTAAACTCTGGTTCCGTTCCAAAGGAATCCAGAACTCTCAGCATACACCTGAAAGAAAAAAAAAAAAACCAACAACAAACACTTGTTGTAAGTACACATGCATGTGTATATATACACATAGTTATGATACTTGAGAAGATGTGGTTTTGTTTGCAACTGTGGACGATCTATAAACCGAAGGTACATTTTAATTTCAAACATTTCTGTTCATGTTACATTCACAAGGACATTATGATCAGCAAATTCAAGGATATATTAGACATTCAAATAGCAACCCTGGAGCTTATTTTGAGTTTCTCTTCATTCTGTAAGAGCAGTTTTGTATTAACATCCAAGTAGAGCTTACGGGAATGCTGCTGTGGTCACCTACATTCCTGGGGCTCTGAAGTAGAATTTAGGCAGGAGAAGAGAGGATTCTTCAGCTATTTTCTGATGTTCTCACCCATTACCACAAAATCAAATACAACCGCCATGGGCCACATGCCAACAAGATCAGAGCAGAACAGTACTTTGTCTTCAGACGATTGTATTTAGTCTCCAGGTTCTGATTTTTTGGGTCAATTAGATCTACTGAAGAAGCACTGAAGACAGTTTAATTTGCTGAATACTTGCAGTCAGACAGACCATTTATTTGTTTATAAAACATTCTGTCATGGAATTTTGAAGCAGCAATATAAAAGTCAAATGTCTGCAACAGCCAGTCTACGACTGAGATGAACCTTGGCAATGAATTGCAAAGGGCCTGAGATGAGAGAATCACACTCAGTCCTCTATTTAAACTCCTATTAATTCCTTGGGGGGAAAAAAAAATAAATTACTTCATTTTTGAGTAGACTCCTATCAAAAAAGGTCTCATAGTACACGAAAGGCAACAAAACTCTCAGTAGGTGGTGGCACACATCCTAGCACACAGATTCTAGAAGTTATGTTTCCAAAATGCAGCCTGCCAACCCTTTGATATGGCTTGGACAGCGACTTTGTGGCCATCACACTGGCCGTCGGCTCCACTGCAAATTAATTGGATTATATGGCTCCAAAGCTGATGACTCTACTATTCCTTAGCCCTCCAGAAATAAAATTTTCAGAAAAGACTTATATAGGATGTGTTCCTACAATATAGAATCATTTTGGTTGAAAAAAACCCTTCAAGATCATTGAGTCCAACCATTAATCTAATACTGCCCAGCCCACCACTAAACCATGTCCTCAAGAACCTCATCTTTATGTTCTTTAAATACCTCCAGGGATGGCGACTCCACCACCTCCCTGGGCATCATGTGGCGCTCTGTTATAAAGTCATGAATTCTTATCACTGCACATTGTATCGTTGGGCTTGTACGTGCTAAGGAAGAGACACAATCTCATGGCGGGCAGAGAAGGGAAGCAGCTGTAAAAGTTACTATTAAAAATAGCTGTATTTCCCAGTCTTCAACATTTCTTGTGCTCCAAGCACATATGCATTCTGTTCAGCAAAATATCAGGATTTTGGCTCTAAAATGTGAAAGAATGTAGCCCCCACAAGGTTAAAGAACTTAGCTCCAACTGTTTTTCAGCTTTAAAAGACCAAAGAATTTAGTCCCCAAAATACATTTCTATAATTCTTATATTTTGTTCCTTTCTCTAAAGTATTCATTAAATTGGGAAACAGAAAAAAACCCAGCAATTTTTAAACTCCCATATGAAATGTCACCTTTGTATCTGAAAGTACAAATAGAGCAAATTTACTCTTTTAATCTTCACAGAGATCTTTCAAGCAAAAAGAAAGTCAAAATATACAACACATTATGATTCACCATACAACAAAGCTGACAGATCAGTTTCTGCGCAGTGTTTTATGTCAACTGTTCTCAATGAAAATATTTTACAACAGTGGCAATTATCTCTCCATCAAACAAAATACTCCAGCAGGACCAAAACAACTTCTGCACTGATGAATCATTCAGTAATAAAAGCCCTCTCATTTCTTGGCAGGCCTTAAAACAAAATTCTTATCAAATACACAGCTTTTGGCCAGGTACTCGAGCACAAGGGAATGAAAAATGGGAGAAAGCTATAGAAAAACTGCAACCCTACTGGAGTTTGTCAAATTATGTATGTGAAGAACACTACATTGCATGTCGTCATCTCCAGGAGCTTTGCTTCCTCTCTTTTTTCCTACATTCAGATGTAAGGTAGGTAGCATTAGTTGTTTACAGGGATATGTGTAACTATGTCCCATACACACAGGGTCTGTCAAGCAGGACAGCAAATGTGATGCAACAGAAACTAAGCTAAACAAGAAAGCAGGGAAAATAAAAAATATTTATATGATTTGGGCACCAAGTGTCAGAAAAGAGAAAAAGATCACAGCAGAAAGTGCAAGTGTGTGCAGAAATGGTATGTATGAGAGATCAAAGGGTCAAGTGGTGAACCTAATCCTTCAAATGCAGCAGAAAAAAAAAGATAAAGATTTAAAATTCAGACGTGAATGTAATTAACGCCAGTTATGCTGAACTGGTATTTTAACATATGTAGCAACATCTCAGTTGTCTGCCCAAGTACTACATTCTCCATTTGTTTCTCTTCGTAGTTTAAATCTCTTTGAAGTATTTTAAAACTAAGTTTCTTTTGCATAGCATTTGAGCATTTCTAAAGTGAAATAATTAACTTTGAAAATGGCAAACCAGTGTATTTTTTAAGTCAGGGATGTATTTCAAATAAAAATATCAATTGAGTGTGATTTTAACTTATTTTCTACTCTGTTCTTGCTTCCTTCCTAAAATGTCACCTAGCTAGAGCAGGGAAGTTACAGAGAATCACAGTATGCCTTGCAATTGGTGTCAGACTGATTAGTCTATTCACAGAATAATTAAAAGGAGGACTGGTGGGTAGCAAACTGCTTATAGAAACATCTATGTTAAAGTCTTTCTTTTAGCATATTTTAAGGCTTATGAAAAAAATAATTAGACTATGGATTATCACCATTCTTAAAGTGAGAGTTCTTCCATAAATGCTGGGCATAAGCACAATCTTACCTGGGCTGTCCCAGTAGAATTATTTATACACATACATTTATATCCTTCTCCCACCTGAGGTCGTAACTATTCTCGACTTCCATGCACTACTTCTCTGTTTAAACAAGCAATGCTGTCCAGCAGCACCTACTGCTGATGTCAGCATAAACTCTTAAATATGCAGAGGCTGCAGATCTCTTCCTGGGAGCAAGCTGGTCAAAACCCAAGCAGTTCTGGTGTGAAGCTCTGTAGGTGCACTGAGCTCAGGCACAGCAATGTGCCCACGCAGATACCGGGACTCCAGACTGGTTTGGCTGATGTCCAGCCAGCTCAGATCATGAGCAGCCCCTACCTGCCTGTGAAAATCCTTGCAGGTACACACATCAACTTTCATGCCACATAATACTTGCATTTTAAAATGTAAAAACTTAGACTGAAAATAACCCTCCTGAAAACAGATGTATTCTAGAGAACATGTAAGAAGCGGGAATGTTGCTCATTTTTCAGGATAACTGTCATGTTAATTTAGTTCAAGAATAAAGCCAGTTGGATTTTTGGCATATGGGAATGAGTCATTACCAGAGAGACTGCAGAGAAATGAAAAAAAAAAATAAAAAATCACAGATTCTTATGTGCTGTATGGAGGATGTGAGTGCTAAGAAAGGCAATGAGCTGCACTCTTCAAACTATATAAAGCTACTAATTTTTATGTTGCTTCATTGCACGTAAGTTGTATTCGAACATCCAGACTTCAGAACTGAAAAACACAGCATGTCCAGGCATTCTTCTGCTTGAAAATAAGGTGCAGTTAAAACTGAGATCTGTTTTGCTATATTCATATTATTTACAGCACCAATTCTGCCAGAGATAAAGCATGTACCATCAAGAGTCACTGGTGCTAGAGATCTCAGATGTACAAAATAGTATTTCAGCTGTTCAGAAATACTGCCCACTCAGAGCAGCAGGGTCATTCTTTGGAGCTAGCAGTTCTGGAAACCTGATTTTGCAATTACCAAAAATTTCCTCAGGGCTCAACTTCACTCATAAAGATGATACACGGTGCTCTTACCAAGAGACTGTTCTGAAGGCAGGGGTTTATTCTACCCCTCTGTACTGATCTGAAGTGAATATACAAGTTTTAAGTTCTTTGCATTTCAGTTTGTTCCACATAAACCAGATTGAGCTGACCCACATATGTCTGCTGATAAACTATATGGCAGAAAGCAAAACACTTCAAGACAAAGCACTGTTCCTACAGTCATATTATTAAATATAACTGAGAAAGCAAATTTTGTGAGGAACAAGGGCTATAAGGTAGCTTTATCTGTGATAATCTTTATTTTACTGGAATGAATAAATTAAACAAAAACATATAATTATGATTCTATACTGGACTTCAGATTTTTAACTTTAAAATACTGGGCCGACAAAATTTACGAGGTACCTCCTGATGTTAAGAGAATAAAAAAAGATTGCAAGAGGATCCTCAAACAGGAGATAGCATACATGAAGCGATCAATTAATTCTTCTGCTCTGATCAATTCTGGTAGTCTCTGCTAGACTCAGGACCCCATTTTGTACACTGAACTCAAAAACCACTCTCAAGTTATGAGATTCTCGCCAAATGCAACAAGCTTGACGAAAGGTCTACAAAACCTTTATTATAAGGAATGAGCCAAACCCCAAATTTATTTTGAAGAAAAACAAATTGAAGGAAAAGGATTATATAATATATTCTTTCTAGAGGTTGGCGGAGAAGGGAAGGAAGCAATTTATTCCCCAGGACCATATTAGAATAAGCAGTAATGGGCAGTTTGCAAGAAAACAGTCCAAGAAAAATACGTTAAAGAAAAGCTTACTAATATAAAACAACAGCTGGGGCATCTTTTGCAGTCATCAGTAAAAGATTAGGCAAAAATCCCTCAAGAAGGACTAATATATCTGATCTACTCTCCAGCAAGGCTATGGACTAAATGAGGTCTCCTTCCATTCCATGAAATCCAATATCGTAGAATAGAGGCATTAAGAATGTTGTTGTCTTCAAAGGCCTAACAAAACCTCCTACACTACCTAAGGTATTTATTTAGAATTAAGTTCAGCTGTGCTCTCCTAAACCAGAACAAGTCAGTCATTACTACAAATCAAGAATCAAGCAAAACCAGATTAACAATTTACGATTCATGACATAAACAAGAAAAATTGAAGAGCTAATCTAATAATCTAAATGTCATGGTGTATTTCCGTATCTTCATTACAGAATATATCAAATAGGAAACTGAAAGCAAAAGGGAAGAAACTTTCAAAATTTATAAGGATGGGTTTATATCCTGATTACAATCCTGTATGCGACTGCCTTAGTGACAATTACATCTGGCAGACAGACAACCAACTGTAGCTCAGTGCAAAATGGGATTATCTTTATTAGCAGGCTCCTAAAAACCAGAATATCCGTTTACTCCTCTGCTTCAAAAAAAAGATTAAGAGTAATCTAATCTGCAACATTGATCACAGTAGTCATTTAAAATTATGATGGAAAGATCCAATGCGCTAGAAAATCCCGAGGTTGAGAGAAAACAATTCGTCTACCTGCAGTGAACACCTTTCAATACCTTCCTTCAAGGAGGATTTACTGGACTTTACAGATCATGAAACACAGCTAATTCAATTAGGTGGCGAAAAAAAATCAAAGTCAGTAATTTAGATTTGGTTTTATTTCATGCTGATGTGTAGTTGTACAGCACATGGGAGGCTTGCTGATTTAAAGTTATTGACAAAAAAACCACAGTTCTAAAAGCGCAGACACCAAGAAGGCTGTACAAAGTAATTTCTTGTGACTGCCACCTTCCATTTCTAATGGACTGACGTTTATAGATTACAGAAGCAAAACCAACTGCAGCTTACTCTTTAGACTCACCCTCAAAGACTCCCCTCTGCCCAGCACCTTAAGGGATGGAAGAGAAAAAATTGCATTGCGGTTCCTGGGCAATACAATTAGGATAAGTAAATCTCCACAGTCATTAATCCAGTATGGCTACGAAGACTGACAAACAAAACATGCCTTTAGTATTCCAGCTCCACAACAAAATCCAATAACCTCTGAGCTCATCTACTACTTTACAGAAAAAAGAAGGGAGGAGATGCAAAGAAGAGTGGGAAAAAAAGGCAGGATGATGACTCACAAGACAATATAATTCGTTAAAGACTAAAAATGCTTGAATCCAAGAATCCCAAATTTGCTGGGGATAAAGATGGCATGCAACAAACAGGCAAAAGCCTCTTTATTCCTAAAAGACAACAGAGAACCATATTTTCCTTTTTCAAGACATTGAAATAGATGTGAATGTACTTACCTCTGTCTTTTGACATGTATTGGTTAATAAAAGCTTAATAAACAAAGCAGGTAAGAGGTCAAATAAGTGTTATACTTACTGGTAATGTACCCATGATGGACCGAGGGTTTTCTTAAACTGTGTGAGTCCCACAATATCAATGTAAATGAGTTCTACAACTTTATGGCCCTGGGTAGGACAGCCAGATCTGTTACCAACGACCTTCTTCATAATCCTAAACAAAGAAACAAACAATATGGAAAAGTATTACTTTCCAAATGCCTTGAATGGATGCTGTAATACTATTTATACTAACAATTCCCCTTTTGAAAAAATCTTTATTCTTATCTTTTCCAAATCTGGAACTGTGTAAGAACATTCAAATGCTAAAGATGCTCAGCATTTATTAAAGAAATGTTTATAAATCAGTAAAGTGCTAATTTTCACTAAAAACCTCATCTAATTTAAACAAGAGAGTAACATAGTTGAAATGTTTAAAAATAGTGTGCTTTGAAATGATTTTAAATAATTTCTGACTTCTATTGACAGCGTTTTAGTTTAAGAGCTCTCTACTAAATGATGCTGTCGTGTTTGTTAGAAAAAAATGAAAGCTACAGAAAATGTCTTTGTGCTTAAGCCTGAAACAGATGTTTTATGCATTATGCTGAACTAGCATGCAAAGCAAGACAAAGATGACTAAGGTAGCAATTTGACCTAACATAAGCAATTAACTGCAGCAAAAGTAATTTGTTTCAAGGATTTAAATATTTTATTTTAAAATAAGATACTGAGTGAAGAACAGCAGATACTGAAGAAGAGGACACAGAATTAGTCTAGCCTGTAACATTTCCTATTGCAGCTGGTTAAAGCACCTGGAACATCAAGGAATAAGCTGCTTAGTTTGAATTTTACAACATTCATTTATGAAGTCTCAGGAGCCTGAAGCTACCATGAAAATACATTATCCTTTTCATAGCACATATACTTAGCTCATGAAAATAATCTTATCATCTGTTTAGTGAATTATCACTTTCATTTTATGCTTCAAGAAATTATATACTGTTAACAGAAGCTTCAAGAGTTTACAATTCATTTTTTTTTGTACTCTAGTTTCAAAAGTGAAAGTAATCTCCTTACTCCTTGAGCTCTGCCAGTGAAGCTGAAATCCTGATGTCATGGCCCAGTAAGTAGAGAGATGTAATTAAATCACTCCACTGGACTAATTCACCAAGTGGGCCACCGCTAAACGCATTTTCTGCAATCTTGAATCCAGATTCTTTTGTCAAAAGCCCCAGATGAACAAGAATCTGGAAAGGAAAGTCATATGTTAAGAGTTACTGATATTAAACATGCGACTGTTATACCTCACAACATTTTTTCTTTCTATTAAATTCCAACTATGGCCAAAAAAATCAATTAAAAAAAAATAAAAAAAATCGAATCCCCCCACCCCAACAATTAAATTTTTTGCTGGATCTCTAGAACAGTAATTATAAGAATGTTACTGCATTGTTTTATGCTATTAACTGCCACAAGATCAGTAAGTAAACAAGTGGCATTATGCACAAAATATGCAATTCTGCACGGAAGGTTGTGGCTCACACTAACTTAGAATGAATAATCATATTCTCAAGTAGAATATACTTGCTTAGGCAAGATAGTATAGTTAAGGAAGGGCATGTTGCTGTGCACAAGCCATTAAGGACTTGGAAAGACTGCATAACGGGATGCTTTCCAAACCTCTCCTCTCTGCTGCCACCAGAGGTGAGTTTTCTTTGCAGTTCCTTGAAATCTGTGCTTGCCTTTCTAATGAAGCACACAAGTTGAGTTCCAAACACTGGGTTACACACCTGGCCTGCTGTTGTGGTCAACTTTTAAGTCAACTCAAATCCAAACCAGAAATACACCATTTAACTATTTTATTTCAGACAAAGAAGATGTACAATTATTGTTTTCTATGACTATGTAAAACACTCTAGTGTCATAAGTTTGAAGTAAAGTCGATTTCTCCCTTTAGAAACTTCTGTACAGTCTATTTTATCCAAAATTAAAGAGGTCAGAAAGCTTATTCAAAGACTGACTTATTGAAAGCATCTAAAACTATTCGTAAAGCAAATACCCGTTGTACCAGTAATTTCAAACAGCAAAATACTTCTTGAATTTTGACATATTTGGTATTTCCATTCTGAAGTTGCTTCTAGAACACAAAGCTTAAAGAAGCCTATATGACTGCATGCAGCAAGAATGAAAAACGTTTTCATTTACCTTTTTTCGCTTTCTCTTCTCCAAATTTTGTTTTTCTGCAAGTGATTTAATTGCTTCAATCCAGGTATCAGCCATTCGTCTGATGCGTAACATCATCCACCTGAACTCCTCGTGTCTTGACATCATTTTGTAGAGATTATCAAAGTCGATACGAATTTCAGCCTTCCAATGAAAATATTTTTTAAAAACCCCAAACCATTAATTGTCCTTCAAACAGCGTGCTTTCCAGAAATGAAAAGAATTCTCAAGTGTGAACTCTGTGCTTTATATTCGTCATTAAAAAAAAGATACATTCCTAATGCTAAAGTCGAGATTTTTAGTTCAAATATTTAAGATCTCTTTAATCAGAAATTTATAAACCAAATCAATTAGTGTTAGTTTTATTACTAGTATTTTGGTAGCCCCAGAATAAGTTTGCAATGTTTCACAATGTATTTATTTCTGCAATATAAGACTTGGTTTTGTTCATGTGCTTCAAGGCGAGGTTCTAGTATCTCTACGGCACAATAAAAAATCAGAACAGTATGCTGGAGATTCATGCGTATCATGGATTTTCCAAATACAAGGAAGTCTCCTATTACACCATGAAGAAAGAAACATTACTAGAGAATGAATTTTAAAAGAAACATTCAATTTAAAGCTAGACTGATCTAGGAACAATTGGTTCTACAAAATGAGAGAGGCTTTATCTAATTTAAGCAAATAACGTTCATATGCATCCCAGCATTTATCTTTAAAATATCTAAGTGCTATATGATTATGCTATAATAGTTTAGAATAAAACTCTACATGCTCTAGAGTTCTTCAAGGAAAAAAATTAGGCGTAATCAAAACGCTACTACAGAACTGAAATGTATATAAGTCTCTCTCATTAAGGCATTTTTATATATAAGGCCCCAATTTGAGATAATACAAATGGACAGTTTCATATAAGGTCACTTAATACTGGTGAGCAGTCTATGGATTTGTATTTTTTCTCAGTATCTGCGTACAGTATTTTTTAAATTGAAACACAAAAATATTTTAATGGTAATCTACCACCAAGACTGTGGTGAAATACGAGGACTGGAGAAAAATATATGCTGAGCTACGTACATACAGTGAAGGATGTTTTCCTTCCTTTTTGAGGAGCTAAGGAATAAAAATGCTAAATTCTAGTCTTAATTGAATTTATGTGGCACAGGATTGCAGGATCTTTTGCATGAATCACAACTACTGAGTTATTTCTCATGTTTTAATGTTGTTCTTACCACTGTTTTTTGATCAGTTTCTTCATTAGGATTTTTTGCTCTCCAAGGTAAACGAGGACACCAGTTTTCAACCTGTAAAATAACCACATGAAAATAAATCATTCAATTCTACTTTCAGCTGGTTCACTGAAGTGTCTCACTGTCTTTATATTACACCTTTCTGTGGCTTAAATAAGGATCAGCTGATCAGCAAGTAAGTCACTGCAACGTAAACTCTTTTTTTTGTCAGAAAAGCTTATGAAGACCTTTTGCAATTCAATACTATTTTAACCTTGCAAATCTGCAACCAAAAGTCGCATTTGGATATTTATTCATGATAATGAATACAGGAGATAAAACTCATTCAAGACAGAGGTCTGCTGTTAAATGCATTAAATAAAGATTCTCTGAGCAGTTCCTAAATGTTTTCAAAAAAGAGTTTTTTATGCTTATAGTCCTGAAAAATATATATGTTATCTTGGAACATTTCCCATCTCTCTAGAATACCTTTACAAAAAGGCAAAGCCTTATAAAATCCAAGAATCACAGTTCTACTTTATAGCAATCTAGACAAAAAGTTGAAAGAAGAATAAAACCTAAACTATTTTATTTGAAGGGTGTAAGTAATATAAGTAACAATATCAACAAGTACTAGCAGCTGTAATTTGTAGAGAAACATAATCAGTGCAAATGCAGTACTTCTACTGTTGTCTACTAGGAAAAACCAACCAAAAAAGCAAACCAGTTAGTAGTTAGGATGCAAGTCACTGAAAGCTCCTGTGCTCTCCCCTAGGGATCTTACTTGTCCTGTAGAATGTTTATTACTCATGTACCTTAAGAAATCAGACCACTTGCTTCAGGGAAGAAGAATCTCACTGTTGGAGGCAAACTCACGAAAACAGAAACACAACTGTACTGTAAAAAGTGAGAAATGTAAAAATTTATAGGCCAGCTAAGATACCCCATCACTACTGATTTCAGCTCACAACTCTGGGAGCGGTGAGATAATTAGAAGTCAGAGTTGCTCTTACGGTACCTCCAGTCATAGACTTGTCAAAACACAATTTCAGCTTAATCATGCTGCAGTAAGCCTGAAGCGTTAGAGATTAAAAGCTTAAGATGATAACAAATGATTGCCTAGAAAACCAATCACATGAAAATAAATTAATAGACATCATAACCTCAATTAAAGAGGAGAAACATATCAAGCTTAGGATCCTCAGACAAATTACAAAAGTACAATATGAATGCTATAACTTAATCTACTCTATGTATTTAATACATTTGAAAGCAATAACTTGGTCAACCTCATTTGAAAACATCTGATTTTTCAGTGGTCTCCAATTCTGGAAACTTCCTAACATATTAGTAAAAGTTGGAGAATCACTGGTAGAAAAGAGTTGCAAGCTCCATTGTACAAACCATTCACAGTCCCAATTGCCTTTTTTCTAAGTAGTACAAACCATTTTGAATCATTCCTAGCATTAAAATTGATCTAAATTAAGATATGACATTTCAAGGACTACTGTACGTGACCCTTTTTTGGCTTCATGTATTTCAGATTGCACCATCAGGCATCCTAAAGGAACTGAAGATTCTTCCAAGCTGCCAAGGACAGTGAGCTGCATGCCTCACTGACTGAAAACCAGAAACCGTTCTTCTGTGCTTTTAGAAATATTCCCTCTAGTCTAAATTAAATTACAGTAATTCTAATCACAAATAAACACTTAAGGAGTAGCCTCAAAGTCTATCAGTGTACGCAGTTGGTCTAGCACTCATTTTTCCTAACTGATAATCAGTCAATTCCTCTTTTCATTGGAAAGACCAACTTAACTCCCCAGAGGGTTTTTAAGTGCATTCAAAGTATGCCAGTTGTTTTCTTATTTTTAGGACCGGTAAATGCACTGGGAAAAATCCACAGGCATTTTCTCATAGAAAAAAGGAAAGAATTCTACTAATTTTTATGATCCAATGGCTTACAAAGAGCTATTAGATGGGGGGATAATAATTAACAAGAGCACCAAGAAAGCAAAGATGAAGCAAACAAGTTTGACATTCCATGGGAAGAAGAAAAAACCTTATTAACGTATTGACACAAGGAAAACTGGGAATGGAGAAGCAAAATACTGACTCATAAACCAGCCAGACTAGAAGTACTTTAATGATGAATTTCAGTATTCCTGGGCAAAAAATATCAGAGATATACATGTCCCACCTAAATGGAAACATTATGACAGCAAAACCAGGCAAAATGCTAATATAGATTCTATTGTTCAGAACAAGAGTTAATTTTGCAGATAATTAAAGAATCAACTGGCATTAATACATCACAGTTCCAAGAGAAACTGAGAGGAAAATCATAATATAATCATAGTGATGGCAGAGGGAAGAATGTACAAATGCTCAACACTGAAGCTCATAGACCAGAAGACACTTTTGGATCATAGCAGATATTGTCAGGTAGATAGAGAGCAAAGAAAGCAGAAGTAGGGATGTCTACAGAAATGGCAACATTTGCCTAGTACTCAAGAGATATCACACTTCCAAAAAAAACAGTTTTCAGAGGCAGTGGAGATGTTTCTCTCCATTTCTGGTTCTTGCTTCCCTGTCCAGTGAGAACAATAGATGATCAATAGTCTACAAACACTTGCATGAAAGGGACAGGGATTTCAACCTACACAACTACACAGGATATCAAAGACTTTTGAGACAGCCTTTGTAGAACTACTGGAAAAAGAAATTCTAGCACTGAGAGGTTCCTACTACAGAATTAAAAAGCCACTTGATTTTATGTTACTTACACAACATCTCTAGCAGGCTGCTAAGTTTTATTGCTGCTTTCCTCAAAAACCACAGCAATTGCATTTTTATACGTCTTTCAAATAAAAAGCTTCCAGTTAACTGTAGCTTTGCATTGCACTATGTAAAATTAACATCAACAGTGGTAACAAAGCCTCAAAGACGGCTTAAAAATCCTGTAAAGAAACAGCACTCAATATTTTGTGTCAGAATTCAAAGCAACAGTTTGCACTAAGCCAGATGAGCAGCAAAATGAACTTTGTATTCCTCTCTAGCCCCACGTACTGATACACACTAGTGCAGAACACATGCTACTTCAAGTCATTTAAATAACTCTATCATCTGCCTTTTTCAAGACAGCCACTTTCAGTTCTTTCCCTTGCTCTTTCAGTACTTGGACTTCCTCTCCCACCCAGTGTACCACTATTCAAGTCAAACAGAGCACTTCCGCACTTCCCGGCCAGGACACGCAATCTCTCACCTTTAAGCCCAGGAACTACATTTAATCGCAGCTCTCGGCAGGACCTAGAGGTTCATGAGAACTTCATATGACCCAGAAAGTGAGTGGGTGGGGGTTTTTGTTTGTTTTTTAAATAATCACATATTGAGACTTTGGCCAATCACTTCAGGGTTCCTCATACAGAACATCACAAAGATGCCTGTAACTAAATATGGAACCTGAGTGGTTAAGTAATTTTCCTAGCTGCTTTACACGACCTGCTACAGTGATCGTTTTTGAACAAGATCTGCAGCTCTTCTTCTGAGATTCAGACTACTAACCGCTGCCATAGGAACTTCTTTGAGAACAAAGAAGTGTGCTATAGTCGTTGAAAAACGCAGGAGGATGCTCCTGAAATGACCTTTTTCCCATCAAACACCAGTGAAAATTTAATCCAGTCTTCTCAGATTTATCGAGGCAAGATAAGTACACGTCAAGTTTTATTTCAGTGAGTACTAACTTCCAACTATAGATGTAGGAGAAAGAAAGGTAAGGAATGTCTAACACTGCTCAGATTGACTTGATTAGAGGCCTTCAATCTCCTTTGCCTTGTGTGACAAATAAGCACCAACAGGGATGCAAACTCTAGGAAAACACCTGGTGCCTGGAACTTGCTTTTCTCCCCTAGCTCCCAAATTGCCTAAAGAAAACCTATCAGCTTTCATTGAATCTACCAGGGACAAGGCAGAGATAGGGCAAGGAAAGTGAGGGGAACAGTTAGGGACTTCGTTTTACAAAACATTTGCTGGAAGCTCCTAATACAGAACAAGGTGACAGGATGGGGGAAAAAACCCTGCTTTGATTGGTAACTCGTAACAAAAATGTCTGCAGAAAATGCAATAGCATTAGAGCCAAACTTGTCCTGGGCCATGAATATTTGTGATTAGGTAACACGCACAATTTAAAAAGAAAAACAAAGTGTGTTATGTGTATATATACAAATGTTTGTATAGATGTGCACCTACAGGATTATAAACAGAAAAATGACAGAGCACGTGCTAAGGCTGCAGTTACGAACCTGGTGGTGTTCCATTCATACACATCTTTTCTCTGCCATTGGCCGTGGTGACAGAAAGGATTATGATATCCCTAAAGTGGGTCTAGATGAAATCTCCATTAGAAATATATAAATTCTTCAGCCTTGCATTTGTTTAGTTATGGACAATCCACATGCAACAAGGCCTAAGTTTTAGGAAGGAGGGCAGTGGTGTTCGCTTGAATCCTGATCTTCAATTTGTTTACATTTCATTTGATCATTTTAAGACAACACACAGAAGTTATTTCCGAAGAAGGAACAAGGACTCCTCTTCTCCCTTTCCATGACAATCTTCGTCTCATGCGGTTAGCATCAGTTCTTTTGCTAACTTATTCCCTCCATAGCAACAGTTACACTGTCACGCACATGATTTAATAGGAAGGATGTGAGATCAGACTAGAGATTAACAGCTGAAAACAACTGTTGGGAAGTGGCAACTGCAGATTTGAAGACTGACCGTTTTTTGGATGAGTAATATAAACGCTAAGCTATGATTCAGAACATACTATATTTATCTTTGTACTGTCATCTTTTTGAGTGAGATCAGTTGTGCCTCTTGTACCTAGTGTTGAATTCAATGTCAATCAAATGTATTAGGGAGTCTTTGATCATGCTCAAGAAATCAGGTCCACCTGAGAAGTCAAGAGTTCCCTATTTGTTTTCGAATCTCCAGAGACACAGCACTGCCTAGAGTATACGTAGCTGGCTCCAGGAGGTTAACGCTGCACAGGAGTTTAAAGAACTTCTAAATTCATCGGACAGTACAAAGGCAGGCAGAGAAGAGAGCTCATAACGTTCACTGAGCAAAGCCATTTGAGAATTTGCTGTGAAAGAACTGCTCCTATTGGGAAGGTGACTTTCTCAACTGCTCTAGAAGCTGTAATGCCTATATTTGGTTTAGCACTTCCTCAGTGACAAGTAGTCATTTTGAAGGTGCTACAAAATCTGTGGTGTGCAAGATGACTACCTGTCTTTTAGAGAAATGGAAGAGTGTACAGTTAACTTCGGATTTGTCTTTTTCCAAAGGCAAATCTCAAACACTGGGTGTTAGGGACCCACGGTCCCAGTGACACTGCAACAGAAAATTTTGTATATAACCACCAATCAGCAAATGATTTCTTACTTAACTTCAGGAACATGCACTAAATTTGATTTCTCTCTTACACCGTCATCTACGCCTTTTACAACAACACAGAACAAGTCTAATCCCAGTTTAAAGTGACCGAAGCACAGAAGGTAAATGAGCCCAAATCACCCAAATGCAGGCCAATATGCTAACGGATGATCCGGAGAAAAGTGTTGAGTATCATTAAGATTTCAGTTTCGCAGACATACATACTAAAGAAGTTCGAGATTTTGCTGCTTTATATTCCAGACAACAATACTATTTTTGTAATTTTTCTGAGTAATTGCATAAAATTGAAAGAAGCTGGTTTGATGTTGTATTATACTGAAGAAATGCATATCATTAACTCACCTCAACGTCAGAAACTAGCTTACACACGCAGCAGAAGTTGTGGAAAGGGGACTTCCAAAAAGATAGGAGCAGTAAACTAGCAAAACCTCAAAGATTTGAGGAACCTGTATAACAATGATTCCCAGGTGTTTTCACTAAAACGTGCCTCACACTACAGCTTGCCTTCTGGAAACAAACCCACATTCAAAATTCCCTTCAGTTGGTATTTTTCTGCTTTATCCCTCAAAATACCAGTGTAAAGAAAAACACCCCTGCAAACAAACCATGCATTCTGTTTCCATCAAGTCTGAAGGACTGAAGTCACAAATTCTCTCTAGTGGTATATACTAGTGCATGTGCAAAAGCTACAGCAGTCTCAATGTCAGGTCTTTGAAACACTTTTCATCTTTGGAAGCATTGGATCCACTTCCAAGATGAGTACCAAAAAATCCACTTGCACCTGAAAGAAGAGCTGGACATCCAAAGCCTGGGATTGTAATGAGCTGTGCCCAGCTCCAGCAGGCAAACCTCAATCTAATGACCCTCTGAGCAGTGGTAACTTGCATCCCAGCTGCTGCTGACCAGCAGGCACAGCAGCAGTCCCACTCCTGTGTGGCAGGTGGTCCTGAGAGAACACACATATCTAGATAAAGAAAAGGAGAAATAACATCCCTTTTTTTTTCCCTTTTCTTTTTTTTTTTTTTTTTTAAAGCTGGGAAACTGTGAAAAACTCATTTTCTAGAGGATATTTTTAAAAGCTTCTTCAGCTGCTAACTGACATCTTGCAGTTTTACATTTTTGTACTGACTAGAAATTATTTTTGTCACATTTCTCCCCAGAGGCAATGCCATCCGTGAAAATTAAAACTGTGCCAGTGACATTACAGTGCTAACAACTGGCTTTTTCATAACTAAATGCTAAGCTTAAAAAGAAGTAACTCTTCTCAATGGGCAAGTTTGTATCACAGTCAAAAGGAAACCAGCCCCAAGTATTTAGAAACCTTAGATTTAGCCTAACTTGCTGTTTAATTTTTGCTACTTCTAATTCCTGTCTTACTCTGCTATTTAAGAGAATCTAAGTCTGGGTTTGCTCTTCAGGCCATTTGTGACTCCTCCAGTCTGCAAAGGCTCCAGCACACTTAGTGTTATGAGGACTGAACAGTTGCATTACCATCCACCAGAAGTTACCCACTGCTTGCAGCACAACAGGAAGACAGAAGTGCAGAAATTCTTGAAGTTTTATCTGCAAGTCTGTAGAGGGGACAGCTTTAAATAATAATAAAAAAAAAGCATAAACTTGAATGTGCTAGATCACTTCTTGTTTTCCTTCTGCTGCCACACTTGCTTCCCATTCTGCTCAAGGAGCCTTCTCTTGTGCAGGCTCTTCAGAAGAGAAGACTTTGGGCAGCCTGCATTTGACGATGCTCATTTTTGCAGATGAATGTGGTGGAAATAAACCAAGGGCACATGACAGATACCCAAAGACTGGGGTTTATTCCATGCTCTGTTTCTAAAGCTTTGCATAAACTGTGGGCAAGTTACTTTGTGTCCCTGGGGTTCTGAGCCATAGGACACACCAAAATGTAATATTTTGGCCTCCTTTGTTTACAAGTTTAAATTTTTATTACAAAGAGTGTTAGATGAGTGTAACATAATGCCCAAACTGAACTCCTTCAGGAGAAAAATATAGATCCCAAAAGAGTACAAGAGAGCACAGGCACTTGTCACAGAAGATTGTAGAGGTGAGTTGAAGAGCAAAAGGAGACATACGCTCAATTTGATGCATATTCTATCTTTTCAAATTGAGGTCGTGCATAATTTGATGCATATAATGCCTTCTCAAACAGAGCATGTGTGCACAACCATTTTTCTCCCATACTGTAACGTTAAAGTAAAAAAGAAAAATCTTAACAGTAATATTCTTCCAGTTTCCTAATGCATTGTAATATTTTAAATCAGCAGTTTTGATTTGAGAGCTCTGTAGACACATTTATCATTCAGCTGTGCAACCATACTATAAACTGTCAACTCTTCATCACTGTCCACTTTGACAAATTACTCTCGCAACAGCATTTCCAAGTTATCCTTAGCAGCCAACACACCTCATAAATCCACATCATTGTAGTGTTACTAGAATTTCATTTCATGCTTGCATTCGCAAACGTTTAAGCTTTCAACCTCTGCTGCTAGGCATTAATCATAGAATTAATCATAGGATTAAGAATGCCAAATCTAAACTCAAGGTTAATAGCATGCTCACCCAATATTAGTTTTACATTCTGTCATGGGAAAACACTTAAAAAACAAAAGTACAAGACCTTTGTCTGAAGTTACCCAACATACACATAGATTAATTTCACTGTTATTCCATCACGAAATGAGGAGTCGCCCAAATTCAATATTGATGCTTGAAGAAAAATTTCATATCCCTAGAGTCTCGAAAAAACCAACCATTTGGCATCTGTAAATCTGCCTGCACTCAGCCGTGAGGATAAGCTGAAAGATCAATTATGAAAAAACTAACAGCATCATCTGGGTTTTCAAAACTGATGATCAGGGAAGATTGTCACCGAAAATACTGTGATTTAAGAGAAATACAAAATAATAAATCTCATTTAAGAATATTAGATTCTCACATTCGGTTGACATGTATCTCCATTTTTAAGATACATCTGCATTAAAATCACGAAGCGCCTGCTGGTTGACAGAATAGTAATGCACAAATGTAACCGTCCTGATGCTAAACCACAACCTTTTAGCAGAAACTTAGATCAACTTCAGATGATTATGAAATCGTATCTCTAGCTTCTATGCTAGATAACAGGATAAATAATATAGTCATCCTGTATATTTTCCTTTCCCAGCTTTACAGCCCATAAATAAATCAACATTTTGTACTAGCAACAGAATGAGTCAAATTCGTGATTCAACCCAGTCTTATCTCTTCAGAGATGTGTTTTGATACGCATTGAACTACTGCTGCTGCTTCAAGCAACGCCCCCAAAAGTTCAATGACAGTCAACTAAGTAACAAAACCTGCTCTCATTACAACTGAGTTACCTATATAAGATATTATTATATATCAACATATTAAAAAATCGAATACATATTATATTATATTATATTATATAAATTAGTGATCTATTTCTACATTATATATGTGAAGCTCACCATGAGCCATCAGTGCACGCTTGCAGCCCAGAAAGCCAACCGTATCCTGGGCTGCATCAAGAGAAGCGTGGCCAGCAGGTCCAAGGAGGTGATTCTCCCCCTCTACTCCACTCTCATGAGACCTCACCTGGAGCACTGCGTCCAGTTCTGGAACTCCTATTCCAAGGAAGATCTGGACTTGCTGGAACATGTCCAGAGAAGGGCCATGAGGATGATCAGAGGGCTGGAGCACCTCTCCTATGAAGGGTGGTGAGACACTGGCACAGGCTGCCCAGAGAGGTAGTGGAAGCCCCATCCCTGGAAGTTTTTAAAGCCAGGTTGGATGGGGCTCTGGGCAACCTGATCTAGTGGGAGGTGTCCCTGCCCATGGCAGGTGGGTTGGAACTCGATGATCTTCAAGGTCCTTTCCAACCCTGACGATTCTATGATTACAATCGACATCATTTTCATCTCAGATATGCAATTTAAAATCCCAGTCCCACTCCTCCCATCCTGCAGAAACTACAAAATTACTGTCAGTTTGCAATTTTGCATCCACATTGGCTCTTGCAATTCTTTACAAGCAGTAAGCCACTAGGTACCAATACTACTTCCAAGATCAGCTGCTGTAAGTTACCAAAATTTTATAAGAAGAACGAACGAGTCAAGTGATCAAATACACCTGACTTTTCGGCACACACACTACAAGCCAGTAACAGAGCTCATAATAATTGATTGACAAAATTAATTCCTGGATAACGAGCGTTACTCAGGAAACAAGAAATCTGTATAAAAAACACCAGGGCAAGCACTTACTTAGCTGTTTACAAGCTGAGCGCTTACTCAACTGGGCTTTGGTTCCCAAAGGCACCCAAAAGCTTTAGCCAATATATCTGCAACTTCACCCCAAAACGTGACTGTCAGGGTTTTTTGTTTTCTGTTAACACACTCCACAGTTAGTGAACAAGTCCAAGCCAAAAGAGGCCATGCTGCTTAGAGGGATGTACAATCTAGTTAGACTTTCCAAATGCCTCCTGTAAAAGGCATTACTCCCTATTATTACCTCAGGAGCTCCACAGAAAGCAAGAGAGTAAGCGTTCAGAGGCAAAGAACTACGACTGAGCTTCACACTCCAGTTTTACAGGATACCTAATGTGGACTCCCTAGAGAGTTGCTGCTTACATCTCTTCAGTCATAAACATTAGAATTCTCCAGGTTAGAAACCCCTGGAGGATTTATGAGTAATAGCAACACACTTCATAAAAATTCTGTTTTAATAGCTTCACAGAATTTTTCTGAAGAAAGTTATGATTTCTTTTGAGAACGGCTTGCAAACAGTTATCAAAACCATAGAGGCACCGTGACGTTCCCCCTCTGCAATTAAAAGATTACTGACCTCACTGAGGTAAATAAAAAAGGAGCATGTGGACCCATCTACACCGTAACTTGCGTAACAGGGATCCGATCGCCACATATCTTTCATCCACTGTAACAGAACAAAAACACAGTCTGTCAGGTTTAAGTACCACATAATAACTCTACACTATTTCACACTGAACTGAGGAATAACACGAGAAAGCTGCAAGTGACTATATCTAGCCAGACAAAACCCAAAAATAACAAGAAAGAAATTTTATGGCCATTATGCAGCATATTGCATCTCTGCATCCAGCTACGCTGGGGAAGTAACCACCGCATTGCACTTGCAATGAAATTTAACAGATCAGTTCAGTTACCAAGACTGAAATTTTAGTATTCAAATAAGGTATTACATAGTCATGATATAGCCACTTTGACAAAATGGATCAAAACACAGAGCAAAGATACAAAACTTCCAAATACTTTTTTTAAATGCTATTGTCTGAGAATTTTATTTAGAGAAAAAAGGCAACAAAATTTCACATATACTTTGGTAGTTATTTGTCTTTACATTCAGAAATAAATTGTAATACTTGATAATAATATTATAAGTGTCCAGCAATTTTACTTTTGTCCTCCACTACTAAAAGACTATCCTTACATTTGAAATCTATGTTGGGGAAAAAAAAAAAACAACAAACAACACACCAAAAAACTTCCATCTCTGAGTTTGCTGGGTTGTGTTTGGGGTTTTTTGTGGTTTGGTTTTGTTGTGGGGTTGTTGGGTTTTTTTCCAACCAAAGTCTCACAGCCTTCAATATTTGGCTTTTCCAATTGCATTATTATTATAAAAATATCAGATTTATACAGAATCAACTGTGTACCCCAAAGTTCTGGTTGCACACTTACTGCAGTGCTTAACATGTGAGTAGAAAAGGCAGAATGTTTTTTAACACAGAAGGGGAAGGGAGGAACTGGACAGAGCTATTTGCAAAGAGGGGAAAGAAGTGTAAATAAATTTCTTGCTGAAACAGAGAAAGGGCTGGAGCGAAGTACACAAAGAATCCCAGTCTGGGCTGGGGGAATGCCAGATGACTCGTAAGTGGGGAAAAAAAAAATCCAGGGCTTTTTAAAAAGGAGAAGAAAGTTTCTGAATAACAAGAAAGCATTCAAACAAAAAGGCATTTTATTAAATAATACAGAATCTTAATATAATATGGCACTTTATTTCTGTCTTAACAGGATGTCTCTTTAGTTCTCTGCAGCAGTGGAATTAAAAGCACGAGGTGAGCAATGCTGCAGTGACACACTCCTAAATAGTCTCTTTTTTGACCCAGTTGTTCTTTACGCCATTGTCTGAGTAGCGACCTTTAGCAACTTATGTTCAGCTTTTCACAGAAAACACATAAAAAGATTAAAAACAGTTCACTTACCTTTATTTTCCCTTCACAGTGAGGAAAACCATCCATAGGAGGCAATTCACACTGTTCTTGGGCTCCATTTATGAGATCTGAAGAGGAACATAGATCATAATTGAATTTTTTTCATAGTTCTGACAGATAGCCTAATGAATCCTTCCTTTTATATTCATGAATCCACAATCCAGACTGACTGAAAAGTCCTACTGTGTAAGATTTGTTATAACATTAAAACTCAGTGTGCTCTTTTTTCACTGTGGAAGGAAATGGTTGCAAAATATTTCAACTCTATCTTGCTGTAAAAGCGCTGATTTAAAAAAAAAACCTTGTCTATGAAGACTTAAGAGTGAACCTAATCCATACTGGGAATAATAAAAAGCAAACCATGTTCCTAATCAAAATGTGCTTAAAACTACTAAATTGCAACAATTTGTTTCCATTTGACAAACGTGTAAGTACATTCCTCTTAAACATAAAAACTAGTTTTTCAGCTTCTATTATCACTTTATCAAATACCCACGATCCGAAATTTGGCACCAGATACATGACCCTATTAGTACATGTTGCAATATGATCTAATTTTCCATCTAAGTAGTACTGCATCACATCTCATGAGAAATATTTCCTGTGTTCTCCCAAGGATTTTTTTTCCTTTTTTTACCTATTCAAGTATTTCAACATTCTAGACTTTTGAAACACATTAAAGAGTTTAATATAGAGCAACACTTCTAGCCCAGGAGTCAAGCGAAAATGAGCAGTTTTAAAGGACATTACCACATCAACTCCAGAACGGAGCTTTGTTCTAAGAACTTAGAAGAACTCTCTACTGCAGGCCTTTAAGGCAAGAAAAACTACTATCTTAGTGGAGAGATTTGTGCCAAAGGCAGCAGAGGATACAGTTTTCAATTTAGGTAGTTCATCTCAGAGTTATCTAAATTATACCTGCATCATTTCTGGTTTTTCCCACTGGCAAGAATCGAGATCATTAAAGCCATCCATCCCATCAACCTAGGAACACTTCAAGCTATGGCAGTTACAGTGCACAACTTCACCCGGAATATGCTAATTAGAGATCCCAGAGGAAAAGGAAAAAAAGGCTGCAGCATTAGAAGAGAGTAGCAACAAGATCAGCGGACAAAAGTCAGATCACTGTATGATATACAAAAAAATACCTTCTGATTTATCTGAATATTTTCCTGTTTTGTTTTTTTTTTTGCAAATAGTTTATTTTAAAGATAAAACTCGAAATGAGAGTGAAGCATTGCAAAATGCAGCGAAGGGGGAAAGAAGAATCATGCCAGGAAGGAGACACTTACTTGGCAGTCTCTGCAGCAGCAGTAATTTGACAAACTGAGCTGTATTGCCAATGACAATAACACTGTACTTTTTAAGATGACTTTGTAATTTCAGATCAATGAGCACTTTCAAAATGCTCTCTCATCTTCTTAACCTTACAGAATTCTTGCAGACTAGATGGTTGACATCTATGGCTCTGATTTCTACTCTAAGTAAGAACAGAGAGAGCACGCATGCAGATAGCAGCAATTTAAGGGTATGTTCTAAATTCAGTCCTTAAGGCTAGGGAACACTGGGACTTTTTGCTTTACTACAGTTCAGGAATCAGATCTTCCACTTGAATCACACTGAAATCAGTACTTGAGATCAGAGTAAAAAAAAAAAAAAAAAAAAAATCTATCTCAAACTAAAGAAAGGCAAGGTTGAGATGATGGCATGATCAGTAATCAACATGCTATTTTTTTCCTGGTTTTTGTTTGTTTTCTTCAAACTTATAAGCTTGAATATAAAATAATCACAGAGCTTTTCATAAGGCATGTCAAATTCTGATCTTCTTGAAACATAAAAGACATTTGAAATCTACACTATAACATCAGAGATGCAGTTCAACCACAAGAAAAGTTCAATTTTCAGAATCAACTTAGGGTTGAAAATTCTCAATGTCTGGGAAATTCTATTCAACCAAACAAGTCTTCCTATCATTTTCAGTCGCTTTTTGACAAGTTATACTTGTCATGCTCAAAGATTTTTTGCTTCTCCCCATAGCCACTAGATAGGGAACCAGCCAACTACAGCAATTTTCAGAAATGTCAGAGACAATTACTAAACCCTTAAAGAGCAAGTATTATTAATGGTATTGAACACACATTTCCATACACCTTTTCCTCTATAACAGTGCTTTCTTATGGGGTATCTGTCCTTTGTTGCTACCCACCGACCGGCATGGCAGCACTACCGTTCACTTGGCTCTTGGTTGGATCACAGACGTGAAATCAGTTAAAAATAGTTCTTGCTCAAAAGTACTAATCAAAACTGCAAACATTTTTTTTCCTTGGCACTAGAGAGGAAGCAAAGCAGAGGTGAGAACAACAGTTCCCTGAGGCCTGCAGCTGCAGGAGGTGCTGCTGGCCCAGTCTAGCAAAGCCACTTCAGACAGTGTAAGATGCAGCCTTTGCACTGCTTGCTCTGGGCTAAATGACCTTCCTCTGCGAGTGGTCATAGACTTAATGCTACTCCTTCAGTTCCTTATTTGTCAAAAGTAGGAAAGTACTCAAAAGCTGTTGCTCTTCTGCCCTTTCTAGAGATTGGAAGGTATAGCTTGCCAACAAGAAGGATCCATAAACTTCGTGATTTAAAATTGAAGATATAAAAAATGTCTTCTATCTCAAGCCAACTATGCTACCATATGATAGCTTTCTACCTCAGAAGGTTAGTCAAGCAAACCCTGTCTTCTTCTGAAGTACAGAAGTAATAGGATAATACATAAGCACAGGGTGCAAGTGCCATACTTAAGTACAGGGTAATACATAAGCACAATCTGTAATTCTTTATTTTACAGCATAAATACCAACTGTGCCAAGTCTATCACTAATACTGTACTGCATTTTCATGGCTATCTTCTGGCCTGCCAAAGAGATAAAGGATGGAGAAAAAAAACAACATAAAATAGAGACAATGGCCTCATTTTTGATAGATATACAACTGTAGTCTACGTACCTGTTTACTTCTGTGGTATGTAAATACATTTTCTGCACACACATGTGCTTTTGTAGATGGGCAGCGATCTTTGCCACTGTTCGTTACTCACAAGGTTTTACAGGATCCCTCTATTCACAAGATCTACTTGCAAGAATAAAAATTGGCTTCTTCCAGCAGTCACGTACTGCACCAGCCACACAGTCCAACAGCTCAGATTAGCGGTGGCAGTGCTACAGAGACTTTCCAAGCAGAACGCCAGGCCTCCCAGCTCTCCCTGTTCCCACCCATTCCAAGAAGTACAAAGTAAGTGCCAGACGTTTATGTCAGCACAAGCTACAGAATTTCTCAGGCTTCTGCTCTCCTGTCTGGCCAGATGCGCAAGGCCTTTTCCAAGGGGATGGTTTACGTGTCAACAGCACAATGATCCCTCCAGGATGATCTAGACATATAGGGAACACAAAAGACTAATGCCCACCTTTATCACCTCTAACCCTGATGAAAGGCTTGGTGAGGTATCAATGTCTCTAGCAGTATTCTCAAGAGTACCTGACATCTTTCTCCCTCCTTGCCAGCAACAGTAACCACTCCTAGGATTCTCCTTCCTCAAAACACATTGACATCTTTTTTCCACCATTGCAGATTCTGAAGACGCTTCACATGCTCACCAGCTCCCTACTCCACCTTCCCACTCAGCCTTCCCATGGATCTATCCCAAACAGCTGAAAATCCTTTCAAATGCTTCATTCACAGCTACTAGTTGGGTAACAGCATACACAGTGAAGGCAATTCTATAAAGCTTAAATATAAACTGTCCCATGAAACAATTTCCATCGAGCATTATCCAGAGCAGAATAAAGTGTAGCAATGTAAGTATACAAGAGGAAATGACTGCGAAAGAACAGCAGAAACAATAGAGAAAAGCAACTCCCCTATTCCATCTGAGTACTCCCTAGACAAGCAATCCTTCCTTCGTGCCTGCATATAGGAAGGCAGCTGATGTAACCAGACTGGAGACACATCTGCATCAAAGAGAGCTCAAAGCAACACGGTGCCCACAGAGACGGGTAAGTATGGGAACATACCAGTCTCCACACATAAGCCTGAGAATTAAATGCAAAAGTCTGAATTCACTTGTGAATAATTTCAGTGGATCCAGTCAACTACTACTTGCACTGAAGCCGTACCCTTTCTTTTTGGCCAATGTGACTTCTAGGTTGAGAAACATCCCTCCCAATTGTTTTCTTCCTTAATGATCGGAACCTGCAGGAAGAATTACGTTTCTGCTCCTCTGGCTGCTCAGTACTACTAACTAGGCATGGAGGGTGTGCTGGAGCCTATTGGTAACAGCCAGTAAACTAGTAGGCTGTGGGCAATAAAAAGGCTCTTTTTCCCATCCTTATTAAACTACATATTCTGAACTGTAGTTATAAACATAGGAAACATTTGTGTAAAATATCTAAAGTCAAGGAAGCTTTAAGTAGCCCTTTCAAATACAAATTCCTAGCTACTAAGTAAGAGTCCAGCTTGCCCTCATGAAAACCTGCTGCACAGCTGGGCCAGTAGAAGCAGCAGTGGTTGGACAGTATTCCTCAGTGTGTCTAACTCCATGTGGGCCCATTCGGCCAAATCAGCTCGCTCCCTTCGTCGTGCACAGGCTTTCAGCACCCACACCAACTACGAGCTGGCACTTCTGAAATAGGAATCCAGAGGTGAAGAAAACTTGGGACCAAGCTCAACCAGATACCAGCAACTTACACTTTGGAATGGATCACAAAGACAAGGGAGATGAAGCAAGTGAAACCCTGGGGATGCTGATGGAGTTGGTTTTGACTGAGGTAGAGTTAATTTTCTTCACAGGAGCTGCTGTGGGGCTGTGTTTGGATTTGTGCTGCAAACAGTGTCGATAACTGAGGGATGTTTTAGCTGTGGCTGAGCAGTGCTACACAGGGTAAGGGCCTTTTTTGCCCCTCACCCCACCCCACCAGAGAACAAGTTGACGGTGCACAAGAAGTTGTGAGGTGACACAGCTGGGACAGCTGACCCCAACTGACCAAAGGGATATTCCAGACCAGACGGCATCATGCTCAGCACATAAAGCCGGGGGAAGGAGGAGGAAGGGAAGGACGTTTGGAGCGACGGTGTCTGTCTTCCCAAGTAGCCTCTATGTGTGATGGAGCCCAGCTTTCCTGGAGATGGCTGAACACCAACCTGTCCATGAGAAGCGGTCTATGAATTCCTTGGTTTGCTCTGCTTGTGTGCACGGCTTTTGATTTCCCCATTAAAGCGTCTTTATTTCAACCCACGACTCACTGTCTCACTGACTCTTCCATTCTCTCTCCCATTCCACCACAGGGAGTGAGTGGCTGGCTGGGTGGGTGGTAGTTGCCAGCTGGGGTTAAATGACAATACTGATCTACACATCCACATCTTCTCAAACATGAAAAGCAAGTATTACAATAAAAGTCAAGTGTTTAGAGTTTTTCATCATTTAGAGATTATGAAAAAACTCAGATCACAATATTATATGAAGATCCTTCTTAAGAACATCTGGATAGAAGTATTATGCTGTTACCAAATTCATGTCAGATAGTTCTTTCATAAAGGGGAAAAATATACCAGTAACCCACACATTACTTTTGTTGGAATATAGTATTTGAGAAACCACAAAGATTTTTATCCTTAACTAGGATTTATGTAATTTAAAATGCAAGTTCTGAGATCTCTTTTCCCAGCCAAAATTTAAGAATTTACATCCCAAGAAGTTAGAAATACAGCAACTGTCAAGTCAGTACAAAACAACAGTAGTTAATACACACTTTTTTTCTCTTAAGTTTTGTGTGAGCCATGATACTAATTCCTATTCTACAGACAGATCTATTTGAAGTCATGCACAACTTCTCTCTATTATAAACCTAAGAGCACACAATTGTTACAGATTATCCTGGTAAGAATGGAAAATACTGACAAAACACCAAACAACTCTAGACATAAAAAAAACTCCTTTAAATACAGTGCACTGTTTGTGAGGTCCTGGGGTATTCAACATCTAACCAAGAGACTCCATCCTCATGTTTAGAACAGAACCATATGTTCACTTTGCAAATGTCTGTAGCTGTTTAAAGATACACAGCCCTGCATCAGAGATGTTAGTGCACAGCAGGTGAAACTGAAGTTGTGAACAATCCTCAGTTACTTCAGTGCAAAGTCTGGCACATTAGCATGAATGACTTGGCAGATTTAAGCTAAATCCCCTAAGTTTGCACGAGAAATGATACTCTTCCTTTGTTGCTCTATAAGAGCAACTATATTGGCTAAAGTCCCATGCCTTTGACACTGCTCCCTTCAGAAACCAGTTCAGAGGCACAGGTCTTCATCATCTCTTGCAAGTCCACATCCATAGGTTGGTTTGTTCTGGTGAAGACCAACAACATCCAAGAGAGAACTACATGGTTAAAAGCACAATCTGTGATAGGGAATTGTTTTGGGTTTTTTTTGCTTGCTAGTTATTCTTTAAAAAAAAGGAGTAAAAATAAGCAAGACTGAGTGTTACGTACATATTTTCTTGCTTTCCCACATTGCACATCCTTCAAATAACACACTTTGTAACAGGCTAAAAAATTCTGCTTCAATTTTTCTCCATCAGACAGTTAGGAAATCTTGAAATAGTCCACTAAGTAAGATGAGTAACAGTTATAATTAGTTACTCAGCAGTGATTGTTGTTTGATAGATACTCTATTTGTCATGAAAGTTTCGAAGCCACAATACTGCTGAAATTGCAAACTGTGGCAGCAGCAGCCTATCTAGTTTACTAAGGACCAACGCTTCGTTCTTCAGTGAATGGAAAGGACACAAAGGTTTATATACTTGGGAATCTTGAGGCTAAAACCTAGACTTTTAGACCAGTGCAAAAAAGCATATTAGGGTATCTTTTGATGACATATAGCACAGATAACAGCTTAACTCAAAGTGTTTCCCATCAGATCTCAAAAAATCAGGAAAATCCTTAGTATTAAAAGGACAGAGTAATCTTATCAGATCCAGTTTATTCACTAATTTTATCTCTATTTGTTCTCTTTCTGATTTTGACTGCTAAAGTACCATTCTTACTTTAATTCAAGTAGTCCTTCTGTTGTTTCTATTTCAGTTCTGCAATCTGGTTATCTATGGTTAGACATAACATTGTAGTTAGGGCTGGTTTAGTTTGTGTAAGGTCCCATTTCTCTTCTCCCACCAACACATTCGCAGTTTAATTCACTTTTTTCATCTCCAGCTAGTACAATTTATTTAAAGAGTGTGTGAGCTGAAAGCACTATCAACATGTTCAGTGAAATAAGCTAAAGCTTTCAAGACTTTAAATGCAGAGCACAAAATGCTTTCTACTAACATTTTAGAAACGTCAGTAGCAAAGCATTGGTATGATTTAAAGAAAATTAACTTTTCTACAGCGTGTCCATCCTTACACCAGCTCTGCTGCTGTGTTCCATTAACGCTACTGAAACCAATGCAGTGTTAGGAGAATTCAAGTAGTACTCAAGTGGTTAATCAAAATGCAGCCCAGGGGACCACTAAGAGCCCCCTTCAGCATTCCTAACACAGCTTAGTACTGCAGTGGGAAACATCCACGTGTGGTCCTCCCCACAGCCATTACACTGCTGCAACAGTGAGGCTTGAAAACACACCCTTCTCCCCAGTTCTACCCTACTGCCTTTGTGGGAGGCAAATGGACAGCAAAATGGGGAAAACTGCTTGGTATTACATAGTGTGGAAAAAAGAATACAATGAATAAGGCACAATAAATACGAGCCAAAGCAAAGCACTGCCATGAGAAAGCTGTAATCCTGGCTATTCGAGCCAGTGCAGCCCACATCCTATCCCACCTGGTACACACTGATATTGTGGGGACAACTGGTTTTTCAGGCATGACCATACAGAACATTGTATTTACTGTGTTAACTGACGAAAAGTCTACCACAGCCTCTTAAGAGAGGAGGACAACTCTGGAAATTCAAAGTAATATGCAGTATCTTTGCTTTTTTTAATGTAGTTTGTCTCTGCAAGTACAGAACTATGGGGCGACCCGTGGTTGCAGACTGCTAAATCTAAGGAGGCTGCTTCATGTATAATAAAGGTCATTGAAAAGAGAGTCACAGAAACAGATCAACTGATTGTCAAGATACTCAATTCTTCCTCCCTGTCTTCAGTGTGGCAGCCCCAGGTTTTTAGGAAAGGGGATATGGAAACACCGGGACAAAGGTTCTTGTCGCCACAGTAACGTTAAAAAAAAAAATAAAAAAATGAAGCTTTCTTGTAGCTTTTCCAAAGCTGACTTGTCAGCCTGCCTTGCTACATATTCACAAAGTATGCCAGATATCTGACAGGCATCCAAGCCATCATGTCTTAAATGACAAGTAAATACTGAAGCTTGCATCCTAATGAGTGACTTTTAAAGATGTTAACATTAAAGTTGTTAAGAGAGAGCTCAGCAGCCAATACAGCAGAACAAGTTAATGCATAAGGCAGGAAAGCTATGGAAACTTTGAACAGATAACACCAAAAATACTCTCCCTTGCTGAGCAGTGAGACACACAGAACCTGACACTGAACTAACTGCTCTTAGTCTTTGAAAGACTGGGTGCAAGGGGGATGTGGAAGAGGATTTGACAGGAACTTTCACTTGCTCATTTTCGTAGCATCAAAGGCAAACAATTAGTATCTTCACAAGTGACACTTCTCAAGACAAAAGAACATTTTGTAAACAACCAGTCTGCCACAGTTTTTGGTGCAATTGTACTGTCTGAAGTGTTAGATGATTAGGCTTACCATAAACTTAGCTTTTCACTGAACAAGCACAGTAGAGTGAGGACAACGGCCTCAGAGCACCTTGGCCCTTGCTTTAAATCAACATTATTTTTATGTTTAAAAATGTGATTTGCAACATGCATACTCAGAATTAATACCGCTCTTATTTAGCAGTGTTTTAAAGTCAGAGAAATTGAAACAGTTTCTTTTAGTTTGCTTAAAATCACGTTTTTCCCATAGCTTGCCAGAACACAGCAAGACTTCACAATTTATAAAAACACCACCACACAGCCTAAACATCCCAAAGCAAAGCTCAAACCAAACCCACCAAAAAAAAAAAAAAAATCCCATGAAGAAAACAGAGGACTCATTCTTTGATCATGTTTGTGCAAGCAGATTGCCCTTTCTGATGAACGTGCTTAGCGCAATACTGCCCCACAAAAATCAAGGATGTCTTTCACAGTTACCTTAGAAAAGCACAACTGTTAATAGCCAAGTTGCTTAAACCAAACTGATCTTGGGCCTGTCACATGGAACCAAGGATTCAGCTACAACAGAAGCAGCCATTTAGAAAAGCTCTGCTCGAAAGTTGCACTGTTACCTGTTTTTCCCATTTCCATTTAATCATCTCCAAACCAGGGACTTGAAATCTACCTAAGGTGTTACTTGTGGCAGTGCCTCAAAGCTTCCTGTTCTCAAGGCTGACAAAAACTCTTATCTTTGAAGCACCCAAGGTTTAGATGAACACTTTCTCATGGCTATGGGAATACATTACTTCCCACAGATGTAGAGAGACAGCTACCAAATTTCTAAAAAGCTTTTCATATACAGCTTGGATAAAGGCAGAGTAGAGAAATAAGGAAAGAGGACTTTCTTGATTCTGAAACCAATTCAGCTGAAGCCTCATAAGCATCTTTATTAACAATTCACACTTTCATGAATGAAATGGAGGCTCTGAAAAAAAGCAGCTGGAAATTATCAGTATCAAAGCAACCAGATTGTTTGATGGTTTTGAAGACAGAAGTAGTAAAAGGAAAGTATGCTTATAGTTTTACGTGTGGATCTGAAGAAGAAAAGAAAATAAAAATTAACACCTAACCTCCCACTCAAGCTACCCAAGGTGCTCCACAACTTTGCTTTTTAACATAATCTCTGCAGCCTCACTCACTAGCAGAAGTCATATCTTCAGCTCCTTTTGGATTAGGATTAAAGATATTTTGATACTAAGAGCTCGTGCTCTATTATCCTTTCACATAACCCAAAAGAGAAGAGAAGCTGTTTTGCTCTTGGGCTTCCCTCACTGAAAGATTCTGTAAAGTCTACTTCAGAGGAAGAAAGCAGGTGTAGCACCGCATTACAAACACTAAACCTAAACACGCTACGGATATGAATACACGGCACAGCCCACGCATAAATCAGCAGTGCTAGTTGTCTGAGAGTCTGAAAAAAGAGAGAGCAATTTCAGGTTTCTAAATGGGAACTCAAAAAATGAATCATAAAAGCCTGGGTTCACCTACTTCAGAGACAGCTGAGTGACAGTCCTTGCTAAATCCTCCAAATTTCCTCCTACCTTTACCACCTTCTTATTACAGACAAGCATAATCCAGATTGATTTTCTTCAGATCCTTTTATCATTTCTAAACAGTCCCTACACTTTAAACACTGAGTCATATTCATAAGATGTTTGCATGTCTTCCCAAAGCACAGTTACAAACCTCGGTCAAAGAGTATGTTTTACTTATACTAGATAATCTACGAATACCAGCATATCTCAGGTTTCAGTGTGGTAATGAAGAGGATACTCTACTGAAAGAAAAATCATGGGCTCTGTACCAAGTAATACCTATCACATAAACTGTTTTTTCAGACTATATTCTAGCAAAGGCTAAAGATTGATCAAAATTGATTTTAGAAAGACATAAACATTTCTATTAGGCCATTACAAGGCATAAATAGCCATGATGGCTACTGTTTGGCCAGAGATTATTTAAATTCTGGCTGTATTAAAAAACCTAAACCAAAGACAGGTATTTTTTCCAAACTGCTAAACAGTTCAATGATTTCCCATGCCAGTGCCTCATTTTTGTTTTGCTGACACGCTCTTTGGGAGAAGGTATTGCACATTCCTTCATGAAGGAATTTTAATGGATTATTTTAGCATTACAATGCAGGTTACACCACCTCCCAGTTCAATGTTTGTATCTGGAACTTCCCAGACTTTTTAGGTCACATTGTCTAACACTTTCTACAGTCAAGCCTACATTCTGTTTTGTTGAACACTGCTTTTTTAGATTAGATGTAATGAAGAAGATCTTCACCGTGAGGGTGGTGAGACACTCCGCAGAACAAGTTGCTGAGATGTAGATGTGGACTGTGGATGTCCTATGACTGGAAGTGTTCAAGGCCAGGCTGGACGAGGTTTTGAGCAACCTGGAAGATAGGAGGTGCCCCTGCCATGGTAGTTGGTTTTAAATTATAAGAAAAATACTGTATTTTCCTCTTGAGTTTGTGTCCAGTCATAATCATCAAGGAGTACAAATATTTACAGTATAATCACCTTCCTGTCATTCTATTCTATTTTATTACTTGTACTTACTCAGGTAGTATATAACGCACAGTAAACTTTACAGAAAGTCAGTGAGGAGAAAGCACAGATTTCAGGATGATTAGCGACTCCCCTATTCACTGCCAAGGTTTACAAGCAGTGTTAATAGATGCTGAGGTGCAGCTTAAGCCTGTACGGAGATTCATTTCTTTCAGAAAGGCTTTCCATAGGTAACAGGACATGGTTATATAGATTGTAGAATAAGGTCTCAGTGCATTGCGACAGCTCAATCCAAAAATAATAAATGCATGAAGTAGCTCCACTGGAAGCAGGACTCTTCTGGCAAAGTCTGCTAATGACACTGCACTGTCACACTGATGAATGAGGCTATAAAATGCTTAATTTACTTCAGAGTTTTAAGCAGCAACTCTAAGACAAAAAATATTTGTGAAAAATAAACGCAGGAAGTTTTTTAAAAAAAACCAACCTACTAAAAATATCGAACATGATGTTGTTCGGATGGTCCATACATACTGTGGCTGTCCAGACAGAATGAAATTACTGACAGCAGCTAACATTAATTTCTGTAAAGTCAGCATTAAAATATTTCAGATGATAAAGAGAGAAACAGTAATCCTATCATGTTTGCTTTCTGGGATCACTTCACAGCGTAACAGCTGAATAAACTATTGTAAAGAAAACAATGGAAGTATCACTTGTGTTTGTGTACATACACACAACTCTCAGCTCCAGGAAAATGACAAACTGTTGGGTAACAAAATGCCTTCTCTGCAACAATTTTCAGATTACCTCAATTGCTCTAGTACAATAAAAATGATGCTGTTGAACTATTACAGACAAAGCCAACACCGTAGCTGGTATTGTAATCACAGCATTTACTCACCTGGCTTATTTTCTGAGCAATTCCTTCCTAACAGAGAAGATACTTATATTATGATTTAACTGAAATCATACGATTTCCAGAGTTTGCTACTGTCAGGAAACTGCTATGAAGAGAGAACCAGAAACAAGTTTTTTGTTTCCATTTGGTTGCCTCTGGTCAGAAGAATTTCCCCCGATTGCCTCAAATAGCAGGCACTTTAAGACAAGGATTTGCTTCAAGCTCTGCTCTACCCACTGGTATCACCCAGCCTGGAGATACCTGAACAGTAACATTATCCAGACAAGTATCAGAAAAATACATTAATCAAACCTTAAGAAACTGTTTCCTAAAGGTTTTTCTGTTATTGCTGTTTAATATAGTTGCTTCAGATATTTTAAACTTAGTGTGCCAAAAGCCAAAAGGTAAAAAACTGAAGCTCTAATGAGCCAAACAGCATTCTTTGCCACGGAACGAACTTCAGGCGGCAAACCGCTATGTAAACGCTGCAAACTGAAAACTATCAAGTTTCTTAAATGTTGCTAGTGAGAACTAAAATTGTGAACCTAGCAAACTCCAAGAATAACAAACAAAATTCAATTCACCCTAAGAGATGTTTCTTAGTCAGGTAAGAACAATGATTCTTTGCCTATAAAAGTATAAGCAACAACAGGAGTGTGCTTCTTGCAATTATCTGCAAATCTATTGAAATAACAGACAGCATCAAGTCTCTCTTTTGTCCAGCTACAAAAAGAAAATATACAGGGATGTTTTTCATTTTATATATAAACCAGAAACTATAACAGTGCTGTACGAGCTCACTTTCCATCCAAGTGAAAGGTCTTCCAATGAAGATCTTGTATTTTATTTCCTGTGGTAGCAACATGGCTGACCCTATCAGCAGTCGATGACTTGTTTTTAAGCTGCCTTCATTCTCACCAAGACAAAGAGATACAGGGAAGAAAAAAAAAACAACAACTAAAAAGGAGCCAAAAGGCAAGCAGTGGTGAATCACATGTGCAAAGGGATGTTGTAAAGGCCAACAACCACATTTTTGTTATGTGGCAAGAGAAACACAAAGGTCTGCCTCACCAATAGATAACAGGCCTCCAACATCCTGGTACAGAAAAATGCCACTAGAACAGAGCAGCTGACACAGGAACTCTGCCGGTGCTCTGCGTTCAGGTCATCACTTCTACACTCGCTCTCCCAGACTTCTTTTCAGCAGCACTACCCTACCAAAGGTAGGATCTGCTTCTCTGTTTGGAAAAAATTAAGAGGATAACACCCTCTAAACCGAAGTATTAAATTTTACCGGAAACAGGCAAGAGTCGGGAGCACAGCTACCCATCTATTTACCAAGTTGTCCTAACTTGTGCTCTGCTCCCTTTTGGCGACTGCAAAGACCATTCGCAGGGCAGCTTCAGATGGTGGCAGAGCAAAATTCAGGGCAACAGACAAGGCAGTATAAACAAGTTTTACTCAGTGTACCAACCACATTCACAGCTGGGCACACTGAAGGAACTGCGATGAGCAGGTGAAGAGGCCAGAAAAGCATTCTACCACCACACGATGACTCAAATGCTTTGACAAGTTGCAAGGGTAGCAAAAAGTCCATTCACTAAAGACAAAGTTAATTACTTCAAATAAGATTTAAAACCATACATTTATCTAAGCTGAAGGCACCAACTAGGTCATCTCTGTGTATCAAATCCTAAGGACTATTAAGCAGAGTAGGGAAGCACATTTTTACAGCATAATCAGTAACAAACATAACAAATGTTTTCTTTCAGTTAACAACCGATAAAGTGCATACGGTAGAAATGCAGAGTAGATTCATACCAACCCAAGTAATTAGGCTTAGAGAGAAAGATTCTGTGTCACCACTCAAAAAGCCAAAGGTTTAAAGCATGAAACATCTACTATGAAACACTGGACTCAAGACTGCCATTGATACAGGCTAGACTTTGAATTTCGTTTTCTAAGACATTCCAAATATTGAACACAGAAAAATAATATTATGGTCAAGAGGGAAAAAAGATAGATTAAACAGCCCATAAATATTTTCAAGAATTATCATACCTACCTGCTACATTAAGCTTTTCGATTGCTCCTAAGCTGGGAGCAGGAGTGGTGGTATTGTTGGTAGAGTTTGCTCCTGTTCCATTAAGTACAAGATTTTCCACCTTGGACTCGAGCTTCCCAATGCGCTGCAAGATATTATCCAACAAGACAGCGAGTGTCTTCTTCAAATCTACAAATCAAAATGAAAAGTCAAATTGCTTAATAATGCAAAGCACAGCCAGACAGAATCAAAAAATAGATCCAAGAATGAGACTGGAATATATATAGATACTTTCTCAGTGCAAATCTTTGTCATTAGCAGTTCTATGCACTAGGGTTCCTTACTTCGTTCAGCCTCAGATACAAGTTTCCCTGGATGTGGAATGTGTATATATTTTATAAAGCACAATGCAACTCGCACAGATATCCTATATTCAGGGTGAACTGTTCGTCTTTAGAAGTGCACACAGGGGAACAAAAAAAAAAAAAATAAAAAAAGCATGCTTTGTAATAACTCAAGTAATAAGAAGCTGCATAAAAATTAATGAATCTAAATCTAAGTCCATATTCAAGCGCTATCAGAGGAACTGTCAGTTAGATGCTCAGTCACTTGGAAACAAAACTCTCCTTCCCAGAAGGGACAGCTTTGAACCAGTAGAAAAACCTTCTCCTGCATCTCCTATACCACTAACAGGTTCTGCACCGGCAAAAAAAAACAAACACCACCACTATAAATCACCTGTTTCTCTTCTTCAGTCTGTTGGTGATTGCCTCTACCTATCTACTTGTTCTGACACAGCACTTCCTGCCAGTGGAAAGCAACAAGCAATTAACAGGAATTTGCATATCAAATGACAACCCAGAAAGAGTTCTCTGATATTTTTTCTTTCCCTTTTGTTCAGATTTCTTGAAAGTAATACAGACAGTTGGGCAAGCTAAAAGAACTGTGGGCAAGAGGGGGAAAATAGACCACTATGAGACTAAACTGTATAATTATAGTGGCAACAAGCCAAAGAAGATGAAAGAAAGTATTGTCCTTTGTTCATTTACCCTTGTCTCAGGACTAAAGAACTTGGCATGATGAATTTACATTATTTTCCCATTTAATCACATAAAATAATTACTTGTGCATATGTATATTTTCTGCTTTCCACAACCTTAGAATCAAGTAACTTTCTGATCTACAATAGAAAATTTCTTCATATATCTGAAGATTTTCCTCTGCCCCTACATCAGTTGTATTATTTTTGCCACACTTTTTCACTCCCTTTATTTTTTTTCCCATGACTGGCTCAATTCTTGTGCAAATGAGAGTAAATAAGAGAACACTATTACTTTTAGAAAATGTAGGATTCTTTTTTCCAAATAAAAAGAGTTATATTTATTCCACAGAGCCATAAAGTAGATATTTTTCTTTACAAATGTGTGTTTTCCTTTGTCCTTTAAAGATCAGAAGGTGGAATCTTAAGCACTAGTGATCTGGACTATTTTAAAACGGGACAGAAGTCACCTAATGGTATAGTGTGCACAAGAAAAACAAAGAGTGGATTTAATATGAACAAAACTATGATGCTGAAAGAGGAAAACATCTAGGGAAAAAAAAAAGTACTTAAAAATATTCAGGAAACAATAAGGAAAAAGCATAGCCCACAAAGGTATACACACAGAGCATAGAGAAAAATGGCTAATCATTGTAATTTTTTAATACTGATACCAAACCCCTGATAGGAGACACTGCTCACCAGAACCAAAAAGCACTTGGAGGCTAGTGGAAGAAAGCGAGGGCTGAGCACAGGCTTCTTATTATTTTTGTAAAACAACTGTTTACTGCTACAAGAATCTAACACCACACATAACTGGACTACAATTTTTAAAAGGAAAGTGTTTGATCCCCCTACCTGACAGCTGAATATATGGTAGAATGAAAAAGTGAGCAAGTGAAGAAGCTGTGCAATCACAGCTAGGGAATGACTGAAAATCTTTTGGGTGGGTGAAAGCAAGCAAACTTAAAACTCACCAGAAATCATGACTGTGCTCACTAATAACAATTAGAGGATAAGAAATAGAATGGCTAAATAGCAAGGGTGTTAATTTTCACAGACTAATGAACCAACTTCTAACAATTTTCATTAACATTAGTCATTAATGAGTTTATTCCTGAACAGCTAACCTGATGATTTGCTACTAACAGATCATTTGGTATGTCAAACAGGACAAAAGACTTTATTAAGCAATTACTTTTCTCAGTTTCAAAAAGTATTATCTAATATGGTGATGTTCATTCACAACAGCACTAATACTTTAAATACATTACCATTATTTTGCATTCTTTCAAATTGCTTAATTGAAAACACCTGTCCAAACTTGTCTTTTCTTTATATTTAAAATTCTTCTTAGCCATGGAACTTGGTAAAGCTAAGTTTTGTGTAGAAATTTCTTCACAGAAGCATTACAAAGTTATTTCACTCTCTTTCAGATGCAGTTTAACTTCTCCTAGGGAATCTGACCACTATTTGGTGGCAAGTTAACTTATTCCTCAGCAGGATTTGGACCAGGAAATGGATGTCACAGGCAACAAGCTGCAGGGGGAACTCAGCTCCAGTTCCTATACTCTCAGACCTAGCTAAGGCATATATTAATGCAGTTACTTTTCCATTTCTGGAGACATTGTTTGTGTTTTTTCCGTTGGTTTTCTTCTTTAATTCACCTACCATCAAGTACCATTACAAAATAATAGAATGATGGCTATATAGCAGGCAGGCTTGTGTTTTAAGCCTACACACACAATTCTGCAGGGACTTCCACTTGCTAGGTCTTCAATCTAAACATCGATCCAGTACCACTCTGCTTGTGCTGCTTTGTAAGATTACAAATACCAGTGGAGTTCAACATGCAGTCACAAATCAGTAGAAGTTACAGAAGAAGAACAGCTTGTTATTGAAGCAACAAAACAATGCAACTGTTAGCTACGTCTGGGATAATAATCTCAGGCTTACAGGCAAAACACCTTCATACAAACTCAAAAATCCTTTTTTTTATAGGGAAAGAGTGGTAACAAAAACAAGACATGGAGCGAACCTCCCAGCAGGGTATTTTCATTACATGCATCAAAAAATAAAGAGTATTAAGAGAAGACGAGAGAAAAAGGTGCAGCTATTATCTGTTGCATCCTAGTCTTTATTCTTTGTCTAAGCCTTCAAAAAAATCACCTATACAATTTCTTCAGAGCTGAATATTAAGGCATCTATTAAAGGAAAAAAATCTAGATGATTAATTAGCTATTAACTTTCCAGATAGCCTGAAAGTGTATAGGTAAGTAGGAGTGAAAGTGAGTTTAAAAAATGCTGAACAAGGCAGGCATACGATGTGATCTTATCAGATTGAAAAGGGCCTCATCTAACCTGAAACTGGATGATGTTTTTATTTTCATAATATTTTCTGGTAATCTGCTTTGTTCTTTTCTACATGCTTTGTCTCACACATGCACACAAACTTAACTCTCATGTTGTAGGAAATGAAAGCGGGTAAGCGTTAAATCTCACTGCCAAACAAAGCACTGAATCTCACAAGAAGAGTTCTCTACCCTGAGGCAAGTATCATAAATTGAAGCTTAAGTTTATGACAGATAAACAAAGTTATCAATTAAATTGACTGAAAAAAGTGAAATGGGAAAGAAGTAAAAAATAAACATAGCAGGTCTCCACTTCATCAGTAAGGCAAGTTCTTCTTCCACGAGGAATTTCAGACCACCGACACACAAACTGAAAAGTTTCTCTAGAACAGCAAAAAAGTTTTTTTTTAACTAAAGTTCTAACAAATAACCTGAGGCATATTAGATATAGCTACCAGACAGATGTAATAAAATTAGCAGACAACTTCATTTCCAAGTGACTGTAAATGTTAAATTTGTCCCATTTCATACTTAAAAGTGAAGACTGTTTTCTCCATCTGTGCCAAAAATCCACAGCGTAAAGTATTGTCAATTAAGCAGCATTAGGAAGTAAAATGTTTGGACAATTCAGAAAAACAACCGTAAGCAGATTATCGTGTAATCTAGAGCACACACACTTACCGTACGCCGTCACTGTCCCAACATAAGGCCCATCAACCACATTCTTATTTTCCTCGGCTAGTGCTTTGATGTATCTTTTGCTGAGATCCAAAATTTGCTCACGCAGGACTGAACTGCTTTCGTGTTGTGTTTGCTGCTGAATAGTAAAATGCAGAAGCATCATTCCCCAAATGAAACCAAAAGTCACCAGAAAAAAGCCAAGTTTCTGAGAGGATAGCTTCCATGGAGAGAATGCCATGATTCCCAACAGCTTCACGCAGTTACTACAAAGGTTCCTAAAGAATGAAGCCAAACAGCAAGTTCATGGTCCAGGTATATCAATATCACAGAGCAGGATTCAGTCTTATTCCAACTCCTTAGTCAGTGTACATCCGTATTTCAGTTCCATCCTGTTGCAGGAAGAAAGAAAAGAGGCAGTTACCACAACACATAGGAGAAGTTTTCACTAGCTCTCCCGGGTCGTCACTCTAACTGGTACCAATCAGGAGTAGACAACAAGCTTGCTTTGTAGATGTTTAATTTGTACATATCAGCCTTGTACTGTACTATGCAGGGTACAAAGAAGCTGAGAAAAGCACTGGAAAGAGAACAAAGAGGCAGCGATGCGCCTGAGCAGGTGTAGAACACCTCTCAGTAGCTGGATCAAGTTCAATGCTTGAAGCAGTTTCTAAGCAGAATTTCAAGGTAAGGCTGCTTTTTCATATTTTTTTCTCTGTGTGTACGCAAAACTTCGCGATGTTGCCAGCGCAGCAATTTAAGACAATTCTCAACATAATTCAGTTCTCAGAAAACAAGTAATTTTAGCTGGCAGTGACACTGCTCGGAGTCCCTGGCAAGTGCTACGGCATATGGCTAGATAGGGGATCAGGAAATCAGACTCCCTCAGGGGTAAAGAGGAAAAAAGAAATCTACATTATTTAAGCCAATCCACTCTCCTGGCTTACACTGCAAGCACTCCGAAGGCTGGAATAATCTCCCCTTGCTCCTGTGTGGCCTCTGCCATGCACACTTACTCTTTATTCATAAAACTGAGTCTAATGAGTTTGCTCTGCAACTCTATTCAAAACAAATACTTCTGAATGCTACAACATGTCATTTGTATATAAAATTAATATTCTTGGAGGTTTTCACACTCTAAGGGAGAAGAATTGCAATAATGGCCTTGGAGACACAGCAGGACCCGCTTGTCACGGGAAACCCAAAGACAAAACCCGGCATAAACAGTGCAAAGGCAGGAAAAGCTCTGTGATGCCGGCTAGAGGCAGGGTCCTTAGCATAAAATGCAGTGAGAAGGAAGGTAATTAAAAGGTAATTAAGTGTAACCTATCATGTTAAAACACAGATTTGGTAAAATGTTATCCTTTTCACTTCATAATGCTCCCAGACAGGATTAGAGAACATAATGTTCCCTTCCATTCTGCACTCGCATAGATAATGGAGATGTTACTCTGGTTTAATAGGATAATTACAGAGAGACCTGCGAGCGGTGCTCCCTGTTTGTTAAAATTCCCTTTAGATCATCTGCTTTCAGTTGAACTAGCAATTCTGCAGAGGGACAGAAATACCTTGGGACCGCTTCTCTCCCAACGTGTCTTGTGTGCATTTAGCATTATTGATTAATATTGATTGTAGAAGTGAATGTGCATGACATGGTAAACTAGAAGCAGACAAGGCAGCGACTGCACCATCCATTTGTGTTGCTAAAAGAACAAATTGTAGCCATTTTTGCTTAAGAAGGAACGGTGCAGAAAAATTAATGGCAAGTCCAGTGAAAAAAGATTATAAAGCCCTTGAGTTGACTTTTTCCACACTTAAAACATCTCAATAAAGAAAACAAATGGTCTCAAAAGAGAAAATGAAGGACTCTGTTTAATGTTGCTCTCCATAAGCTCAATTTAATTTTCCAAGAAATGGCAGAGGGGAGTTTCATTTCTTTCAGTTTATTTAACTATAGCCTTGGGACATTCTTGGGCCAATTAAAAAGTAGAGTATTTTTATTTCATTAAAAACTGAACGTTTTACTATTCCCTTGCAGTATCTGGTATGGTAAGCTATTAAAAATTCCATAGTTTAAAACAACATCACAACTTTACAACAAAATCTGAAATATTCTAGATTAACTCCCTTAGTGACTTAATTTCAAGTAAAAACTGACAGCATCCTCTATAGCAGTAAAATCTGTCAGTATTTTTTCCCTAGTTATCAGTCATGTGTGAAGTGGAAAACACTGAGGAAAGTAAACCTATCACCACCACATTTCAGCAGACAAGCGTAAAGATTTTTTATGACTAGTTGTTTAGAAAAAATACCCCACAGAACATAACATTAAAAACAGCAATAGAAAATGCAAGTATTTCCGTTGTTCTTTCTAAAGTTCTAGAACAGAAACAAGGATGGTTACAAAAAAAGCTGTATGTTTAACCTATGAGAATGATCTACTTATAGCTGTTGACTTCTTTATTCTGTTTATCAAGAGAAAAAAAATCCTTAAATCCACTCAAAAATTCTAAGAGGGTAGACAGGAAATATTAACATTTTGCCATAAGAAAGGATGAAAATTCATTGACAGATGGAAGCATGGCCCCCACTATGTCAAGTGCTAAAAAGAAAAAAAAAAATTAAAACAACACACCCCAACCCCCTCACTCCCCAAAAAACCCCAAAAAAGCCCAACTCCACAAGTCAGCCCTATTTTTACTGCTGTTTAAGCAATTCTAGTGGACAGCAACTTGAAGAATGCCCCACAACATGTACTTAACTAACTTTCCAGCACTGCTGGTGCTTGGCCATGGAGGTTTGTAAAATGCAGAGGTGAAAAAGCTCTGTTCTTCTCCCCACTTCTATGGCCAGATGCACACCTGAAAGAACTGCTGAGTATATTTAATCCTAGATTTGACAGATGGGAATGACACAACAACCTATTCCACATTTAATGGTTATCACACACCTATAATAACTCGTCATTTCCTATCTAAATGGACAGTGGTCAGAGCAACAACTGAAGCAATAAATAAACACACATCTGTCTCCTGTAATCACTCATGGACTTTGATGGTGCCTGTCAACTAGTTACCTCTCTGCAAATACTAATTAAGTCACTCCCAAACTTAAGGTGGTAGAATATGTCCCTTATTCTCCCCCTTGCCTTACAAACATTCTTAGGGGGGCTGATCCTATTAACTACTAAGGCCTTTTCCTAGTTTAGGCTCCAAAATGCACACTGGGAGTCGTATCTTACGAGAATGTGCAAACATGTATTTGTACGTGTGTCTAAAGAATGAGGAAAGAATACCCAATTTCAAAAAAAAGTTTGGAAAATGGTAGTCTCACTCTAAGGCAACTCTTGATATAATTCTCGCACCCGTCTGGAAACTGGCTATGTCGTAGTTGCAAATTGTGAAAATGAAAAGATACACAAGGCAAAAAAATCTTCAATAATGAACAACTTTGTTTTGTTCTTCCTTAAATTCAGCTCTAACCAGCCAAAATTTCAGTGTAGCTGAACTAACACACTGGTATTTTGGTTTGTTTTACTACTTTTTTTTTAAAGAACAGACCAGTTACACCTTTTGTGATAAATATATGACAATTTAAAGCTGAACTGTATCTATCTCTAACAAAAATGATTTGTATATTTCTTTGGAAAAGGGCAAACCTTACACCCATTTACATAGGTGTAAGAAGTATACTAATGTTAGTACTTCTACCATTTCAAATAGCTGCATAAATAATAAATCTTTTCTGTTCTATATTTAATAAAATCCTGCTCAACAGCTGGTAAATTCACTAACTACAGAGGATAACGTTACTATGCCTATGTCATCAGAACAAAAAAAACCCTCATGCTGTTCAGAATTATATGAGGAAAGAAGTGATCTGTACATCAGGGATGCAAACCAAGCATTTCTCAGCATTTAAGTATAGTATAAATAATTAATCTTCATGTGAACAGACTTTAGTGACACATATTCTTCACTTTTTAAAAAGGAGAATTAATCGTCTCAAAGAGATTAAGCAAAGTCTCTTTGTGAGTATGTCCATATACAAAGCTTGATGCTTTCTGTCCAGTCTGTATCTACGTAAGAAATGGTACTTTCTCAGGGCAACCCTGGAACAGCACCATCCTCAAGACAGTCAGGATCCAATGATTCATTAGGGAAATGCGCTGTTCCTCACGAGCTCCACAGTTATAAAATCTTAACTGTAGCCAAAAGATAAGCTGTTGCACCCATCAAAGTAGCAGCAGACTGAGTAGTAGTTATTAGCTTGTTACGAACTCAAATATAAGCAAAGTGGTACGACTAGTAAACAATGTATATGCATTTTTGTACCAAGCGGATCTGCAAAAATAGTATTGCTACTGCTAGAAACGAGCCTCATGCCAACTTTGTTCCTATGCCAAATGTACAAGGCTCAAATTCTGGCCTCTTATGCTCCTGAAATGATTAGGAGAACTTGCTGTGTGAGCTACAGCTGGGTACCGGGTGCCTCTTGTTATGGTACAGAGCTAAGGTATCAGAAGAATGAAGGCCTTGAGAATACAGGTGCAGGCTGAAAGCAGAGGCCCCAAAACTGTCAGCAACTCAGCGACGGTCAACTAGTATTCACTGCTGAAGCACAACCTTGCGATTTGTAAAAAATCCTGGTTTTCTGAATTGGAGAAATAAAACTGTCAATCAACAAGAAAAGGCACCTCTAACAACCTCAACCACCTCGCCGTCCAGGCCCATAGCTATCAGTGCTAAAGACGTGGCAGCAGGTCTGTGGTACCGTGTGCTCACCATTACCTTACACCGAGATTGCTACAAACTAATTGCTTTGAATACGCAGTGGTAATGACCAGGAACAAGGAGGAACCAGTCAGCAGCAACGTGCATTGTTAAAGAGTATCAATCCAGCAAAGCTCTGTTATAAAGTTTAAAGCTAGTTTAAAACCTGGCTTATCATCCCTCTAAGTATTCAGTTATGGCAATCTCTCCTTCTCTTCTTACGTATACCCATATATAAACAACACCTATTCAGTTGCAACTTTACGCCACCACACCTGCCCCAGCACAACCCGTTATTGTATCACAATCAGCTCAAAGAGGTGCTCCTAAACCCCCACACATCAGGATCCTACGGCAAATAACAGATCTATGTCCAGATCGGTTTCTGAAGAGGGCACGCTGCACTTCCGTGTGCAACTGTTTGATCTGTAGAACAACTTGTTAGAGACCAGCTGAGGACAAACATCGGGTTGTGAATTTCCTCTATTCTTAGGAAGGTTGTGTTAACCTAAAAGCTACCCATAACTCAAGTGTCAGTCCGCTGGGCTGCCAACACACCAGAGCTACAGCCAGGAAACACAGGGGAGAGTGAAAACACCTGCTATATCCCAGCACTTCTCTGCTAAGGGATGCCAGGAGTCATGCTTCACGCAGAAGCTGATGTAATGCATCTTAAAAGGGACAGATAATCCTCTAAAACCTCCTTTCTAGGAGTAATGAGTCCAAACTGGGACTGCTAGGTTTTCATAGTTTAAATCAGACATGCTTCAATACACACATAAGCTAGAATTCCAGGCTGATGTTCACCACTGTCTCCTACTGCAGCTGCAGTGCCTAAACAGATGTGCTCTACAGCCCAACTGAATGCAAATTAATGGATTTCCTGGTACTGCCGTCCTTCATTCCAGCAGGAATATCTCAGCAGATGTCCCACCCCAGTTGGGCAATCTGTGTTCTGAAATAGTACAATCCGTGCTGAAGACACTCCCCTCCTGCCCCACCTCTCCAGTTTTACTTATTGCAAGATGTTGGCTTTCTTTAAGAGCTTTTGGAAGCTGAATCTGCCTTCTTTCAAACCACGGCATTAACAACAGGATAAGCCACAGCTTACTACTTAATGCAGTGAAATACAAGTGAAATCAAAGAACAGTCATATGCTGTGTTGGTAGAAGATAAGAAAGGATAACCTAGATCAGAGAAGAAAAAAGAAACGTGATTTCTGATAAGAATACTTGCATTTCAACACGCTGTGTGTTCACACAGTGTCAACTATCTCCGTACCGCATACTGATATGGCAATTAAATAACCAATAAACTTAGGAAATATATTCTACTAACACAAAGCCATCCACACATTTAAACAAAACTCAGGGCCCTCAGATGTTACGCTGAGAGGCAGTTCAGCTACCATCCAGTCCCTGACCACATCAGATGCATCCAGGGGAGGGCAGACAGATGGTCAAAGGCTGACTCCGTGCCTGCTTAGGGTGAGAAGGGCTGTATCCTACCCTCCCAGCCTGACTGGGTCACGGCAACAAAGGAAGAAAACTACTGCACCGCAACTCTCTGACTACTTACATTAGCTGCTATTTTTTTTTTCTTTCAAAAAGATAACTTCAGCAACATAACATTTTACAAGGTTACAGAAGAAACTAAATATCATACCTTATTCCTAAACATCAACCTGGTGGTTACTCTGAAGAGAGGGGATAATATGATCAGAGAGTTCAATCAATTTCAAGTTGTAAACTTTAAAGCACCTCAAAATATTTGTTAAAATTTCATCATTCAGTTGTGATGAGTCCCACAAAATACAAGATTCATGACAGCATGTTCTAGAAGGACTAGAAACATGCCAGCAAAGCCAGTAATAGTAACCTACATCTGCAAGGCCACGGTTTTGGTGAGGCTTCCAACTGGCTGGAGGTGCACACGTACCTTACATACCTTCCCAGTACCTCAGCAAGAAGAGGTAGATGAAAAAAAACAAAACACACAACGACACCAGACACAACTGGTTACACAAGTTTATGCACACTTTTGCTAGGTGCACATTTTATAATTTAAGTTCCTCAGTATATAAAATAAATGCATAAAATCCTTTCCTTAGCAGAATTAAATCCTTTCCTTAGCAGAATTATGAAGTCTTGGTTTTGCTCCTCCTTCTGCCGCTCAATTTTATTTTCAGCAACGCTTCTGCCAACCCATTCCTTTCTTCTAGCTGACAGATGTCACTACGTCTCCTCTCTCACCACCCATCTACAGTTGAAATGGCATCATGCACTGTGTCTGAGGTGGCAATTTGGGATGCAATCCCATGAAGTGGGAAAAGCAGAACAACACTGGGTCACAACATTAGAAGCAGGACAGATGGACTGAGGGAGAGTAAGAGTATAAATACTCCAGGTTTGGGTTATTTTAGGTTGGAGAAGCATGTTTGTTTGCTTTTGTGCATGTGTACATAGTAGAAACCGGCTGGAGGTGGTGAGATGAAAGTTGAAGGAGAGAAGAGCAGCCCTTGATGAAGGTGCCATAAACCAAAGTAAATTTTCATCTTGAGCAAGCAGCTTGCATTCACTTTCAAAAATAAATTTCTCCACTTAGAAATAGTTTGGGTGGCAACTCCACCATAATTTCCCCACGTGGGCCTGTGGTCTCACAGAGCACTCCAAATGGTTTCCAGTATTCTACCTAGCACATTATTTTCTGTAGTTCAGTCCCACAGAAATCAAACCATCAGATGTTCTCCCCTTCATGTTGTTTGATTACTATGATATTTCAGGGAGAAAAGAGTAATAAGGGAGGAAGGTTTAAACAGAAAAAGGAAAATTTACATTTTTGCAGCCATTTACAGACAAGGAACATGGTATATTAATAACCTTTGTCTTGTTGCTGCATTAATACAAGATGCCCAAACCAGCATTTTCTCACCGAAGAAGATTATTTTCGGATGTCATCATGCTGATTAAGAGATCAGAAATAAGGAGGATTTTTGTCATTATTGTGCAAGAAAGTAACTTAAAGAGACTGAGAGCCCCAGCTACCATCTACTACTTAAACCAGTGAAAATAGTATGCATGAGTCATACTTTCATGCCTTCAAGAGTCTCCTGTAACTGAATAAACAAATCTTCAAGTCGCTTCATTAATTTTAATGAATTTTAAAAATAGAATTCATGGCCAATGAGTTTTATCCTACTTCTAGTATGGATACAAGTACCTAACTTTTTCTCCTCCCCTTCTCACAAATACCCTCAGTCAAAGGCTAAGAACTGACATACTTTGATGTCACTCTCCATCTTACATTTTGCTTTTGTCCTCTGAAAGGCATAAATATGGCACCTGCTGAGAAGCATGGCCTCATACTTTTGAGATGGCTTGGAAGTTCTCCAGAGTTATGAGCAAAACGTCCTTGGTTCTTAGGCACCAATTTCACATGCGCAGCTTGGTTTCTGGTAATTCTCTCCCATGTCTTTAATAAAGACACAGTATAACTGTGGTAGCATTAGTTACAAGTATCACTACGAACTTACTTCAGAAAACTTTATTTTTAATAATAAAATGTTCAGCTTATAACCAAAGCAACTGAACTACTTCGCACTTCAAGAAGAATTACGTTTATTACATAGAAATTGGATCCGTTAGCTCATTTCTTGCATCAAGCAGATACTCCAGGCTCCAGTCTTACCCACTGCTATTAACCACAAATCAGCCTGTTACATCACATCTTGCAGTCTGTCCAAAAGAAAAAACAAGCAACTCAACAGCAGCTCTGTCTAACTCACAGAGGAAGGTCAAAAAGTTCTTTGTATTCAGCAAGAAAGCTCTCATCGATGGGGATGTCCAACTATCAGCCCTCGTCAACCTGACGATCACCACATTAAAAGTAGTTTTTGCCAATTGTGCTGGACTCCAGACAGCTAAAAGAAAAATACAAGATTTAAGGAAAGATTCAACCATATTCATGCTCAAAATACTCACTAAATCTTACTGGAAAAGTTTTTCATAAATAGAAGACAAAAATCGAAATAGATCTGTGTAAGAAAAGGAATTCAAGAAAGTTAATTATCATTTGCTTGGGATGGTAGATAATCAAAACAAAAAGAAATCCTCATTAAATTAGGTTTAAATAAATTGTCACTACAGGATTCTGAATCTGAACTTTCTGTAAAGGACAAATGCCAATGGAAAAAAAGAGAGAAGAGTTACGTTAAAATAGAGCAAAAGTAGAAAGAAATAAATAGGAAATGAGTATGTGCATGCTATTAAGCAAGTGTTTATCAGACCATAGAAAGGAAAAGAAAAAAAAACCCACATAACTAAGCTGAACATTAAATAAGTCTTCAGAAGTATTTCTTTCGTGTTGGTTTAGAACGTCTTGAACTTGGGTCAAAGTATAACATTTCTTCCAATGGATTTGTTCTTGGCAAGCATTTTGAACACATTCCAGCTTATGTGGCTGGACAAACGGCTGAAAACACAAACTGCGTCTCCAAAACACCACATTTAATGGGATTAAAATTTCAACAGTCACCTGTTTGGAAGCAGCAGTGCTGCCGATTATTCCATTGCTCTAGTTTCTGCTCGTCTTTCTTTCTCTACATTACTGAAAAGGATGAAATTGCAAGTTGATTCTATTCAATAAGAAAGTTAGTAGGACAGCAAAATAACTTATTTCCCACATCATCTGTATATATCCCGCTGATCAACATTGGTATTTACCAACAGCTGGCACTACCAAAGATTAGAAGAGCACTTTCATTGAAATGAAAGCTGTTAATGTTTCTTATTTCTCTTTGTAAGCAGTAATAGTTTGCCACAGAGAGCTCAGCTTTGCATGGTATTAAAAAAGACAATCTAGCCCTCCCTGAAGAGTAACTATAGCGTTACCAGGTCAGCAACAACACCAAGCTACACAGCTCACCTTTTTTTGTGAAACTGTAACAGTCTCTTATCACAAACATAGCATTCCTACCCTCAAAATGTTTAAAGGCACATACAGCTAGTTCTGTACATGTTCAATAAAACCCAGTTAGAAACCTACAGTAACAGAAGACAGAACTTTGAAGCAATAGTAGGGCTTAAAAGTAAAGCTTTTCCTCCAAAAGCACAGGAGCAGCTACCTCAGTAGAAGGGAGTCACTGAGCAACTGTCAGAGGAAGCATTAGACAGAAGTTTTGATAGCTACACGGTCCATATGCAAACAGCAATAATATCAGCCTTCACAGAAACCTCTTTACACAATTCTCACAATGGTACTATGAATTTTAAAGCTTTACCATAAACTATGACAAATATTGACTGACTTGGCCACAACCACAACAGTGTTTTCAAAGGAGAGCCAGTATCAGGCCAAGCATGACCACATTCCAAACCTGTCACCTACTCAATTGTAACCACCGTGCTGCTGGAAGTCTATCAGCTTTTCAATTATCTCTAAGTTATAATAAGCTACAAAAGCTTCCATTGCAAATATATGAGCTGTACTTAGTGTATAGTAGAGCACAAGCCATGAACTATTTTGAGTAGGTGGAAAACAGCTTCCCCTCTTTCGCCATCCCTACACAGCTGTAGAACAACTTGTACCGGCAAACTCTGAGGAATAGCTTTGTTTCAGCTGTAGCCCTTACAAAGCTAAATGGAAAAAAAAACTGTAAAAAGAGAGTGAAGTACAGAAAACAGCCAGCATAGGCAGCAGAAGTAAAGCGAAGCAGTAAAATCAGTGTAGTTTCTTTCTAGACTACTGCTAGGCAGGGAGAGGTGGAAGGACACACAAAACCCCCATAGAATTCAGGATATACTAAGAAATCCTAACAAGCAACAGAGGTTTCTGAGCTGATGTTCTGCAGAACATAGTACTCAAGGATGGATGCAGAGCTCCATAAGCTCTCTTCATTGCTTATACTCCCCATCATTACCAAAACCGTTCCTCTTTTTAGCCTCTCTCATTCCCAAGTCTTCAGGTCCTCTAGAAAGCTATACCCTATTGTTGCATGAGACAGCTACTTCATCTGCTGCTTTTGGTCCAGAGTGCAGTAATGGTTTGGGCAATGAATGTTCTTCCATGCCTCAGTGGTTTTTACAAATCATCCAGATTACTTGAAAGGCCTCCCTTACAAAGCATGTTTTGTTGAATTGCCAATTCAATAATTGGTTATTGCCAATGCTCTCATCCAAGGTTTGGTAGCAAAAGTAGCTTCATTTTCAGTGCTGAAAGCAAATCTTTATCCCTCCTGCAGTACGGTTCCAAAATACATGTAAATGTTAACATTTTGGCAAATTTCATTATTTACAATATTGAATGCTTAAGTGGTCATAAATTTCCTCTTTTTTTCTCAAAGGTTCTAGTTAGAATTTACACAAGAACATCCTTAAATAAACCAGGAAATGAAGCCTGAAGTCTGTCTAACCGACATAAAATCACATCTTCGGTCTTGAAATTTTCTGTTGAAATCTCTACTTATGTTAGAAAGTACTACTGCAGAACAGGAGTGTGTATGCAAAACAGAACAGTGGGTTTTGAGGACCTACTGACATTCACACCATAGGCATTTCAGCTCAGGCTTGTGGGTGTCAGCACTGGGAGGACAGAGCTGTGGATTGTATCTAGTCCGGTCTTGACTGAACACCAACAGAAGAGGACAGGACATGCATTCCTGGAATATTTTCATTAAAGAGGAATTCAGTTTGTCATCTCCAAGAGTGCTCCACTATATAAACCAAAGTGTTATTAGCAGGGTTTAAAAAAAAACATGTCTCGTTCAAAGCTATGTTTGAAAACAAGCTAACTAGTCAACAACTGAACTCATTCATATCACAGATACTTTGCAATTTCTGTGATGAGTAACAAACTCAGAAACCGAGCACCTGCAGTTATTCTCTTGAGCAACATAACACAATTTGTAATGTTAATGGCCAAAAAAGTATACAAAACCTGCTGTCTCTTCCTTCACACGTATTTCAGTTATACACTGGCACATAATTGCAGATTTACTAAGACAGAACACACTTGCAAACCAGACTTCAGCTTATATTTGATTAAGCTGTAACTATAACAAAAATGGTTTCTTGAATTCCTTGAGCATGGTAACGTGCTAAGGCTGCCTGGATAACGTACGATCCATTTTACAGCCATGTAACCATTGCAACAAAATGCAAATACTTCCAAGAAGAGCAGCAGGTTAGTTTTCTGCATTTTATTTTTTCATCAGCACATCTGATTCTATGTGTATTCCTCACTGTGCTAGCAGGGGCCTTCTGAGCCAGCTACTAATTTATAGAAAGCTTGCAAAAAATTCACCATTAGTTTGACTGAAATTCCAATGGGAAATGGAAGTTATGAGGGACAACACTGATGACTGAAAGAGCCACGTTTCATTGAGAAATCAGACTAGAAAAATTAGAGGCAGAAATTTTGTATTCACACTTTTTAGGTTTGAACACATTACAGGAAAATAATATCATCAACAAGAAAACAAAGCTGAGGTCTTCCTTTCAATTAAGAATAATTTGCAAAGGTCATCAGCATTTCATTGATGTGGTAATCGATGCAATTACAGAATATTAGGTATGGGAAGAAAGTTGTAGTGAAAACAGTAAAAAAGGGGAAAATCAGCTTGAAAATTGGGAGTGGGTGATCACTCCAAGAAAGACCAAGTATTAAGCTAGTTAAGAAACAAAGGTGAGGCATGGAGAAGAAAAAAAACAAAGTAGAGTGAAAAGAGGAAGTAACAAAATGTTTTAGTTTAAGTCTAAGAGAGAGTTTAAAAAGCAACTGTTGAGCAGGTGAAAACGTACTAGAAAATGTACTGGAAAATGTACTAACCTGACAGATAAGGGCTAAACAAACTGCACGGCTGAAAACGCTGGGTATACAAGGAAACAGAGGAATGACCAAATACTAAATAATACTACATCAACATTCAGAGGGATATGCCAACAGACACAAAGGAGATTACAAGTGCAACCGGTAATGCATAACTAATAAGTTTCCATATTCAAATTGGTCTGTAACTATCGATAGAGGAAACAGTTCAGTTGTCAACAGAGTGATTGGTGTATCCTGTTATACTCAAGCTGCTAAAGCTTTCACCTTGAGTGAGGAATAGGTGGAATTTTAAGTTTATGAGAAAGCCACAAACAGTGATTACAACTTCCTATTTCCAGACCTTCCTTAAATAAATTACCCTAGATAACGGGAAACTCCATCAGAACTACTATTCCTCAATATTACTGTTACACCTAATCAATATCTCAACAACAACAACAAAATACTCATAATGTCAGATCTCTATGTAATTTAACTTCCAAACACTTGTACTGATTTACACCATAAGGATCTGGCCCTTAGTGTGTAAGTAAGATCTGTTCCATTCCATGTATATACACTCACAAGGATCATTTCTACAGCTCTGAGCAGTCATCAGGAACAAAAGCTATCTTAAGATAGACTCATAGTGGCTTATGCAAAGGTTGATGTACAGACAGTAAAAGGATGCTGAAGACACTAATAGGAAATCAAACTACTGCAAGAATACATTCAACATTTACACGTAGGACATTTACGTTCAACATTTATAATGTAATTTATATTACATTTTAAGCGTTTACAGCTCAGGGACTCCAAAGTCTAGGGTCACATTAATTATTTAAGTTGGTGAATACTACCTCCTCCTATGTGGTCAGGGATAATTCAGAGTTCTTTCAAATTATGGTTTTTTGAAACTGTAAGTAATACTTTCAAATGTTGCAAAATTGTCACCCTCTTCAACGCACTTTACACACAAAACATCCCGTAGGCAGATACTCAGACACACTGGACACCAACATATCTAATGACACGTGACACAAGACAGAACTAACCATCCTTTATAGACTTTGGCAATTTCCATTAATTTCTCTACGTTTATTTTGAGATTAAATTCCTCTCATTAGTTTGACAATGCACAATTAATTACATTTCTTGATACCGAGTTTAGGCTACTAGTGAAGTGTTCTCACACTAAATATTGCATAAGTGTCAAGAGGGTTTCTTTCATACTTTTCAATTTGAAGGCAGCAAAAAAAAAAAAAAAAAAAGTGCTTTTAACCCCACCCTTGTCCACAGTTGTAGTTGAGGAAGTAGAGAGCAAGTTCCATTTTCTACAGAAGGAGTCAGCTGGCTGCTCTGTTTCTGTTACTAGCACAACACCGTCTTCCAGCCTGTGTACTACTTTCGAAGTTTGTATGTATTCACTTTAGCAGGCTTTCAAATTCTACTTTGCTAACAACAAAATCTGCTTTCTGAAGGTTAGTAAACACACTTCATCACAAGCAGCGAAGCTTTCCTGTCTGGTACTGGGAATCATCCATACCGTTATGTTTTTAACAGGTGGCTGCGTAGTGAGTGTCAAGCAAAGAAACACTTACTTGCATAACAGCCTTCCTGCATTTTTATATAAGCACAAACCAAGAGCACGTACTGCTAGAGAACAGAATGATTTTGGTGCATATCAGGTTTTTCAGATTTCTTTATCCAGTATGATTTAAATATCTCATGCGTTCCCTCTTCCCCTGTGCCTATACACCATCTACACTTCAAACTCCCAATTCAACAAAAGAACCACCACCAAATCCTTGTTTTATGGTTTCATGCTTCAGCGTGAGGTTCCAATTTGTCAGATCTGCTACTCGTGAAGCCTCAACCAGAGCTCTGCTTCAGCTTGCGAGGCAGTCAGCGCTAAGCACTGAGAAGCAAACCCCACCTTGCCATGCTGTTATCTTCATCAGTAAACTAAAGCAGATAGACTACAACACAAAGAAAGCTTCTATCAGCCTGACCACGAGAAGCGATACCAGCCAAACCTCTCTGTATCATTAAACAAAGGCTTTTTCCAGCAGGCAGAGTCAGTGCTTTCAGCTGCTTTGTAACCTGTGCAGTATTCAAAGCACTGACTGCAGTAGCTGGTTGTGATTTGACTGCAAACCAGAGGTCACTGAAGAAGATCAGGTATGGCTTGTTAGGCAGTAATACAGGCACAGATTCACTTGCAATAGTTTGCCCCAGTTAATGACAGAGCAACTGACTGCACATGTACCCAAATACACATTTTTGTACCTAGTTCTCAGGCTAGGTGATGTAAAACTCCAAAATGTCCATTAGTAGCCTCACTCAGTTTGCAACATGGGAAAAATCTGGACTGGCAAGTCTGATTTGCTTCTATTTCCTAGAACTAGACTGTACGTGTTAGATTTACATTGCAAAAGAACACAAAACCTCCCTGCAACCTCCATGGAGACGTAACGCACAAAAGTCCCCCTCGGCTAGAGGGTTCTGCGGTGAGGATGGGGCAATGCTCTTCCTTGCCTCATGAACCAGGGCGTGCCATCCCTGGCCAGCACATATCATCTGCATTTTCCTAGCACATCTCCAGGCTCTCTCATCATTTCCTCCCTGCTGGTCCACAGGAGGAAACCCTCCAGAACTGCACCACCTTCCCCACACACACATCCCTCCTGCAGCAGTAAGGGATGGGAAGAGTGCAAAGCATTAAAGGCAAACATTCTACCCATGCTGGTTATAAACACGAGTCCTTGAAGCCTCCTCCTCCTCATCTCCTCCAAATACCAGTCTGTATATAATATCATTTACATTACTTTATACTACTAAATGCACTGTACCTCCATCATATTATGGCTCAGTTCCTTGACATTTTCCAACTAAACTGGGATGAAAACTCAGTTTTCAAAAACTTTTTTTTTTTCTCTGCATAGTAATAAAAAAATAGGTATTTTTATCCACTTCAGTTGACATTTTAGTTGTTTGATGGGATAGGGAGAATTATTGCTTGAATATCTTTACATAATTACGATAAATGCCTAAAAAGATTCATGAGCAAAACAGAAGTGACACTGCAAACACTGCAAGTAAATAAATATCAGGGAGATTAAAAATGCAAACTGGCACGCCTTAGAGAAGTGTCAGCACAACCACTAACAAAAAAACTCCCCACGCTACAGTCAACTCCAAGAAATCCGTTTTCAAAGATAGTTTCTCCCTTTCAAAAAGAGAGAGGTGCCAAAACATCCTACAATTTTTATTCAAGAACCTTAACAAGAATTCATTTTTAAACCTAGCTTTTTGTAACTATGAAAAAAAAAGTCATCAACTAAATTAATTTTAAATAAAAAACCCAGCATTTCTTGTTCCTCCTCCTCCACTATTTTTTTTTAGTTCAATATGGCAAGAAACTTTCAGAATATCAGGTTTGGAAAGAATATTAAATTTATATTTAATATACCTTTGTATAATTTTTTAAGAAAAGCAATTAAATGGGACTTGCTGAAACAAAATGAAAACAGAGCGAACTGAAGGAAGGAAGAGAAGCACCTCCTAGGTTTGAACAGATTGCATAATCTCATGTACCACTTACAATGAAAACAGAACTAAAACTAACTAAAGGAATAATAAAAACACCACAACTGTCATCTCTTAGTCCAGTGGTTGGATTTCTCTGGAGAGCACAAGTGAAGATGTCACATTGTACGTAGGGGATTTTTAGTTAGACCTACTCCTCCAGACCAGCATTTGCATTACAGTCAACCCTGCATATGGATTAGGAGACAGTTCCAAGGACAAAGGCATGTCTGGTGCCCAGCAGCCAAGCTAGGCAAAAACTGAATGAACAGCTGGACCAGAAAGAGAAAGAAACAAACCCTAGGAAAATAGTACTAATGAGAATAGGAGCATCACGTCCTTTTTTTCTTGGTAGACATCAGAGGAAAGGTGAGTTTTCAGAAGAGATTTGAGGAGAACAGTGAAGTAGTTTTGCAGAGATTTAAAGAGATAATTCCTGCCTGTGTTAGGGAGGAACAAGGAAGAAGGAAAAAAGATGCTTTTTATGGAGTCTTTATCTGATAGGCAAGTCTAACCTGGGCAGCACGTGGCCCAGGTGGAGGTAGGAAGCAAGCCCTCGGCACAATGGTGAGACTGGGAAAGCAATGACAAGAAGGTTATGGTTCAGGGGGGAGCACAGGAGTGGAAGGAAGGATGGGTAAGGGGAACACACTCAAACTAGTCTGTATGTACAGGAAAACACAGAACTTAGGAGAGCTGTCAGCACAGCAAGGCCACACTTGTGAAAGCCAGAGAAAAATCATGGTACACTAAGCTGAAATTGGAAAGGGGGAAAGGATGTTTGCCTGGTAAAATAACTGTGTTATACGACAGGAAGAAAATGGCCACACCTCACAGAAAGTATGTCACAACTCTGCAAGACTTGGGTTTTTTGGGTTTTGTTTTTGGGGGTTTTTTGTTGTTTGGTTTTTTTTAAATGTCCTCACATTCAGAGTTTGGAAGGAAAACTGATGGCATGGCTAGCAAGGACTGGAAATGGAGATGAAAATGTTTTCAAGAACATGAAGTTTTATTTATCAGCTTAATGGAGGCCTACTGTGAAATATAGGAACTACATGCAAGAATACGTCATTTACAGTTTTTATTATTAAATAAAAAACCCAAACAAAACTATGTTACTATCCACATTTAATCATTATGACTATTAAGGAATGAGAATAAATTCTGAATCTCTGCCAACACCAACATTTTTCTTTACTACAGAAGTGTGCCTTAAATGGAACTAACACACAGAAAAATAACAGGGGTTCTGTCAGTCAGACTGCCAATAAAAAACGCTCAGAATTTGTTAATAGACTCTTAAAGTATTTTTCTTCTGAGTTTCAAAGAATAAATATCTCAGAGGCGTAACTACAGAAGTGCTTGGTTTTTTAAAAAAATGTTCTTTTTTTCATTTATCATCAAGAACTTTTAAAGCACAGAAGGTCCTTTTCCTGAACGTTAATGTATCAAATAGGTTAAAGACCACCACTGAAACCCTTCATGTCGTGCAAAGTACTGCCCTTGGAAGTTTTTGTTGTTTCTACCCTTTAGCCCACCACATTAGCATTTCTTAGAATTAACTGAGAACTGTAAGGCAAGCCCTAAAAAAAAAAAATCCCTTTTATTATGGCAACTGTCAACAGAACAGGAAAAATCAAGAATTTTAAAGACATCTCAATAAAGATGTAAAGAGGCGTCTAAGAGAGTTCGGAACCCGCCCAAGTACCCAACTCCCACGGCACTAATGAGACACTCCTGAGCGCTCCCGTAGGTGTGGGGACACCTTCGACAAAGCAGCCTCTCAGGATATGTCTGAGCACACTCGGCACCTGCAGCCCTCAGCAACGGCAGCTTGGCATGGTGGGCTTTTGGCACCTCTAGAAAAAGCCTACACGTTGAAGTCACTTCTGATAATCTCCATCTGTGCACATTTATTCTTGTAGGAAAGTATCTCATCTCCGCTGAGAGTTTAAACCACAAGCCCGGACCCCAGGCTCACACATGGAGACAGGAATACCAACAGCAATTTATAAAAAAGTAGGAGTGAGGTCTGAATTTCTCAGCACTAGCTTTTTCTTTTTCCCTTGGCCTTCTTAATGTACTAGAGGGGGAAAATGTAAAAGAAAATTTCTTAAGGATTAGGTATGTTGCTACACTTTGAAAGCCACTTAAAATGACAGTTGTAAATCAAAAATTCGTAAGAATAAGAAAACTTTGCTGGAGATTTGAGAACTGTTACTGGAAGCTATCTTTTCAACTACTTCTCGTGATTTGCTTAAACACTGAAAAACCATGGAGACCCACATTTTAAGCTTTACATACTCCCAGTTATCCTTGTAACAGGAAATCAGTTTACCGCTCTGCTTTTTATACTGTACTGGTTTTCTACCTGAATTTAGGATATTTTTATAATTTTCTTTTATTTTGTTATTAATATAAACATAGCTATAATATATATGAATACATATGAATGCAAAAATAGTTCTAACACAGAAAATCATATCAGAATAAAGAAGAAAAATCAGAGGAGAAAGGAAATATATATATACTGTGAAAGTCATAGAAACTCATTTTCCAACACATGCCTTTTGAGAGGACAGTCAAAAGGTGGTTTATTTTGGTATCCAGAAAAACTTTACCAGTTCAAGGACTATCTATTCCCATAAGAAGTGTATATATTTAGTAAATACTTCCTTGGCATCATCTTCAGAACATTCATATTAACAGATGGAATAAAAATGTGGCTCATAGGCAGGACAGACTGACCTTTCAGGACAGGACTCATTTAACCCAGGGGCAGATGGGACAGCATACTTTAGGAACACTGCAAATTTCTGCCACCAGTTAGTTCAGTAAAAGTTTGCCTGCGTCAGTCACTCAACCCTGAAGACCTAACAGTGTTACAACTTCCTCAAGTTCTGCAGACTCTTAATGAATTCAATAAAAACCAAACTGTATTACAGCCAGGACTTTTCACCAAAATGCTAGGAAGCTGCCCCTGCAGGAGAATGTGTTGCTATTCCTACAGGTAACATTACCGAGAAATGGCCAGGACTGAAAGATGCTGCAGGGGCTGCACCAGGCAGAGACTGCTGCTGTGTTTCCTTGGAACTCATTCGCATTGCACAGCTCATGCCACAGTGACAATGACAGCCCCCAGGGATGTGACACAGGTTGCAGTCAAGGAAAGGAAAAAGATTAGCAGACAAACTGAAAAAAAAAAAGTTTTTACCCTTTGCAAACTGAAGCAGATGCAAGTTAACAGCAGAAGCAGATGAATGGGTTGTCGAGCACTGGAACAGGTTGCCAAGGGAAATGGTTGAGTCACAATCCCTGCAAGTATTTCAAAGCTGTGTAGATGTGGCATTTAGGGACATGGTTTAGTGGTGGACTTGGCAGCGTTAGGTCAGTGATTGGACTCGATGGTCTTAAGGGTCTTCTCCAAACAAAGTGATTCTATTTTCCTGGTGAGTTCTCCGGCAGGTCTATTCTGAGGGCTGCAGTGAGCCTCCTCTCGTATTGAGATACGAATTCTAGTCGGTGTACTTGGAGTTACCAGCATGTAATGTGCTCTTGGTAAGCAATCGTAACACCCAACTCGCTCTTAACTGCCACCAGTCCGGATAAATCTGGCAGTCACAGACTTAGAGGTTAGCATGAGGAGTCAGAGCTCATGGGTGCTCTCTGCCATGCCCCAACCAACACATGCTGTGAGAAGCCAGTCATACTCGTCTGGATTATATCATTAAAACAAAAAAAAAATATTAAAAAGTCATTGTGGCTTGCAACAATTTAAGAAAGAATAATTTCCATCATTCGGAAATCCATCTTAATGACACTAAGTAACTTTAAAAAGTGCATTTGTTTACAGTACTGAGAAAATACAGAGTACTATAAAAATCATCTCCACTCATCTTTTTGTTTCTCTTTTTGTTAAGTAAGGAGAAGAGCAGACAGGAAAATAAAACATAATACATTGAGTGATTACACTGATAAAACTTGAAAAGAAGAACCAACCATAGAATGCACTTTAGCCTCTTTTTATAAAAGATCATTAGCAATGTACTACTTTGCAGCAGTAAAAAAAAAAAAAAAAGTATGACCCAAAAGCAGCATCTCTCTCCTTACATTTATGTTTTCAGCATTATGCCCCATCCTTTCACTCCTACTGCAATGCCTGGTAATGACTCATTGTTACGCCTTGCAAAGTGATTGAGCAAGTCTTTATGTTGTTTTTTTTTTTTCCTAAATGAGATCAGAAAGAAGATAAAATAACTCTTTTCAACTTCTTTAAAACTAATTGGGTTGAACATGGACAAAATGCTTCTCACCACAGGAAGCTGTGCTTGTTTTCAAACACCTGCTAAGTGGTAATTTAACTACCATAACCCTACATTTGCCCATCTCAGAAGCCTTGATTTGCTGTAAAGTGAAATACTTTAAAACAACTCTAAATACTGAAGAACAGTATCAGTATTAGTCTATATGTAACTAGACTCAGTAACACCATCAGCAGTCAATGTCAACCTAAGCAAGAACAGAACATTGGAGAGACAGTCCAAGATACCAAGCTGACATACTCTATGGACTTTTAAAGGTTTACTAAAACTTCAAAGAATAAATGAGTACGTTTCATGCTTCAAACATCTCTTGCAAGCATTGTATGTGGTTTACACACAGTTACCTTTTACTAACAACCCATATATATAAAGAATGTTTGAGCCAACACCACAACTCTTATAACCGTTTATTAGAAAAAGCCATTAAAATCTTGCAAAATTATATTTTTTTTTTCCTCAAGCAAGAAGGATCCCTTCATCAATACAATTTCTGTAAATGTATTTTGGCCACCAACTTTGGCTGCACTTAGCCAAGTAAACGACACAACTCTTTGAAATTGCTTTGAAAGAACTGTATCCCCAGTATGAAAGAAAGGATAGTTAGAGCCATTACTCCACTCAACAGCTTTCCATAATTACAGGATTTTATCAATGAAATTTTATGCAGGTTACTACAAAGCCCATTCTGTTTCCCAGATAGTCCCAGAATACATTGCACAGTATCATTAAGCAAGTGTGTGAAAAGCATCTACTTTCATCCTCAGCAATTAAAGACAAGTTTGGACAATTCTTATATTTAAGCTTTTGACTTTTTTTCAGTGGCACCTTCTTTCAGGTACCGTCATCCTTAGAGAAGGATTCTGGTTTTCTTGTGTTGGCTTGTGAGTAAGACTGCAAAAGTCTGCTTTAAAACGTCTGTTCCCAAGAATCCGTACAATTATGCACTCCTCAAGAATATGCTGGAAATGAGTAGAACTTGACTAGCAGCATTAAAAACAGACAGAAGTCACCCCTAGTGTAATGAATGTGTTTAATCTCATGCATCCACATGTTGAAATTAAGTCAGAACTATTCCCACAAACAGTTTCCTTTTGATGCCTCACAAGTTGAGTTGTGCTATTAAAAAAATAATAATTACCCAAACAACTTTGGGTATGTAGGCAGCATGCCTCCTTCTATGTGAACACTGCCAGCATTCTGAACCAGATAAGTAAAGCACAGAAAGTTAAAGCTTTGTGTGATTTATGCAATATTCATATTGGCTGCATACAAATAATTAAATATAAATGTTTGCCAAATTTCTACAGTTTCAGCTTTTTCAGACTTAGAAAACTTTCACCAATATTTGATATTATTTCTTTCTATATTGTGGACATAAATAAACCCCACAAAAGTGATACACAGAGACCGGAAAGAGGAGGGAAAAGGAAGACGAGGAAGTAGACATGGGCAGTTGTTAAGGCAGTTCTGAAGGACAACAGGAGGCACAGAAGGCCTCAGTGAACAGAGAATGATCCATCTACCCCAGGAGCTGTTTGATGAGCAGTAGCTGAATCAGTTTCTTCCCTGAAAGCACCTTAAGTAATTCTCAAGAGTTGGTGTGGAAGGAGATGAGGAAAATCTGCAATCTGCAGAACTGCAAGATTTGTCTGGAGTTGTGTGGGAGAACTCTTGGGAGTTAGCTGCTCTCTTTCCCCGTTAACACTGCCCACAGAACTGCAGCCTTTTCTGCTTTCAGGAGACAAGAGCGTGATTAGTAACCGAGTGTGCCAGGATGGAAAGATGTCACAAGGCTTGACATCGCCCATATGAACGTGACATCCTTCCACTCGCTACCCTTTCACTTCAGTCCCCACTACCCATGAAACGAGGACCTCACCGAGCCACCATGGGAACTTCTCTGTAATGGCAGCAGAAGAGGTTTGAGTATACAAAGTATGTATTGCAAGGGCTCTTTTCAGGCAGCAAAATCTTGGGGCAGGGGACATGCAGAAATTTCCATCAAACTTGGTCCAATGTACGCCTTTTCACTAAAAAAAACCCAAACCTATTAATACTACTGTGCCAAACCAGCAACAAAAACCACACAGTTTGAGCAATAATTTCAACAGAACATAGTATTGCTCATACACGTTACACTTGGAATGCAAATGCTCATTTCTCCACCTCCCTTTGCCTTCCCTCCCCATCAATGGGACTACAACAAAAAGGAAATGAAACAGCTACAGGAGCTGCAATCCTACATAAAATACCCCAAGATTCAAGCTACAATGACCTTTATTTTTCAGCTTTTTTACAAAGTTTAATAAAAATCCACAGAGGTGACCTCAAACATAGGACTGGTAAGCGTTTTGGACTCAATCTGTAGAAACAGGTGACAAAATGCTTACCTTCCAAATTAACGCACAAAGCAGATGGCAACCCTACAGCAATTGCAAAATAAGAAATGGAAGAACAAGGTTCTCTCTGCCATACATTACAAGCACGTGCAACCAACTGCTAACAAGGAGAAAACATCTGGGAGATAGTGCTTATATATGGAACACACTTGATGAGTCAGCAAATGGAACTATGAATTTACATTTGTTAGTTTATCTGTAGTCTGGCTGCTTTGCAAACAGCTACAAGGCAGTAAGAAAAATGCAGAAGGAAAGGCTCAAAATATTTTTGGGGCAATGTATATACAATGCTTTTCCATTGCTCTTTTAAAGTATGTGCAAAATTAACAATTTCAATGCAAGATTTTCCTTTTTTTTAAGCATTAAACAGCATTTTTTAAACTCAGAAAAATCATTGTGTGGAAGAGAGACACAGCACGAGACAGTTTGAAATAAGCAAATTATTTTTTCCATGTACTTTCCTGTTGTCACTCTAAAGCAAAACAGGAAGAATTTAAGGACCTGTAGTTTTCAGACAAAAATCCTGTTTCTAAACAGGATTAACTACTAACCTAAAAATATCAGCCAGTAATCACCGAAGTCATAAGCTCATGTACCCCACAAAGTCCTATACCAATCACTAACTAAAAGAAATCAGGTCAGAATCCAAATCAGATCACACCAGAGTAGCATCAATCTTCTTATTTCAGAGCTGTCACATTTTAAATCTTTCATACAGTTTCCACATAAATTATTAAAAAGAGATGAGATCTGTCTTTGAACAGAGACTAACCAAAAGTGACATTTCAGTTTAATGTTACAGTTTAAAAAATACATCAAGAAGTTTATCTTCAGTCACTTAAGACCTACGTCTCTAAGTGTACCCCATCAAGCAAACAAACACCAGCCATCTATCAGAGTGCTTTACAGTTCCCTTAAAAATCATCTGGGATCAGGTGGTACTACTTCCAACACTGCAATCTGACTATTCAGCTTCTTTCTTGACCAAATTCTGTGCCTAATTTCTAGCAGAGTGACATGCCCTATCCACAAAACCAGAGAAGCTGCTCCTATTTCAATTTTGCACACCTACAGTCTCATCTTGCAGATAAACTGCACACTGGAACTTGAGAGATGTATGATACGACTCAGCCACTGGCCTGTCATACCTCTGCTTTCCCACACCTTATTTACTCTATGAAAATGTAATAAATAGCACAAAATATCCCCCAAATTTTTGAAATCTACTGATGTAAAATACGTACAAAAAAATCATTGATACTTGTAGGGCTGTGGCAATTGGAGCCGGCATTACTGTATGTATCTAGGGATTTGGACCCTGAATCGATTAAAATAAATCGGTGTGAAGTTTTAGCCTCAAAAAGGTCTGTTCAACTCACTAGAGTTTACAACATATATCTTGCACAAAATCTTCCAGTGTCATTTACCAACAGATACGTTATCTGTTTATTATTACAATCTGCTCTTGTATAGACTGAGACTTTTTATTATATTATCAAGTGATAAAATATTATTATAATATCAAGTCACCAATCAGTTGGTCAAATGATTGATGGAAAACACTTTTTGTACTGTAACCTAGTTTCCTTTTCACAATGTCAACAGTCTTCTGAGATGCAGAGTCAAGGATCTTACCTTATCCACCTGTAAAGTATTTGAACACACTGGTATATTACAGTAATTGCATCTGGAACCATCAGCTGCACTGTTACACAAGTGGCTACTTAGGCCACATCTTGATTGACTGCCATTTGGGCAAAGAACACAAAGATTCAGTGAAAGTATCTCACTGGTACTGTGTTCCCAGCAGTGGCATCACTGACTGACTGACAATTCTCACCATCGCATCTCTTGCCTTGAAACTTGGTACCGGGCACTGACAGCGACTGCTGAGGAGGAGAAGCAAACAGAAGCTATGACTAGAAAAAAGTTTCAGCTACAGCTTTTAAACATAGGCTGTCTCTTTCCATAACGAGAAGCAGTATGCTATCCAAGGCTTATGACATCTTCAGCTATAAAATTCACACCTTATCTACAAACTTGTCACCAAAGCTAAACCAACTGGATAACTAATGACAGCAAGACACTTTAGCACTCTTATTTTGACTACTTTTATGGTGACGTTTACAAGCTGTAATGAGCTGTATAAATCAGTGGCATAAACCTACTTAACACATAATGAACTAGCGGGCAAAATAAATGGTTTTACCACTAATTAAACAATCTTTCATTTTTTTTTCCATACAGAATAAGCATCTTATTAAATATCACCAGTTTTGACTTATTATATAACAAGTTTCTGTCTATCCCTGGCTGAGTTACAGTAACAATCCTAAGTCTACAGACTGGCAATTCCTTGGGGAGGGGACATCTATTGACCGCTGTTTGAAAAAACACACAAAATGTCATGAGAAAAGCCAAACAAAATCTTCACTCATCACACAGAACTATCAAAAAAAAAAAGCCCCACAAAAAAAATAACCCACAAACGAAAAAACCCTACCCAGCGATTTAAGCAGTGGCTACTGCCTTATCTTTGCTGCCAGATATGAACTCCCTCTCCTCATGTGCTCTGAGCCCATCAGAAACTGAAGTATGGTCAGCATAACCTGGAACATGAATAAATGTTCTGTAAACACGGGGTACAAGCAGAAGAGACAGCTCTCCTTCTATTTCGGTCAATATAAGTTGTGCAAATCACACCGAGCAAGGAGGGGTTTTGTTTGACTTTGTGGCTTTTTTTGATTCCCTTTTGATTTTTTGTCGCTTGGATCAGCTCACTTGCAATGGACCATCTCTTCTAATTTCAGCTGCAGTCCTCATTCTGGATCAAGAAAAATCCAAGTATTTTCTCAGGAACCCATGCTCATAGGCATATAACATCACACTGCTTAACTGAGCATGCTGACAAAACAATTTTGCAGATTTGTGTTACAGACAATACAGCAAAATCTGAGTTCTCTTCATACCACAATCTAGTAGTGCTGCATAAACAAGTCAAACTGCTGTGAAGTCACCATAATTAGCTTCACGCTCCCTCATGACAGGATATTATAGATACAGGAGCCAACACAAACTCAGTTTGAATGCAAGGCACAGCAAAGAGCTGTGTGACCCAACTTACACAGCCTGTCACGGAAAACAAATGTGCCAGGCCTTCTTCCTAGCAAAATGGACCAACAAAAAGCTTTGACACAACAGTTAAATTATCTGGCTGCCAGAGCTGCCAGAACCCTCCTGCTTTGCTTTTCACTTGTCTTCAAAAACTAGAGAAGTTCCACAGAAAGAGTTAAACTTACCTCTTTCACTTTTCTCTCCCCACCTCTCCCAGGGCTGCAGTTAATCACATAAGCTTAGTCAACTATAAAAGCCATCAACAAGAGACAGGCAAGAGTACAATTAAATAAACCCAGTAACGTAAAACCCAAAGTGCAGGCAGACAGTTGAATATGGTATCTCAACTTTGATTTCAATATAAGCAAAGTTCCAAGAACACGTTGCAACTTAAGCCTTAAGAGCAAGTTTCTTTCGACACTCGTTACAAAAACATTTATTTTCTAATGCAAGAACAATAAGAAGCCCAAAGCTCCAGTTGAAATATGACTGCTCTCATAAACATATTACTTTGGTTGCTGTGAAAAGCTTGACCTGCATTGTTAATGTTTGTAATATGACAAAGCACTAGGCCTCCATGGCTTGCTTACCTCCTCATTTGGAAAGGGGTACCAAGAGAGATGTTTCTTTTCAACAGAAGAAGAAACTTCCAAAAGATCTTGTCACCTTTATCTAAATGAATATTCTTCAAAAAGACTAAAGGGCTGTTTAAGTTCCAGAACTGTACAGATCCTGTGATCCTAGAGCTACTACTTACAGGCTTAGCCTTGAAGAAAGCACTGCCGGTGACACAGTAACTGACTGTGGCGTCTCTAAAACAACTCTAACATTTCTCAGGAGTTACATCATATTTGTTATAAATCAAAGCCATTTTATTAATGCTAATGTCAGAATTATCTTTTGACACAAAATCCACAGAACTTTGTTACTACAACTGCAAAGCACTAATTAGACCTTCACCACTCTGAAAGTCTTCTGATTGACAATGTTTAGAGAAAAAGGCACTGCTTTTACAGAGCACAGACGGCCCTTAATACCAGGTCAAATGAGTCAACTCAAAAAGACCAGCTAATCAAGTATGTGACAATATATTGTGGACACCTTACCCTGAAAATATATTAATGGATGCATGCCAGCCCTACTTCAGAGGAAGCTTCCGTGCAAGTCAGAACTAAGATTTCCTCCTAATCACAAACACACAACTTCCTTAACTCTTGGAAAATCACATTCAGAATTTAAGGGGGAGGGTGGAGAGGAGATGAAGAAAACATACATGACTATTTTCTGACAAGGGCAAAAGCATCAGAAGTTTTCAAAAGGATGAAGGTGACTGAGTATTTTAGAGGAGGTTGTCCAAGGCCTATTCAGTAAAAATCCACTAAGACAGCAGAAGTCAAAGGGCGCTTCCACAGCAGTGGTAAATGCTCCATTTAAGAAAACAAAAACATTTAAAAAACCCAACAAAATAATCAGGGCAACTACAGAGGGAAAAGTGCATACATAAAAGGAAACAGGTTAGCACAGAAGAAGAAAACAGTTGGCAGAATATCAAGATCGTTAGATTCAAATTGGGAAATATGTTTCCTTCATCTTCCTCATTTCTCTCAAGCTGTTACTAACTTGTAATGTACTTTGCATCTTTGTAGTAGCTCTTTAAGAACTAACGTTTAAATTAACTAGGATTTACCAAAAGCTTTAAGGACATAGACTAATATTAGATACTCATTTCAAAATAAAGTTAGTGAGTAGTTAGTGTTTAATGTGTAATTAACATTAGTGGGTAGTTTTGTTTTTTTTCTTCCAGATCTTAGTTATGAGGATAGCAAAAAGGCTTTTTTGTAACTATAACAAATACTGAGATTTTGTCTACGCTCTTTTTTGAATGTCGTCACCACTGGGCCACAACAAAGAAATTTTGATCACCAAGGTTAAAATCTGATGAATTGTAAACAAAGATCACAACTGTTTGTATTTGAGCTAAAGTACTTACTTTGGAAAAAAGTGTATGTCCACCATCTGGTGCACAGTAATTACAGAAATTAAAAACACATTTCTGTGGCCTGCCTTTAACAATTTTTAATGATACAGTAATACTTGATCTTCTTAGGGAACATAATCTAAACTCATGCTGTTAAATGATCATGGGACTATCCCCTGTACAGCGTAAGCAGTTCAGCAAGCTGCAATCTTTAAAAACACTGCCTTGCTCCCTAGTAATAATGGAAACTCTTTCTGTAGTTTTACGTCATGCCGTTAAATTTAATCCACAGTCAACGCAAGTTAATTTCACACCTGCTGGGCGACATCCTGATGGATGGCAGCACCACAGCAGGTCATTATTTTTCTTTCCTATTGATTAATTTTGCACCATGCACTGGACGCGGTCTTTTGAGTTACAACGTCTGGGCGCAAAGCTCAATTCTTGTAAAGTGATAACTTGGTTTTTGACTGCTTGCCAAAAGTCAAAGAACCCAGATGTGATACAAGTGAAAGGAAGCTTCAGTCTGATGCTGCTACAGGTGTGGCAGGACACTCTCACTCAGCAGTATATTTTAAGTGCGTTCTTCTTGAGCGTGGCCTTAAAGCAAGAATTATGGATACTCCTTACTGTGAGGAATCACTTATAAGAAAATCCTGCAGCATTAGTAGTGCAGATAGCAGTGACACTATTGAAACAATTGAGGAATTAAAGTTAGCTTTTTTTATTTTTTTTGCCACAAAAACCCTCCCACTGTTTAGTTACTGACTTCATACCCAACAAAGTATAACAATCTTTTAAGACCACCACATCACCTGTTTTCAAATTTAAAAAAAAAAAAAAAAAAAAAAAAAAAAAAATCAAGATTACACAGAGGAAAGAAAGGGAGCGAAAAGGTAACGTTCAAAGGTGACAACATCAGCCACTGTTGCTCCAGTGCAAGAGCACAAGGGGAAGCTGCGGTTCATTCTGTCCCTCCACAGTCAGCGAAGAGCTGCAATCTTTGGAGGCCTCGAGACTCACGATAAGAGGGTCCAGCCACACAAGACAGCTGAGCTGAGCCAACAGCTCACAGCTGGGAGACAGGCTAATCCCACTCCACACCTCCCATCCTGCTGCTCCAAGCCACTCACTCTCCCACCCTCCTTTGTGCTAGAGCTGCCAAATAACAGATCCCTCCATGAGCTGATTCTGATCACGAAAACAAAAGAAGCCTTTTTCTTACATTAGCTTGCTGCTTCTTTTGCAAACCAAGCTGTCTAACAGATGGGTCAGGTGCGTATCAGAGCCAGTGAAAGTGAAAAGGAGAAACTGTATTTTTTGGTAGCAAGAGCTGTTTAGCTTTCCCTTCCTTCCCCTTTTAGAGAGTGCTTCAAAGCGGCAATCCCAAAAGCTTCATCCTCTGTATTGACTGTGGAAGGGCCTGACCTTCTGAAGCTCAAATTAGCACGTTTTTATCCTTTCTTTTCCCTTTCTACAGCCCAGCTAATATTAAGGAACAGTTAGCATTCGTAATTCATTCAAAGCTTCATCTCTTTTGCTCTGACTTCCCACCACAGTATGAGCAAATATTTAGTCTCCTCCTGATCACTAAAAAGAATAATTTAGCGAACAAAAAAGTCCTTGCGCTTACCAGCAGCCATTTTTGGTAACGGGAGCTATTGCAGTGGAGTCAAAATAGCGGAGAAATTGAAGGGGAAAATGGTTTTGTGATTTGACAGATGTAAATCACACAGAACATGTGATTCAGGATGCATGGCTTAAATTTCTGGATGTGACAAGCTGAGGCGAGGAAGAGATGCGCTATTCTGAATCCATCTGTGCCAGCAGACTTCTCCAAGCAGAAGTCATCACCTCCTCACATCTGCCTGTGGAATTAACCTGAGTGTTCCTTAGACATTTCAGCCAAAGTAAGTCGGGCAAGAAGTAATTTGCTATTTCAACCACAAAGCTGGTTTGGCTGTTTTGATCGGCATAGTTCAGACTGGATGAATTGGCCTTTTCATCAAGATTGTATGAATCTTGTCCTCTTCTGGTTCAGCACACTGACATCATGACTTACTATCAAAAACTTGATCAAAGGCTCTGCGTAAACCTTGATTAGATGCTCATTTGACGTGTATTATAATGGTTACCTGTTTATTTGCCAACACGCAGTTTTCAGCATGAACTGAAAAATTTTACTGTCAGCTTCTATAAAGAATTTAGATACAGGACGAACTAGAAGCTGGATTAATAGGAGTTAGCTGCTGAATGGAAAGTCAAAGTACATTATCTCAATCATCACAAGTTGCAAGCTGGATTTTTTGGGCACAACTCCCACTGCTGGCAACCAATTATGCCAATTCTGACAATCAGGAGTATCGAAGGAAGAGCTACAGTCTGAACACTATTTACAGCAGTATATACTTATTACATACATGGTTCCCATTATGAACGGGAAAGTGAACATTTCAGTCCTTTCCCCAATTACGCAAAACACAGTATAAAAAAGTTTGAGACATAGCCAAGTTTTTGATGTCTATATTTTTGGATGTCTAGAGGACACCTAGGTGCACCTCCCTTTCTACCAGTTCTAAAGGGCTGCTGAAAGAGCCATTCCCTTCCTGCCTAAAATATCTCTGTAGCCGTTTTTCTCTCAGGCCTCCTTCTACAGAATCATGCAATCACCCTCCTCTTTCCTCAGTCTCACCTTCAGACTCTTGCAGCTGGTGCTTCAGAAAAAAAACAAACAAAAAAAACCCAACAAAATAGATGAGCACAATCCCAAAATCCGTATCTCTGCCACACAGGACTTGGCCCTCAAACTCCTATCAACTTTCTCCCTTCCCCCAAAAAGGGCAGCACTTTCAAAGGAGAGAAACTCAACCTTACTGTGTATCATTTGAAACTAGAAAATGAAATAACCCCAGTTCTCAAGTAGGGTCTTAGGCTGTTTTTTTTCCTCCATCTCACACAAAAAATCACGGAATCATAGACTATTTTGGGTTCAAAGGGACCTTTAAAGGTCATCTAGACCAACTGCCCCTGCAGTGAGCACGGACATCTTTACCTAGATCAGCTGGTCAGAGCCCAGTCGAACCTGACCTTGAATGTCTCCACAGCTGAGATAAAGAATTGAGGTGAAATTTCCCCTAAGTATATAGATTAATGCTTACAAAATCCCTTTCACTGTTATAGCAATCTGTAAACTAAAACCAAAGTGCAATAATGAATTTTAAATTGCTATATGTTTGCATATATTCACTATGCACGTCACCATATGTCAAGCAGAATCTCTGAAGGTAAATCTCAAACAAGTGATTACCACTGAAGTAACATGATGGAGAATAAAGTAGACAACAGTTATATTTAGCTTCATCCTATCTTTGTCCCTAGAGGGAAGTGTTACTTCTAGTGTGGGAAGGGCAGGAGAAAAAAAAAACAAAAAAAACAAAAAAAACACAACACAATCCTATTTGGCATGTTAAAAAAAAATCCTAGAAAATGAAGGCATGTTTTTCCCCAACACTAATGACCCACTTTAAACAGTCTTATGTAACTATAAAATGAGATTATATTTGTCTTGCCATGGACTGATACTGAGATTTTTTAAGTCTGAACCTCATTAAAGGGTTATTTTCCTCACCTGCCTACCACACTTTTCTGAACTTTCTCAGTTGAAGTAATTCTGTCCCTCTCCATCTTTTCACATCAATTTAAAAAAGAGACAAATCGGGTGCAGTAGTTTTGCACTTGGCTGAACTGTACAAGGATTATATAATCTGAAGCTCTTTAGCTCTGTTTAATACCTGTTACCCTTTTCTTAAAATTCCACCAGTCTCAGAATTGCACTATGCATGCTCTTTGGCGTGTTCTAAGCGTGCACACCGGGCTTTTCTCCTTCTAGTGCTGGGAACACAAGTCAGTTCTTAGAAAATACGTATAAACTGAAGCATTGTCATTAAATGAAATGGTTTTCCAAAACCAAGCAGAAGCGGATCCACTTCAGTAAGTATTCTCTAAAAGAGCACATAAAACTTCATATTAACAAATCTCTTTGCCACTGCAATAGAAACCAGTCTAGAGGTTGTTCATGCTCATATAAATAGAAAACAACGAAAAAAAACCAACAAAACAGGTCCCTTCTGGCAGAAAGTCTTGCAGTGTACAATCTAAAAGCTCCTTCACACACTAGACAGATTAGTAAAACTTGAAAACGCCACGCACATACAACAAAGTACCTACGTATTTGTCAAATATTATCTGAATCACAGAGACAAGACTGCCAGGACAGTTAAGTCAGATTTACATGCTCCATTCAAACATGTTAGCTTAGTATTAGGTTCATTCTCTGGTGTTTCAACAACACGACCGCATTACAAGCAATACAAAATGTAAGCATCGAGGTTCACTTCCTCCTTCTCCCCCAACACCAAAAAAAAAGAGCTCTAAAAAATACGTCCAGTTATGGGAAGTAGTGCCATTGCCAGCTGAAGGTCAGCTGCTGTGGCTATAATCTAGAGAACATCTTTCCACCAGAGTTGTGCTCTAAGCTCTAGACATCTACAGGAGGACGTGTCCTACTGCAAACCTCTTTAGTGGCCTAAACGCAAATTCGATAGGCAACACTGTCCACCTCTAGAATAGTGGCAGTGAAACACTGTGTGTTTGGGGCTAACAACAGAAAGTTAGGAGACTTCTCAGGACAAATACAGTGACAGAAGCCTTGCCACAAAAGGAACATCCACTAGTAGCAACGATGACATTTGGTTGCAGTATGCCATACACTCCTAATATTTAATTAGATGAAGGCTCTTAGAGAAGACACTTTGTATCAAAGGTTCAAGCCTGGTGGAATTGTTCCGACTTGTTGATTTTCTTCTGACCTTCAGGGTAGGTTCATCATCTACTCTTGAGCCTGTATCGTTAGGTATCTCGGAACCACCAAGTTAATGTTAGCAAAAGACAATAGATGTGAAATAAACCCCCAGCTCTAAGATATAAATACTCATCTATAAACGTGCACCTAAAAAAACATAAAAATCCACTTTCAGACAATCCATTTGAAAATTACGACAATCCAGCAGTTAACCTAAATGCATAAGGCTGCAAAAAAAGATGACTTACAGCTCTGAGAGAATTTACATGGTCTTGAAACAGTACGGTAGTGCTAGGAGAGAGGAAAAGAGAGACCACTATACTGACACTACCACAGCTGAATGGATTTCTTTACTGTTTAGTCAGAGCTAATGAAGAAAAAAGGATAGGCAGACAGAGGAACAGATTTTCCAACATTATGAAAATACCCATTCCTTTCTACTCACTGGGAAATGTGCTGGCAAACACATCTTTAAAAGATAAGTTGGTTCAAAAAGGCTTTTTTCTTTTAACTGTGTATCACTGGGCTGCATTGATTTATCTCTTTTACAGCCAGGATTTGACAGGTAACCTGCAGATAACCACTTAAGACATTATCTTAGCACATTTCAACATCCAGAGCAGTCCATTTGCTTTGTAAGATACAACCACGAGCATCCAAGACAGACCATCCTAGCACTGTACCCTATCTTAGCCTACTGGCTTACACTTCTGTTCCACTGCAGGAAGTAGATGAACCTTTATTTGAGCCACCCTGCAAAGTATAACACTATCTCTGATGAGAGCAGGGGAAAAGCCAAAACCTAATAGCAGTCAGTCACTCAAGTTCATTAGGTCTGGTTTTAACGAGGAGAACTGTTCGTGCTAATAGCCTCACAAAAGAAAGAATATATTTTTTCACTAACATTTCCCTCTGTATTTCAGAGGGATATGGTATTTTTTTTCTACAGCTCTGCATCGCTCAATAGCTTCCAGGCTTTACTCCAAGTTAGGCTGCTGTTTTAATGCTGAGAAAAATCATATCCTACAGTTTGGCCTGAATACATGACTTGAGGTTTTAAGTCCAAAGAATGCTTTGAAAATACTCTTTGTGTTCTTATAATATCTGTTTCAATCCAAAACTATTATTGCAGACAGTTGTCTTGGCATATGGCTTTTGAGTGACTTTCATTTATTTTCCAAAGCTGAGAAAATATCTGATTTTCAAGACAGTTGAGCAACTAAGTTGTTTTTCCCATAAGAAAGGTTTCATTTAACTCCTAACCTCTCTCCCATTACCTGCATTGCTCCTGCTCTTCATAATCCAGTCTGCTTTGCCTTAGAGAGAGTAGTACTCCCCCAGTTAATTTAATGACTACTTAAAAACAACTTCACTATCGTTACCACCAGATCTTCCTCTAGATATTATCCTGTAATATTCTATAGAATTGGCAGGATTTTTCCTTCATTTTGTTTAAAAAATAAAAAGCAAACCACCTACTGCTTCACGACTGTATCTAGCTGCTATGGCATCCACATTAGACACCTAAAATCTGTATAACTACAAAAATTCGAAGAGGGACTCAAAAAAACTGAGCTTACAAAAGATGCAGCTAATTATGAAAAGACAATAGCTAGCATGGGTTTACCAGAAATTTCAGAAGACAGTATTAAAAAAGTTGTCTAAATTCAGATTTATTTGATGTCTTGCTCTGCTCAGCTTTCCTAAGGTCTAATAGATCCCTGAGACAATTTACAGTAGCAAACATATTTTCTCCATAATATTTTCCTTTGTTTATCCTAACTGGTTTTGGGGTTATAATGGTAGCCTTAGAAAAGATTCCTACACAAACATTTAGAATAATCAAGCCAAATATGTTACTGCAAAGACATATTGAATATTTTAGCAAAAATATAGAAGTCAATTCTGGTGCAGATAACCCTCAAGATAAAAATCTGCAGATCCAGACAAACCACAGGACACTCAGCGAGTACTCTTCTCTATCAATATGCTACAGTCATTTTCTGTAGATTCAGAGCTTGTGCAGCATTGGCAGAGAGTCAGACCTCCAGTAAAAGCGGCCTCAATCATTGCAGACAGTTGCTTGAGGTCAGTTGAAAAAGCCACATCAGAAAAAGGACAAGAAAGAGGATCCGTGAAAAGTATTGATGTGACAAACAAAAAGATGCAAGATCAATTGGCCTTCTGAGGGCAGGAATTCCTTGCTTGAAATAATCTGTTTTGATAATTAGGTGGCGAGCAATGACAACAGAAAGGTTCTTGTTCGTCTTGTATCTATTCTCAGCTGATATAACAAAGACTGCACAACTACACATCTACCATTCAGAGACTTCCTCAACTTCAACTTAATTATACAGGAACAAAAAAACAAAACCATCCACGTTTGTTGGGTGGGTGGGACAGGATGAGGAGTCCTGTTTTAGATGAGCTCTAGAATGAGTTCAGTAAACAAGGATATTTCCTAGGTTATTTAATAAAGAAACAGGTACCACAGACATGAGACAGAATTTCATAAATACACTTAGGGAGATGGAAACTCATGAGGTAAAACTTAAGTGTAATAATGTATGTGAAAAAATTTAAAGTCATATGGTAAAATCTCATCCTTGAAGAGGTCTACAGAAAAAAAGGCAAAAGCCATTCAAATTAAGGAGATTTTGCTTTTTTTCTGAGCACAGCAGAGGATACCCAAAACACTTACATATAACTGAAATCCAGCACGACCACCAACAAAAAATCCCCACCTAAATAAGCACACTTAGAATTGAGACAGATGAATTTTAATACATCTGCCGAAAAAGAGATTATATTCACTAAAATCTTCACCGTCTAGTGGAACTCTGTTTCCAGTGTTGAGCAGAAGAGAAAACACACATGCTGTCTGCACAGCTCCTTCCTGAAGGCCAAATGGAAAGAGGGCACAATACGATTAGCTCTTCAGTCTTTTAGAACGTGGAACAGCAGAGGCAGTGGTAACAGCAATAATTAAGCAGCAGTGACAAAGAAAACACGCTTCAAATTACACAAAATAGGGAAGGAAGGAGACAGACACAAGCCAAATGAGGAGAGGAAGAGGAAGGAAAAAAAAAAAAAAAAGTATTACCAATACCATGTTAACTGGTATTCTGGAGAATTTCTCATACTTCTCCCTATTTATTTATTGAAAAATCTGTTTTACAACTCAAACACTGGTGTACTTTGCACAATATTCTAAGTAAATTTCTATAGGGAAATAAAGATCTTAAGACCATAATAAACTGGACAACTGTCAGCAGCGCACTCAGCTACACACACAAGCCATGAGAGAATATATTAGCAATAAATAAATAAATTGCTAATAAGTTTGACATATTTCTTCCACCACTTGTCAAATCAAAGAATGACAGAGCTGATCAGTACAAAATAAACAATGAAAAGGTCTTATTCCTGCATCTTTGTGATTGGACAAATTCTTTTATCCTGAGCAACAGGCTTGCTCCCCATAGTACGCAGAAGATGGACATATTGAGCCACAGAGTTCCCAGAGTAATTTCTGCCAAACTACAATGTTGCATCAGCAGCCACTTTAATGAAATGTCAAATTGCAGTTATTTAAAGAATAAAGTGGGTGGCATATTTAAAAATACTCTGTAGCTTGTGAAAGGGCAAGAGTACACCTCCATTAAAAAATTCTTTTCATAATACACATCCAAATCAATAGCATGAAATCTGGGTTGTGTATCAGGAATTTATATAGTGAGAAGGATTTTTTTGTTTGTTTTAAATTTGGATAAACAAAAAAAAATGTATATTGATAGTACTTCCACAGAGTAAGTCTTTTTAGAAAAACAACAACAGTAATTTGCCAGATAAAAACTAGGGCCATTTGGCCTACTGGAGAGAGCACCACCCAGTATTAACCCTCTGCTAACCTAACATTTTAAGAAGCAATAAGAACACAATCTTCTAAATTAGGCTGATGTTCAAACACCTTAAGCCAGCATTGCCACTGAAAGCAGCATCTTTACCCCTCTCCAACCTTCCACCCCAGCCTATATGGCTAAAAGGTGAAGACAACTTGGGAACACTGTCTTTCTGAAACCTGAACAGCCAAATGCCAAAAACTCCTTTACAGCCACAAGAGCCTGCCAGCCACTGCACTGAAATGGGGAGAGAATGATATGGGGGCAATAGATTGGTAGGAGGGCACAGATTTCATCTCACTGCAGTCTTGGTGAAGACCAGGAAGACTAACGACATTCCCTCTTAAAAGCACCACCAAATGCTGGTGTGAATTCTCCTCTGATCAGTGCACAGAACATTTGATTAGCGTGAGGCACTATGAATTCTAAAACAGTGTTATAAGACCACTGAGGTACACAGAGTATTCTAAACATCATACCCTGAAGTACCTGGTTATCAGCTGGGCAACAGAATTCAAGTTTGTCATATCCAACTGTGACAATACTCAAGGTAGAACAAGATTTATGGTACAAGCAACGGTCTGAAGAGAGATCAAGACAATGCCAACAAAACAGAGCACTAATGGTGGATGGGAAAAGAAAAATCACCTTGTTCACACACATGGGATGCAGAAAACTCATACTTCAAACGTAGGGAAAAAAAGCCTCTTGCTGATTTACATTTTTTTTAACCCCAAATTATGAGAAATTAGACTCTTCAGATCTCCATCTAACTCCCCTTTCTAGGTCTAAGAAATGCAAAATTTATGCAGAACAGTTTTCCCCACATTTAAATTATAATACTATTTTTCAAGTAGTACATTTTTAAAAGGTTATCTTTTTTTCCACTTATAAGACTCACTGTTTTTTCTGCTCTAGATGTGGCCAAATGCATGCCAATATCTCAGCATGTAGAAAAGTGTTCTTAGAAATGTTCTAATCAATACTGGCATTCTTCTGTAACATTATACAGTGCACAAGCTATGCAACCAGTACGTATGGAAACGACTATGTCAGGAAATGAATCAAGGTACAAGGACTTTAATAGAAGCTGAACAGAAGCAAAACCTGTTACAAGCTTTTGCTCTGTATCAGTCAGTACAGCCCTCAAAGGAAAGTTTAAGTACACACTTGGGCCTCATTGTACTAGTTTCACTATTCAGAGCCAGAGGTTTAAATAGCAGCAACTCCAAAAGAGCTTAAGTAAACTGCAAATACGCCTTTTACACCAGTACAGAACTTTACCCACTGCAGTTAAACTCTTGCTACAGCGCTACAAAAAAATCGAGGCCTTTCCCTATAGGGCAGCAGCACCCAGAAGGAAGGACTGCTGGTAGAGTACCAATAGCACTGCAGCCACTGCCCGCACACTGGACATTGAGCAGCCAGCACCGATCAGCTAGTGAGCTAAAATTCCAAACTTTCAGTGAGCAAGTACTATTTTCACAGAACTTCATCTCAGCTGCCAGTAACCAGCAAATTGTAATGGACTCCAGCAGAGAGAGTAAAACCTTAATCATCTGCCAGTCTGAAGCTCTCCCTTGCTCCCTCAAATATTCTTTAAGCTATCTTGGTGAAAATTTTGGTAACACAGGTTAGATGAAAGTTAAAACAACCTTCTCCTCAAAGGACTCATGTATAGTCCTACAAGGTTATCAATCCAGAACCCAAGGAGAGTCACTTAGGAGACGCAAACAAAGATTAACAACTGGGGCCATAAAGTGAGATAGATACGCTTTCCCAGAAGTCTCAAATCGCTGAGATCTAGATTAAGGCCTATGTCAAATTGCTTTGTCAAACACTTGCGCAACTTGATCTCATTTGTCACATCACTTAAAAAGTCAGCAATTTTTATTTTACTGATCATCCAATTTCTTGAATGTATGACTGCCAAGCTACAGAAAAAAATCTGGAAAAGTATTTTAACAAGAATTACAGATTACTATCTTACCTATAAGGAGTACAGTTTATATTTCTTTTTCAAGAGAACTTATGATCTCAAAGAAAAATATATTTTTCAAGAACTGATTTACAAATAAACTCAGCCAGTATCTAAGAAAATATCTATTAGAAATAACAATCTCATATTTTATTTTAAAGTATATCCATAGCATACTCATTTAACTTGATTACAGGGTCCTAAACCTTGAATTAAGTATTCAGAACTGGTTGATTTTATCTGTAGTAAAGTAGCTGTTAGCTTCTAGTAGAAAAACCACTGGAAGCATTTGCAGCATTCTCCTCCTGAGCGCTTTTTGCCAGTCTAGTAAAAGTAGCTGCATAACACAAACAGGTGTAACCGTAAACAGAATGATACTGCATTTCACCCTGGTGTTGAAGAATCAATAGCACTGACTGAGAAACTCCACTTCTTGAGGAGAAATACTGGGAAGGAAACTGTTCGTTTTTATGAGGACTTACAAAACCAAGTTAATGTGCTGAGGAACTGATTGGAACAGCATAGCTTTAATAATGTGGTCAAACAGCCTGGACAATCTAGGTCGAACTCTGAGAAATCTTTGTGTCTCTTTTCCTCTGCTACACAGAGCATTCCACATCCCTTTCCTGTGTTTGTTTTTGGTGTGGTCTGTCTTTGTGGTTTTTCAGCCGGTGTGTGCGTGAAGTAGGTAGTGAAGTTTTGACCCATATATAATGTATTAGTACCTACTACAGAGAACACTCTTGTCAAGTTCCTTCAACTTTACTGCAGGAGTTTGCCAAACAGGCATGAAAGTTTCAACGTTAAGAATGTATCTGGGTTTTTTCATAGGCGTGAATTATACCTGTCTGCTTAGTTCCTGCCCTGGCAGCGGGGTTGGACTAGATGATCTTTCGAGGTCCCTTTCAATCCCTAACAGTCTGTGATTCTCTTTTTCAGGGAGAAAGCTCCTTTGCCAGGTGCCTCAGAAATTCCAAGATCAGGTAAACACACAAACAACAAAAGACACAGCAAGTCAATACTCTACATTATTTTTAGGGAAAGGAGATGTATTTTAACATATAATTCATACAAAAAGTGAGACAGAAATAAAACTAATCCTGAGAATTTGAAGATGACAAAGATCTGGTTGCCACTGTTTGCTGAATACTTCTAGACAGATTCTATGCTTGCTTTCTTTATTGCTATTTTATTATTAAAACCAGCAAGCTTTAATTATGTCCGGACAAAAATGGGCAACTCAAACCAACATCACGACAAGCAAACTATTTCATGGTTTATGTTACTTGGAGTAATATTTTAGAGGCATTAGTACTGGAAGCATTTCTCACAGGCAGAAACAGCCTTCACACTACAGAGGACTGAACCAGCATGACCTACAGTTAGGTCATGCAGACAGTTTCATTTAGCATTCAATAAAATCATGTTACAATGTCTTGATATAGAATGAAGAAACATCAAACCTGGATAGCTACCAGGTTAGAAACATTCCTCTCATTTATTCTAGGATTGTGGTTTGTTATTTCTAAACAAGGTTTTCAGAAAAATTTATGAATTGGCATGTCTCAGACAGAGGTCTAATGGTACAGCACAAAATTTTCTCAAGTGCAACTTAAAGCTAGTATTTTCTCTCTTCTTACTCCACAACATAGAAAATTAAACCATTGCACAAACTGCACTTGAACAGGATCTATCAAGAAAGACTCATGGAAGTTACTTAAATGCTAGTCAGGAAGTAGATGATCTGTTCAAAGATGCTTGCTATGAATAAAATTCAATGAATAAAGGAGTTATATACATTTTTCGTAACTCATGTATCACACAGAAGAGTTTTGTGTGACTAATGAAACATTTCAGATGCACTCATCTTCAATCAGAAGACATTTTACACTAAGAAAAAAGTTACAATAGCAGAGAAAATATAAGTTTAGTTATGTGGGTCCTTAATACTTGAAATTATCTTCCAGGTATATCACATTCATACTACACTCATGCTCTGCGGAGTTCAAGGGAAACTTCCAAAAACTCCATTGAACTGTATCAGTTCTCTGCAGAAAAGGAACAAACACAAAGAGAGGGAACAAAACAAACAAAAACCCAACCAACAACAAAAAAAGAGGGGGATAAGACACAGCATTTTAAGTCCAAGAAAACTACTGCCAAAGTGAATATATGCAGATACCTTTGTACTAACAAGGACTCTATGTAGGAACGTGTTCATGCACTTCAGTCACACATTCTGCAGACGAGGACTATGACTTATTGTGGTAGAGTCCAAAGGTTCCGTATCTTGAGATGTCACATGTCCGAAAAACATTCAGATCACAAAACGTAACCTTTGGCAGGAATGATTATTTGCTACAACTTGTACCGTACCTTTTATGACAACTTAGAATCACAGAATCATATAAGTTGGAGAAGACTTATAAGTTCATCAAGTCCAGGCATAAACCTAACACTGCCAAGTTCACCACTAAACCACGTGCCCAGGTGCCACGCCTGAACATGTTTTACACACCTGCAGGGATGGTGACTCAACCACTCAACAGGCAATCCTGTTCCAGTATTTTACAATCCTTTAGTGAAGAAATTTTTCCTAATATGCAATCTGCTATTTGATTAGTAGCTATCTGAAAATGCCTTTCTAGAACCTCAATACAGGTTATATAAATGCTGCCCCAGACTTGGTACATATATTACTTGTTTGTTTCCCAAGGAAGGGAGGAACCTAACTTTTAACAGGCAAAGAAGCAACAATAAGCTTCATTATCTAACTCTAACAAGAGTGAAGAAAAGGCTTTAGTTATAAAATTATTCTAGGGAAATGTAACCACAAGGAATACATTATACGGCAAGAATGTATACATGAAGAAATGCAACAAACTACAGGAACCATGAGCAGTAACTGATAAAAGCAAAATCAGGTTCTGCCTGCTACTTGTAACCAATGAAAATCCCTTTGTCTAGAGAACAACAAGGTCAGAAGAGGTGGTTGATCGCTTTTAAAGATTACAGGCTTTTTATCAGGATATAAAAATCAGTAAGACAAACATTGGTAGGTTAGACTAATAATCAAGGTTAAACAGCTTGGAATGCCTGTGGGATATATGAAGAAATACAGTTAGCTTAACAGGAATAAGAGGACCTTGTGAGACTCAAAAGGGCCAGGATCACAAGAGTATGAACTTGTACAAGCCATAAATAATAAATCAAACGACTCACAGCATTGACTCAAGCTCTCCTCAGGAAAAGGACTTTGTTACTTAGAATATTCTAAGAAGGAATCTCTGTCCTACAAACTAATTTTCTCTGTGTGTCTCCCCCTAGTACACAAGCTGCCACAGACATATGAAAATGCCGTAATTGTAGCAGAAGTTCCTCAAAGGTGCTACATCCTGGCCTGTGTGCATGCATAGACCTTGGGCTTGAAAGACGCCCCTGATTAAAGCAGAAAAGACATCTCCATGTTAGAAAGCAGGAACAAACCCCCACAAATTAATCTCAAGGTAGCCAAACTCTTCCAACTTGAATACAAGAACAAGGCTATCCACTCTCATAAGTCTGTCTTGTCACAAAAAGCCACTGCCTCACACCTGGGAGGCTGTGTAGCACTTGTATCACCAGTTCTCCATCTATAGTGGCTCATCCTCAAATGTCATCCAGTTAAGAGAGCTCATCTCAGTATCTAAACCCTTCACTGAACTAATAGAAGTTTTTATGATACTCCAGTCACCTTCTCTTTGTAGCCACAAATCATGGTTGGTGAGTTACCAACTCACATGAACAAACAAGAAAGAGTCAAACAAGATGAAGTCAGAAGTGATGGAAATCAAGCCACTATCAAAACAACCTGAATGAGACTTATTCCTCACAGAAGTTGCACTTCACTACATTATAGGGCTGGGCTCTTCAAGAAATGAAAGCGAAACAGGTAATGAAGCCTTTATAACTTCAATAACTTATGTCAATAATAGGAGCCTAAAAGAGGAAAGCAAGAGGTTTTGAGTGTGCATGCATACACACAGAGGCAAAAGCAAAACTTCCATTTCTCTTCTGCAGTATGGAAGACAAAAGATTTTTTTGTTTGCTTGTTTCAGTGCATGTATATGTGCAGTATATGAAAGGCAGAGATGCATAAATACTAACGTGGCAAAAGTCGAGAGGAATAAAGGGTGACCTTATTCCACAACAACCAGTTAAGAATTTTTTGAAATTGAAAATGCAGTAATAGCAAAACTGCTTGATTCCTGAAAGAGTTTCCACTCATCAGATTCCCAGCTGATTTGCACTGTGCAGCATGTTCATTTCCTTCAGCAGATGCTTCCGATGTTTGTTACCAAGAGCTGCTGCTGGAGTACTGCCCTGGTTCCACACCAGGCTAAGCAGAAGAGTCCTGCAGATACTTTGGGAATAGCGCGACATGAAAGAAAATACTATTAGAAGTCGGCTTTTTTGATATTCATCATATTGTATTTCTTTCCACTATCTAAGAGACTAAGCACAGACTATGTCAGAGAAGCTGTTGGCAAATAACCATAATGTAATGTTTGCCACCAAATCTCCCTTATCACTGTTCTTCCTATCAACAAAACTGAACTGATTCTCCCATTTTCTCAGGAAACACCAAGACAGTCTTCTTTAGATCCCAATCTGCTCAAAACATGAACATTGCATTCACAGAAGCCTTCAAAACGCCTACCACAGAGCTAATAATCAAGTTACTATATCATTGAAGAGCGGTTAATGCCAACTGCTCCTCAAGTTCTATTAAAAATCTAGAGCCAAACTGGGGAAGAAGACTGCGTACCATGCTATTTCGTTAAACAGAAGCAAAAGCAGAGTAAACTTCGATGACAGTGACATATAATGCCAAAACATAACCTTGCAAATGAAATAATAAACCAAAAAATTCAAACTTGATGGGAAATAAGTGATGCTAATAAAATTCTGCATGTTATCTCAAGCATAAAAGTCAATAGTATAAAGACTTCCTTTTCTTTTCTCTCTCTTTTTTTTTTTTTTGTGAACAAGAGAAAGGAAGGGAATCTGGTTGGTTGGAGAGAGATGATTTAAAATTGGACAGCAATTGTCTTTATTCTAAGTAACTTTAGGAATTCAGAACACTTAATTATTTTGCCAGATTCTATTCCATGAAGCAGATTAAGGATTTTACATGATCTGCACCCAGTGTTGCTGGCTGCTTCCTAAGTTTTAGACAGTTTAGTTTTGGGAGCTTAAACAACCTGATCTTCTTATATGCAGTGTTCAGTCACTTTGACTTTCAGCATCTTTTCAGTCCAGGATGTATAAGCTGCCTTCCTCCTGGACAGCAAGATGGATTTATCACCCAGAAAAGAGGAAGCATATGTTCTTATTTAATCCTTATTCTGTTCATACAAAATAAATCTGTATTCTACATAAGAGCAACAGAAAACAGCCTGCATACATTGAACTAGGAAGAACAGACATTCCTTTTGCTAAGCACACTGCTCCATGGGCCACTTCAAGAATAAAATATTCCCTATATTACCTCTGACACAAAAAGAGAAGGAAGCAGTAGTGAAAGTTACCTTAAATGTAACAAAACCACCACAAAAAAAAAAGATGAAACGTTTTTTCCCCACTAGCAGGCTTGGAACAGCCACCAGCAAGTACGTGAACCGCGGGTGTCACAGAAAGCAGTTTCTCATGAAGAACACTCAGCGTCATTACCCAGAGATGAAGAAGGAAAAAGGTAAATCATCCATTTAGAATAAATTGGAGCTAGTGTCCCCAGGCAAAATGGTTTCAATAATAAATAACAAGAACTAACCAGTTTCTCCTTTTTCGAAAGCTCTTCAGTCATTTATGAAATGGCAGAAGTATTTTGATAGAACTGAGATCACCTCATTGATTTGAGAGCCAAGGCATACCTCCAGCCTGCAAACAACTTCAAATGCTGTCCTCCTGAGGACAAAGATCAACAGATATAGCACCAGACATTCCCTCCACCCTACGTGCATTTTCTATATGCAAGGCTCTTTGCTGAGATAAAGCACTTACACTGCACTAAGGCAAAATTCATTCCTGTATTTAGGATTATGAGTCATGCTGTTGAAAAAGCTATCACACTATTTCATGGGGACAAGGTGACAGAGCTTTTCTGACAAATAAGACTGTATACTAGAATAATACAAATCTCAAGAGTGAGCCTTCATTTAAAGAGTATTCTATTCTCGCTGCAGTTATCAAGAGAGACTGATGTATCAAGATCTAATGCAAGAATTAATTAATTCTTCCAAGATTACTGACCACAATGAGAAACATGCGCTCAAAAGACGAGATTGATATTATCCCGTACCTGGAAAAGATGGAACCTACACTGCCTATGTTAACAGTGAAGAAAGCCTCTGCTAAGATTTAGTTCCTCAAAACTGAGTGACATTCACTTTTTAATGTATTTAAAGAGAAAATAAGTTTACCTTAAATAGTTGCTACAACTCAAGTGAGACAATAAAACAAGCCCTGAAAATTCTTGCTTAATGTAGGTCCACACACCCATGCAATCACATCGGGTCAGTCACTGCTCTTCACAGAAAGGTAAATCCCTAGGATCAAACCACAAGATAACGTTGAGATATAAGAAATCCTGAACCTGACAAATGCAGAGCACTGTTACAGACGATCTAAAGCTCAATGCACCTCTGGAGAAGTAGCAGTGGCCATGGCAGACCAAAGCATAGTTGGCACCGAGATGACAGTTTTCAGGAACCTTTTTATTAAATTCTTCCTAGAGATTTACGAAGTCTGAAGAGGAAACAAAACCAACAGCGGGTGGAACCGAGAGCTTGTTAATCGGATCCTACGGGGGAGATTTCAACAGACTTTCGGCCGAGATTTATCCTCCCATCAAAGGCAAATGTTGCCACCCGCGCGCTTCGGTGAAGCCTCCGCCAGCGCTGCTCGGTCCCTAGAGACGCGCCCGTCCTCCCAGGCACGGGGCGGGCGGCCACCGCCGCG
>VWZK01000798.1:308535-561563 GCA_013396935.1 Baryphthengus martii | reverse complement strand
GCCCCGCGCTCCTGAGGGGCTGCCTCTTCTCCCGCCACAGCCCCGACCTCACGCGCCCCTGAGCAGGCCCTGTCCCCCTCACACCTGTGTGAGCCGGCCCCTGGCGGCCAGCGGCCGGTGGCTCAGGCCTGGCCGAGCCCGCCGCGGCCAAGGAACGGCCCGAGAAAGCGCTTCTGCCGTCTCGGGGAATTGGGCAGCCTGTCAGGGAGAGGTCAGGAGAGCAGGGACAGAGAGGCACGGCTGTAAGAGCGCTGGCTGACCGCGCACCTCGAAACAGCTTCCCAAGAGCCTTCTGCTGCCTGTCCCGGGCTTGTCCGCCAAAACCTTCACAGCCCCGGCAAACACGTAAGGTTAGGCGCGGATCTTCTCCTTGGTAGCACTTGCGGTTTTGGCTGCGCTGGGTGGACGCTTTACATCAGCTAACGTTTTTCTAAGCGTTAGATGCTCGCAGGTGCTAGGAGTTGTAGGGTGTTCATCTACTTCGTAGGTTGTCTTTAGAACACACTATAAGCTACTAGAGCTTCGGTGCTCGGGAGCCATTAGAGTAAAGGAAGATAATGTATCTTTGTACTGAGAAGGTGACTATTTTATAGTGGCGAGAAAGTCTCTGTTTAGCACAGCTTCTGTAGAGTATGTTTTCCGAAGCCTACATGCACCGACTGAGGGGTAGCTAATAGAAGATGGGTGACATCTGGTGGCCAATCCCACTCTGGTATTGATAGAAGCTTGTTTCATAAGAAAGACTAGACCAAAGTAAAAAACTATTTTTCTGTGGACCTCTACAACCTGAGATAAGTTAAAGGAAGAATAGGTATAGGTTGTAGTAAGCTGCAGGACTTAGATCAGTGTCTGTTACAGTATTCACAGGTCATCATCAGAAAATGGTCACACAAATCCAAACCAAAATCATGTAAAGGGGTGTGGTTTTGGTGGCAATTAAAAAAAAACAACAAAACAACCAAACCAAACAATCTCTGCTAGTGTTCAGTGCTACTCATTTTGGATTTTTCCACACAGGACAGAAAATTGTGATGTGGACAATGCATGCTGAAGGACGCTTGTTTGTACCCACAAGCATCTGCAATAATGCTGTGCAATTTGGAGTTTCACTTTTTACCCAGCATTATTTTGTATTCCTGGTTGGAAACTTGCATTGTCATTAAATGATAGGTTAGGGATTTGAAAATTTTACAAGGCATTGAATGATCAAAGCTCTTTCTGTGTGAGATGAGTAACTTTTAAAAGATGTGCTACGATTTGTGGAACAGACTCTCATAACAGAGAAACAAAAGTGGTCAAATAACAGCATCTGCAACGCTTGCTTTCTTTTCCATTTATTGTGCTTCTGATTTAGGAAGTTCATATGAAGGAGCTGACCTAACATTGCAGTCACTTTTGAGTTTGATATGCCCTGTTATTGGGTAATATATATCAGAAAATAACAACAGTGGTCTCCTAGCAGAGATGTCATTGAGGGGAACAGCAGATCTTACTAGCTAACGGTTTTCAAACTGAAGCATCCCAACCAGATACTGCCTTTAGGAATGGAAAGTTACACTACATATTTGACCGTATGTCCGGCTGTCTGACATAGCTAAATGAAAAAATACAGCAGAGGTGAGCAAAGTGTCTGTATTAGGAAGCAAGAACTGAATAGGAAAGTGGCCTCCCTGCTCAAGGAGTGTTCCCTTAGGAAAGGTTGGTTCTTGGAGCATAGAGAGCAAGAGACTGAAAGAAGAGAGAACATAAACCCCAGCAGCATTAAAATATTAGGAGACTTTGAGGGCAACCTGGTGCTTACACGTTTATTCCTCATTTTAGTGAGTAACAAGTAGGCCACCAATTATTCAGATTTAGCTCTCAGGCCTGTGTCCCACATTCAGCCTGAAGCTCACACAGTTAAAGCTTCACCCATCTGCTTGCTTGTTCCAGTGCCGTGGGAAGAGAGTGTGGGTGGAGGCCCCAAGAGAGGCTGCTTAGAACCATGAAGGCCTGTTAGTGCAGTCAGGGCCATCTCATCTTGCCTGTTTGCGTCTCAGAGCTGCAGGCTCTTTCCACCTCCCTCCAGGACTCTGCCTGCTGATCCCCTCACTTTTGGGTACGGGGAGGAATGGCGTGGAAGCGCTGCACTGCAATTTAGGGTGCCTCCTAAGGGTGCCCTATCTGTGGAAGGATCTGCCAGGAAGCATACTCTCTGGAGGTGGTCACGCTCCACCATGTGACACCACATGTACTTCCTGAGTGTCACCGCATGTATTGCTGCCCTACATACAAACAAACACGTCCTGTGAGCCAACATTCAGCGCTTAAAGAAAATAATTTGATAGGTGTGTTGGATGTGTGAAAACATCTAAACATTCTATAAGTCTGGGACTGAGGATCTTGGCTATACCTCTTGGTTATGGAGTACTTTTTGGTTACTCTGAGGTCTGTCTTTTTAATGAGGGCAACAGTTACGTTCGGGTAGAGACTTTCAATGTATCATACTGTTCTGCTTGATTTTGTGTCCATGAGTTGGGGGTAGAGCCCTGCCCTGAGCAAATAACTAAAATTCCCTCGTGTGATTGTGTGCCAGTCACAGCTTTGGATCAGTAGAGAACTTGAGCAGACTAGGTTAAGTCGCATCTATGCTAACTTCTGCTTACTTAGTGTAAACTCAACATAAAAGGACAGAAGTAGTCCTTAGAAGACATTGAATGTAGTGGGACTGTTTAAGGATGGTTATCTTGTGAGACCAATTCTTTTGCGCTTCTCTATACTGAGTTTTAGAGAACTCTGATTATGAAATGAGGGTGGATGATAACCTCAAATGTAAATGCACAGTCACCAGTGCTAACTCCAGAAATGTTTAATGTCACCTTTAGAGAAGCGTAGTTGTTGAATTTTGCATCTCTGTTCAAACACAGAATTCTGTGCTTATTCCCAGCCAATACCTACCTAAAGATTCCTTGGGGAGGTGTGGGTAAGGTGCGTTCCCCTTTGACTTGTAACACTGTGCAACAAAATTACGGCACACGTATCATCAAATTGAGTTTGCCTTTCCTAATAGCAAAATCTGTTATTGTGAAATAAATATGTATTATTAGACAATATAGATATAAAAAAATATAGAAATCTCTTTCTTCTGAGGTGGACCACGTCCAGCGTTCCTGCCTCTGTTCCGGTTGCTAGCCCCCTCTCGTCTCAGGTAGATAGTGTTACGTGTTGTTACACTTCTTGGATCGTTGCAGCCATAAAGCACTCGGGATAGAAATTAGAGAGCATCTGCATTATAACCTGCATCTCCTTCAAAGTCCTTGTCTCTGGAAGGTCTCCATCCCTTCTGTGCAGGGTTTCTTGCCTTCTTTTATAACCCCCCCACCCCACGCTTCTCTGAATAAAGGGTTAGTTGTTAGCTGTGCAGATACTAAGTGGACTCTTTGGTGGTAGGCTGAGTATTGTATTATTAATGTTGAACATGACTTCAATAAAACGAAAAAGGAGAAGAGGAAAAAGAAGAATGAGAAACTGAAATTTGAACCAGAGATAAGATAAAAAAGACCTTCCTGAAAAGTATCTTTGTCTCCTCGCTGCCAAACGCAATAACTGTGTCTGGAGGCTTCCAACATATGCTTTTAAAGCTTTCTCTTTGATGTCTCCCTCAGCTTTATTGATACAGATGAATTTACTGCAAAATGATAACCAACTCCAACCTCTGTGCTGGAGATCAGAAAACTTGTGCATTCTTGTTCAAGAATGTGTCTCGCTTTTTTGTTTGATTGCTCTGATTTCTCAGGACTTCATCTATGGTTTTTTTGAACTACAGTACAATATAATTCTGAAGAGTTGTCATTTTCAACCCTAATAATATTCTGATCACAAAGTGAAATCTTGAAGAGTCACCCTTTCTCTCACTTTTGCTCCTTATTCACAATTCAAAGTTGCTGTAGGATAGCCTTGGTTTGACTCTAATTAAATATCGGAAGAGTAGAAAACAGGAAGTGTTTCCATCCTTTCCCCATATTCAGGTAAACCCTGTGTTTCTTAACATGCCTTAGTCTTAGTCAGTTAAACTTTAACCGTATCCTTCCAACCAAGTTTTTATGGATATGAAAAAGTCAGATGTTTAAAAGGTGTTATAAACTCGGCCCAGTACAAAAGAGCAAACCCATAAATTATTATTTCACTCTTGCCTTTGAAGGTTTTATTCTGTCCCCTGTTCATAAATGTAACAACTGGGTTATAAAGTTTTCCGTCACCAGAAAACATTGATCTGTACTTCAACAGGTCTTCCCATTACCATAGACATTGTAAGCATAAACTGTACAAACATTTCCATTTACTTTGCATTGAGTTATCAAACAGGAGATAAACGCTTGGTTTTAGGTACCAAACCAAACATTTCTAATAGGTACTTAATGTGTGCAGTAAATGTACTAAGGAGCTACCCATTTGCAGGAAATTATTTGACTTTCTTGTCAGAAATCACAGTGGTGTTTCGGTGCAAAGTGGTGTATAATTGTAAAATTTCATAGGCACATTATAAACCTGTTAGAGCTGTTTCTCCACTGTCTTTTTCCCTTTGTGGTAATTAGTTAGAATGGTCATATTTTATGTACACCTTGCACAGGTTTAAATGACTGTTCAAGGTGCAAGAGATAGTCTGTGTTCTCATTTGAACGCAAACTGAAGTTACACCGTGATTTATTTTAGAGGTTTCATTGGACCTGCGGGAATTAAAAGACTTTCCTGAGGAAACAAGTCACTGACCACTCATGGAAATTTGCCAAAGAGACTTTGTGACAGATAAATAATTAAAATATAAAAGGAGAAAGGCTAAGAAAGAACAAAGGTAGTAAGGACATAGTAGAAAACCTGAATGGGGTATTTGTGTTAATTCTCACTATTGAGGTAGTAATTCTGTACGCTTCCCCTCTGGTACAATCTTTATGGAGCTGTTGTCTTAAAGTGAAGAATCAATAGAAGAGTTTTTAGATTGAATCAATAAAATTAACAGTACAAAGACTTGATGGTATTTGTCCAAAAGCGTTGGAGGAACTTACGTCATAGGAAATTTCTGAGTAGTTGTCTCTGCTGCACTGTCTAATCAGCCTCTTTCTGTAATTCTGAGAAGCACCAATTTCAGGAGGTCTGTTTCATTTCATCTGCCCTGGTGAATCAGCAGGAAATACACTTTGGATATAGATAGAAAGCGTATGTATAATAGGTTGATATCTATACATTATCTTCTTCTGTAGAGGGAAACAAAAAGTTCACAGGTTGGTTTGGTATTTGAAGGAGTCAGTAACTATCTCTGAGCTGGATAGTAGTTTCTATTCAGATATCCATAAACTTCTTCACAAAATCTTGAGTCAAATACTTCCTGTCATTAAAGAAAGGAGATCATAATGGAATATGTCATAAGACGCTTGAAAAATAGGAGTAGAAAAAGAAACCAAAAATAAAAATAGGGATATGGGATCATTTGTCACTGTAGGTGGAGTTTGTCTTTGGAATCTATCAGGAACTTGTTTCGCAGCCTTGGTTTTCAGTGTATTTGTAAATGGTCTGGAAAGGAGAGGAATAGTGAGGTTACAATTGCAGATGATATAAAATTGCTGAGGATAATAGAATTTAAATCTGATTACAAAATGTTGCAGACATACTGTGATACTACGTGATGGGAAAATAAAAGAGCAGATGTAATTTAGTGTTCATATTACTTTGCAAGATAAATGCAGAATTACATTAAAAAATGAAAAGTGACAGCCTATATAACCTAATGGACTTTTGATATTCGTAATCAGGAATGAGACTGTGAAATTACTTTGAAGAGTCTCTGAAAATATCAGCTTAATGTTCAACAGTGATCAAAGAACCAGAATGTTGGGAATTGCTAAGAAAGGATTGGTGAACCAAACAAAAGATTCTAACATCTGTATAGATCCATGGCATACTCAGATTTGAATCTGGCACTTCTCTTTCCCTACTTCAAAAAAGATACAGTAAAGCAAGAAAGGATGAGTAAGAGTGATGGGAGACTTTGAATTACATCATATTAGAAGAGACAAAGCTGACTAGAGATTAGAGAAGAAGTTGGGAAAGGTTGACTAAAACAAGATGATGAAATCACAGGTCACACACAAAGATAAACAGGACAGAATTGTTTGATATTTGTCGTAGCAAAAAGCCTGTGGCGCCCGATGAAATTTTGAATAGTGAATTTCAAATAAATTAAATTAAATACTTGTCCAGGCAAAATCTAAGTTAAATTGTAGAATCTGCAGGATTTTCTGGAGGCCAAAAATATAAGTGGATTCAAAAAAAGAATTACATAGTTCAAGGATAAGAGGTCCTTTAGAGGCTGTTAAATAGGTAATTAATAGGAAATTCAACCTCTTCAAGGTGCAGAATAGCTCCAATTCAACAAGACCCGACAACTTGTAGATGCAGTTCCTCTTTTTGGCTTTCATAAGCTCCCATCACAGTTCCTGGCATGTTTTGAACAGTGAACTGGGATGAATTCAAGACAAGTTTTAAAAAATATTCTGGAAATGTTAGTCTATTATGTCCCAACCCTATTTCCTATAAATCTCTAGAACTTTTGACAGACTTCACGTTCTGGATAGTACTGTTGTACATACCTGTAATTGTTCTTAAGTGACTCTTCATTGTTCTTTTTTCCTTTAAAATGTTCTATTAACTTGTTCATTTAATAAAACCTCAAAAGGATGTACAGGCTCAGAAATGTACCTTATCAAGTTTACTCTTCTTTAGTGCTAAACACATTATCACACAAGAGTGAAGAAAACACATCATGTAGGCAGTCACTGAAATTGGCTCTTTTCTCTCTCAAGTAGCCAGGTGACATTTCACTTACGGGAGCCATTAAACCAGGGTGTTAAAACCAGATTTAGTTTACTTTCTCTCTACTTAAAAGAGAACTGTTGTCATCATTTTGGCAATTAGAGTCTGAAAGTGGGATGCATTTCATTTACAGAAGTCGCTGAACTGGAGACTGTTAAAAAGAACTGATTTCAAAACTTCACAAAAAGAAAAGTGTTTTAGGCAGTTTGTGAACTCTGACAAAACAGTCTTTTGCTTCAACAGGACGTAAGTGAAGCTTCTGTTATTATTAGAAACACACCCAAACTGTGAGATTTGGATCATCAGCTTTGAACACCCTTTCCTTCCTTAACCCTTCAAATAAAGGAAATTTTCTGTAGGGTACTGATTTACTGTAGTATGGCCCATGTCTGAAATCCCGGAATATCTTCCAGCACCAAGACATTATTTAGAGTACGTCTTGTCTGTTTATGAGATGGGCAATAAAGATAGGGTTCTTGACTGCAGAATTATCCATGTACGAGAGCCTACCTGTAGGCTTTCTGCTGATCCTTAAGCAGATCTAGTATATCACCTCTGGTCTAATTCAGAAATCTAAAAGGTTGAGAGTCCTGTGGTCCACAAATTCCAGGCTGATGCATATTTATATTGTTATTCTGTGTTACTAATAAAGCAAAAATCAGGTTGGCTAAGGTCTGGACAATACTGAGAATGGGTTTGCATTGTTTGGTGATAAATAAAAGTTTTAGTGGAATTTTAGTTGCTAAATAATAACTGAATTTTGTAGGTTACCCTAAATGGTGTCTCCTTAAAAGAGATTTAAGCTGTCATCTGGAAAATTTTAGTCTGACTTTGGTGAGAATCTTTTAGGTGCTTGCAGTTGTCTGGAACTGCTGAAATTTTGCAGTCTGTAGTCTCACCAGGTTTGCACAACAAAGACTGCATGTGCACTCTTTTAAGCAGTGCAGGAGTCTCAGGGGAATGCTCATCCATCATTGAATTGATGAAATACAAGAGAGTTCCTAAATTGACAATTAAATGTTGTCATTACTGCCTAAAAGAATTAGCACATCTTCCCTGTTTTACCACTGCCTTCCATCTTTTACCTTTGCTCCCCAAATCTCTTGCTCTTTTTATGTGTTTTTCCTCTATGGAGACGAAGATGTTTTAACAAAGGGCCATTTCTTTTTTTTGTGGATATATAATACAATGGGCTTTATGGAAATGGAGTACACTGACTGTAAAGTATCGTAAGCTTACCAGACAGATTGCTTTCTCCAGAATACTTTTCTTGAAAAGGGATGTGTTATGCATGACAAAAAAAATATTCGAAGATAAATTCTTAGGAGAAAGGAAGAATTCTGTTCAAGGTATCTTCAGATAATAAGCTTCATAATGGTAAATGCAGCAGCCACGGGACATGCACTAAGTTATTTGACCTTATGCATATGCCAACCTACAACACTGAAGAAAAAGACATAGTAGAAGCATTTACATGTGTTATATGTTATGTCTTGCACTGGAAAGTCAGAAATCATAGGCTTCCTGAAGGGAAAACATTTTCTTTGTCAGACAACCCATTTAAATGGAAAGTAGTCTGACTGGAACATGGGAAAGTTTATCTTTATGCAGAAATACAGTCCTTTTACAAAAACAAGGAAACAGAAAAAAAAACAAACCGAAACCCAATCCCAAACAACCTAAACCTGCAAATGTGAAAAGTACCAATACATCTTTATCCCTTCTGCTCTCTGGCAACGTACAGGCATTGTGAGATACAGCTCAAAAGTCGAAGCTGCATCAGTTATATTTGCTTTCTGCAACTGTGAAAGTAAAATTCTTGAGGATCACAAAAGAGAGTGAATTACATATCTTTCACCAAAGAACAGAAAAGGTCCCAGGAGGGAGGACCGATCAACAGACATGAATTCAGGGGAGTTTTGATTTAGATAATGAACACCGACTACTTCTTCCAAGAAAAAGACTTAAGATGAAAAGAAGGAAGATTTTCTAAAATTATTTTCTTTGTATTTACCCCCTAACTTTATTAAGTCATTTCAGAAACTCAGTTTCCTTCTGTATTCTTTCTTCCACCATCACTTCTGCTGTTACCAGGGTCTGCCACCTTTGGAAGAAGTTCTGTCTCGTAGATGACCAATAAACCCAGTCATCAGTACAAGATTCTACAGTGAAACTTAAGGAAATGACTTTCAAACCTACTAAGGTCCCAGGCCAGTGAAGGCTTTGTAAATGTGATAAAAATTAACTTGAACTGCAACCAGAAAGGAATTGGTACCAAATGTGGGACGTGATGCAAAGAACTTAGGGCAGCTTGTCCAAATTAATCAATGTTATTTCTACATGAAATGTTTGCGAGAAAACGAGCAGTTACTTTTTCTTCTGGAATTCAGGTGTTCTGTGGATTGTCCAACCACTGAAACAAGCCTGTATCTTTTTTTTTTAACTTGCTCTTTGCCATTGTTATAAAAAAAAATGAATAACAATCTCAAGCAATATTCCAGAGGACTCCAGTCCTCATGTCACTCCAGTCTTTGACTCAGCAGTCTCTGTGGATAAGAAGCATTTAGACATACTTGGTTATCCGTGGAGATACATTCCAATGTTAAACAGATGCTGTCAAGCTTTTGAGTTTTCTAGTACAGCTGAGAGCCTGGAATTTTAATGTACTCTTAATTAGGTTTCTGGCTTCAAATGACTTTCCTCTCTAGTTTCCTTAGGCATTCTAGAATGTATTTCTCATAGGCAATTGTATCTCCTTAGACATATATGCTTAACGAGCAGGAGATATGAGGAAAAAATGGGTAGCTTCATCCAAATATGTAGAACTGCGTATTGACCTGATTTATAGCTGAGATGCTATTTCAGCATCAAACTTCTAAGTGTCTTTTCTTATTTGTTGCTCGAGAAGGATCACTGGACAAAACCTTTTAATATAGACTCCATCAGCCCAGGTTGGAGAGGCATGACTGAGAGTTTCAGGTTATAACCCAGTGACCCTTAGCAGCCTCACATTTGCACATGGTAGAGGCCCTAGAGGGAATCGTTCAGATCTTAGCAAGCTGGAAAATATGTCTGTGTGGAGATTCATTTACTGTGTGTAATCACATTATGTATTTTGAGGTTGCCTATGTAGTTTAGGAGAGTAGCAAGTGATTTAAGATGTGCCTGCAGTTTAAATAAATCTGGCTAAATAATATATGAGGTAGTGGTTTGAAGACTTGTGGTTTTTTTAAAGTCATTAGGAGCTAGGGTTATTGACAGATGCCAAAGGCAAATATTCAATCAGGAGAGCTGGCGTTTAAAGAAATGTCATCTTTTTATGTGTGTTACAGTGAGGTAGATCAATGAGATATAGAATGCTTGCAGGAAAGAAGGTATTTTTCATATGCTGGCTAATTTGCTGTTAGTCATTGCCTAAAAATACTGCAGGTCAAGTTACATCCGTCTGTCAGATCAGGTAGATGAAATCTCGCCCTTGCCGGCTGAAGCTGGGCTTGAAAAGCACGGATGGTACCAATAGCGTAGTAATTACCAGACCCATCTTACCAGCTCAGATCGGTGTACCCACAGATAAATGCAGCAGATATAAAGCAAGGTTCAAACTACTCTTCCTTCAGAAGAACTCATAAAGCGACCGCAGCTGTAGCCCATGGGTTTAGATGCTCTGTGATGCATCGGTGGCTCTTGGTCAATTTTCTGGAGAGCTCTAAATTGTTCTTTTTTTTTTTTGATCATAAAGATGATTGATCATAATTGATCATAAAGATGCTTAAAAACAAGTCCCTTCCAAAACCATACACACAACTTTTAGTTGTCCATTTTATATCGGCATTCCTAGTTTTTCATATCACTTGAAGTCCCACAAGTGACCATGTCTGGTGAAAATGTCCTGTATGAAAACAGCTGCTCAAATAGAGACTAATTTAACAGCAGACTCTGGACAAACAATATTGATTGCTGTAGACTTAGAAGTCTCTGGGCGTTTCCCTGTTAGATGGCGTATTTTTTTAGAAATACATACATACTACAGATAACCCGATGCACATTGTATTTAAAGCATTTATTTTACTTTTGCTTTCATGAAAATTAATCATAAATGTACTCATTTATATGTTCTTGTCCAAAAAGGTGTAGATACTCTCTCATTTTCCTGTTCTGTTACTGACATGTGCAGACTTAAACCAGTTACAAATAGAAGAGCCTAGTCAGGGCCTGTCTATCCTGGTACAAATGTAGAATCTCCTTCCACACAGTACATTTGCTAATGTTGTTGTAGCTGTTTTTAAGAACTTTCCAATTTCTTACACTTTAATGAGCTTAACATATCACATTTAACTGATATTCTGAAAACTAACAGCTCTCGCTTTGCTGTTACCTCATTAATTCCTTCGTTTTCAGTTTCAGGTAATTACTTACAGTTGTTTCCATTTGCAGAACTCAGAAGAATTCTTCGGTATTTTTTGATTTTTCTTTTGGGAAAATAACATGTTTAAATAGAAAATGCAAAGCTAATAACCTTCAATAGGTTGCTTATTTGTCACTGAAAACCTATTTGTTTTCCTTTCTATTTCACATTTATGTACAGCTTGCTTTTTCTTAAATGTTGTCTGCATATTCTCTCTCCCATTTCTACTTCTTCTGCTATTTCTCTCCACTGATTAAGTTCAAACACCAGCAGGGATTAATAACTGACTCCTTTCAAGGGAGAAGATGTCAGATTTTGGATAAAAATAAGGGTTCCAAAGAATGGAAATATGACTACCCATTTATAGAAGGGAAATCTGAACTCACAGTCATCTGACATCTTCATGATTTTTGTCAGAGCTAGAGACAGTTCAGATGGTTTATTCATCTCTGCGGGACATTCTGCATAATCTCCTATAAATTATGGAAAATAATTACAAAGTAGACTGGAAATGATGTAAATTTGAGTTATTCCAAGCTCAGCAGATTACTGAGCAGTAGGTCCAGAAATGCTGGAATCACAGGATAGTGTGGTTATAGGCTTTGATTAATTTCAGTAAAACACTGTTACTCTTTTGGGCGGTCATTTTTTGGGGGAGCTGACATGTGAAATACCACCAGGAAACCTGAATTAAAGGAGTATCTTTATATCAGTGATTGTTGCCATTAAAGACTAGCCTTCAGAGTTTACTACAGGAGAGCAGGTAAATCCAGGTCATGGACTCCATCACTGTTCCAAATGGCTCTTAAAATATGATCCTGAAATTTGTTTTGTCTTTCTTATAGTCATGTGTGAATCTGAAATCATCAGACAGCTTGTGTATGAAACTTGAACAAAGTTAATGCTAGAGAATCCAACTTTTTCTCTGTGTTTCAGCCTTGACTTTGAAAAATGGTTTTACTGCTAACCTTGCTTTTCAGTCTTGTTCTTCTTTGACCAAATTACATTTTGAGTCTATTATCTATGACAGTGTCCTGTTGAATATCAATCATAAGGAAAGGGAGTCTGTCACGCATAGCACAGGAGAATATTTAAAGGATAATAACATCTTTTGCTTTTGGGTATAAACTGATTGTCAAAGCAAAAAAGAAGTGTTGCCCTGGTGGGTACCGCTGCATAATCGCTTATTGTATTATCAGGATTTGCACCTTCCTCTGAGATACAGTAAAGACAGACTACCAGGCTTGATGGACCAGTAGTTTGATCTGCCATGACAACTCTTTATGTTCTGATATATGTGACCTGTCAGTATCTATACTGAAAAGATAAAAAATTAGGCTATTGGTGAGTGAAGACCAAGGCATGTGGAAAGAGATTTCTAAAGGAACAGTTTTCAGTAGTCAGTATGCGGTGAACCACCGTGGTGGAAATCAAGCAATATATGGCAGCAGTCTGTGTAGAGCAATTTACCATAACTGTTAGAGTTCAGTTATTTATTTTTATTTACTTAGTTATATGAGAAAGCACCATTATAGGATATAAAGATAAGGTAGCTCTTTTAGGGAGACAAAAACTGGGAAAGTGGGGTTGGAGTAACTCACAGATTAGCTGCAGTTATGCGAGTGGTAAAAATTTCTCAGTACTTTGTAGAAAACCATTCAGAATTCAGAAAAATTGATTGACATGTCCTCAGTAATGCATTTCCTGAGGCAAATGCATATGGATATGTACAGAAGTTGGTCATGTAGGTGGTGTCTGGTGGACACGTCTGTTTTTCTCTATTTAAGAACTGTATGAATTTTGTAATTGGAATGTAATTGCATAAATGTATGTGGAGATGACTTGTGTATTTGAAGAGCTCAGCTCTGTCAGATGCTGCGTGCTATCAGATCCTGTCAGCTCTTAGAACAGAGTTTTAGAAGGGCTTTATAGGATTTGCATCAGCTATTTTGTACTGGATAAAAACATACATTTTGTATAATAGCCTGCCTCCTCTGACAAAAAGGAAAAGACTCCATATCTCTATTTGTGTTGTTATTACATACAGATCTAAGTTGAATCCAGCTCCAGCGTTTAAATCTGAGCAAATTAAACAAAAGAAAATACATCACTGTTGTAACTGATTTTACTTTTGAATCGATCCATTATTATAAACAGAATGAAATAAATCCAGCATCAGATACTTCATTCCTTTAGGACTGACAGCTCCTGCTAAATACATGATTTAAGGAGGAAGGAGCAGCGAGTCTTATTTAGGGCAGTGCTTTGCTACCCACTTTTCAGAGACCAAAGAGGATCTAATTTGTCACATCAGGTTACCTCCTGATGAATGTGACAGTCTGTTGTTTCCTTTGCTTCAGTCAAACATGCTCTGTTCATGCTATGTTCTGTCCTGTTGTCCAACCATCACTTCAGAGATCTCAGAAATGCAACATGCAGCTGCGTGTTCTGGAAAGACTATGTACTGAAAACACTGCTTAAGAGGAGGATCTGATTTTAACTTGTTCTAACAGACACTTGGCTCTTGGTTAAGAAAAAAAAAAAAGCTATCACTGTTCTGTCATAGAGAATATTATCATATTCCTTGCAGGCAAGTACATTTAAAATGATAGTAAATGAGGCAGTTTTACAATATTTATTTTAAAAAGAATGATTTTACACATTATAAATCCTTTAGGGACATGAATAATATATAGCAGGTGTCATTGAGGAATACGACCTGATTGCTTTAATTCTTTCTAGGTTTTTGTTTCCATCATTTAAATGAAGAAAAAGGTGTTTTCATGTATTGTTAGATTTTTATTCTTTGTAATCTTTTTACAGAGATACAGGAAAACTGCTGTTACTGAAATAAATGTGCATAGCATGTTATTGCCTCAATTTGCCATAACAGGGTTAATTGTCTGGGGCTGAATACCAATGTACCTTGGATTTTAGAATAAAAGAATTCAATGCTTAACTCTTTCACAGAAATTATGTATGTGACCTTTGTCAAGTCAGTTTGGCCCTGGTCCTGCAAAAAAATTAGACATGAGCGCAGTGAGAAACTAACGTTTATGTACTTGAAGGTACATCAAGGTGTTAATTGGACTGTGGCTCTGCTTCTCTTTTCCTCTTAGTTTTTTTATAGTGAAAGCCCAAATGACCTTTAAGTGTGTATAAACTATATCTAGCACAACAGAGTTCCTGGTCCCTGCTGATTTCAAGGAAATGCTCTTACACATCCTGCTCACTGCACTCCCGTTGACCCTAATGGAAATGTTTGCATGAATAATTTGAGCTCTTTGTACATATTCACATAGGAAAATTGTATTGCCCTGGGAAAAAAGAATGGGTCCTGCTTTCCTTGCCAGATACGCCTTCTTCATTGTGATAGGTTTGATCTCTCAGTGTAGCTCTTTATTCTCTGACCTCAGTGTCAAAAAGCTTTTTCTGTTGTTGTTGGGTTTTCTTTAACTTGTTCCCAGATGTCCGATGCAACCAGTGGCAATAAAAGAAGTCAAATAAAGAAATTTAGACTTCTGTTAGAAGCCACAGAAACAGTTCCCTAAGTTGTTCATTGGCTTAAATTGCTGCATGAGTAATTTGCCAAAAGACATCTAATGGACTGTTTTAAAAGTAAAATCAGCTACAGCAGTGTTGTCTTTTTCGTTTGCTTTCCTTGCCTCATTATCTCAAAAAATACATTGGTTTAGTGCTTTCTTGTGTTAGGAATGTATGCACCATTGAGAACTCTGTTAACCTTGAAGTATCAGTTACTAAAGCGTGAGTGAACATGCCGTTTGAGTGCGTACCGTAAAATGTTATAGATGTGCTATGAAATATTTTTATAAATATAAAAGCAGAGGAAAAATCAAGAAGTACAAACCAGTTTCAAGCTCAGCTAAAAAGAGAGGTGATCCAAATTGTCAATGAAATTCTCAAAATTCATGTGAAAATGAAGAGGGGAAGAATTTGAGTGAGTGAGTGAGTGAGTGAGTGAGTGAATGTTCTTCCACTGTGGTTTGTAGAGCAGAGTGTGAATACTCCTCCCAGAACTGCTGTCTGTCATTGACCTGGGTGCTTTCCCTTTAAACAACAGTTCCAGTCGAGAAAATTAAGTGCCTGAACTGAGCAATTTATAGAAATAAATACTTCAAGAAAGAGTAAAAAAATATAGGAAACTATATAAAAGAAGAGTATAAAAATGGGAAAAAACCCCATTAAGTTGCAGGAAGATTGCATCATTCTCTCAAACTGTACTATATGAATAGAAGAAGATTGCATCATTCTTTCAAAGTGTACTATGTGGATAGAAGCCTTGCTCAGAGATGACAGCAGCAAGTTTCTACCTCTGTGTCTTCCAGGCTCTGTGTATTAAGATGTATGTGCTGCAATATTACTTACTATGGTAATTTTATTTCAAAAAAATTCATCTAGTTCTGGCATTCTGCTAATGAATTGGTTATACTGAAAGGTAGCACTGATGCAAGTTTTATCCTCCTAATCTCTCCCCCCATCCTGCTGCTGAAGGGAGTGAGCAGCTGTGGGGATGCAGCTGCTGGCTGGGGTCAAGAAGGAAGGGGTGGGAATGGGAAAGGACTGGGGCAGAAAAGGAGAGCCCTTATTAATACAAAACCTTCGACTCTGTCTACTGCGTGAAAATGTGTGTGTGGATAGTCTACCATGACAGAACTTTAGAAGCTCTTGACTCTATTACTGTATTATTTATCAGAAGAGCTTCTTAAGAAATCTTCTCAATGTGCAGGAAACCACCGTTTTTGTGGTTTGGGTTCTGGCAGTGTCTCCTGCAAAAAGTAGTAGTATCTTATAGTAAGATAAGTATATGAATACCATAGTTGTAGACCAGGAAGAGGCTTGAGATAGAGCATGTTGTATTTCCATAAATGTACCTGTTAGATGATTTTAAAACTGATCCTAGTGAACGAATTATAAACAGACTTGAGGAATGGCCTAAAGCATCACAGTGAGTATTAAAAGGAGGTTATGCTGAAATGACAAATATAATACTGGAGAAGAAATAATAGTGACTCTCCTCAGTTGAGGTAGTAACCAGTGTTATTTCATATTTTTGCTAAGAACTAAGGGATGAAGCGATGTCCCAAAGATGGAAAAGACTCAACTTCTCAAAGGGACTTGCAAATGTATGAGAAGAGCTATGCAGAAATGAATTTCAATTTACTGATATAAAATGCGAAGTCCTAATTTACATAGATAAAAAGAAGAATGTTTGCCATCAGCTGGGAGATGAACTGTTCAAAATGCCAGTAGCAGAGTAGACTCAAAAATTAGTAACTATATGACAGGCCTAACTGTCTGATGCTGCCATGAAAAAAAACAGAAATCTTTGATGGGTTGAGTGGGTAGAGGTGAAGAGACAAGGATCCATCCTATGCAATCTAGACGCCATACTGTATATTGTTCTCACTCTGTACAGGTGTTCCTGTTTGAGAAGGATAAATTAATTATGGCATATCGGCCAGAAAAAAAAAAAAAAAGACTACAAAAGCAAACAGTTTAGGATGAAGTCTTTTTATTCTAAAAAAAGAAGGAATAAGATAACTTGGTTTGTTTAGCTTTACAAAGCAAAGGCTTAGAGGAATTGCAGTTGCTCCGTACACATATATTGCTTGAAAAACACCAGAGAGGGAAAACAACCATTTACCCAAACTGGAAAAATAGGAGAATTTGGCAGAAGAGCAAATTGGGTCATAATTACATTTAGGCAGGAAATCAGAAGTTTCTAAATGTCAGATATTTGAGGTTCTGCAGTGTCCTTCCAGGAAAAGTAATGGGAGTAAAATCCCTCTTTCCTGAGCTAGTTTTGGGGTTGTTCTTTAATCACCTTATGGAGGGGATTTTGTGACGTAGCTGGCTGATATCAGGGCCTGAATTTGTTAATATAGGAAGTCCTAGTACCTTGTCATATGTGTGGATAGTTTATCCTGGGTGCCAGCAGGTAAGCACACTGCATTAGGTGTATGGCAGGTATTTATACTTTCTCACACAGAGCTGTCGTACTGTCAACATTATCTGTAATGAAACTGGTCGTCACTCAGAAGGCTCCAACATGGCAATTGTGATTGTTATAACTCAATATTCAATTTTTCACTGCTGGGAAATGTGCCTTATCTTAAGTACTTAGCATTTGGAAGCTTTTAGCCTAATCAACAGGCTTAAGTAAAGTGTCATCTCTTTTTCAGTTTTTCCATTTTTCTGGCCCACTGGACATTTTGACTCTGAAAGAATCTGAGAGACACAATGGGAGATGTGAAGCCCATTTAACCAAGAAGAAAACCACAGCTTTTCCATATAGCGTTTTAGTCAGACTCTTCGTTGGAAGGTGGAGTCCATCTCAGAAAGCCCAAGCTAAGAGCACAATTGCTGAGGGCATCTTTTTGTTTTCCCTTTTTAAGTAGTAGACTCTTCCCTGTAGCATCACTGCTTAATAATGTTTCCAAAGCAACATCCTCTTAAATATACAGAGAGGGATTTAACTAAAAATCCAAGGTGACTAAACACAAATACTTGTGACCTCCTCTGTTACATCTATTTACAAAATTGAATTATTTTTACTGAATGCCTTTTATATTACGGCTGATCCTGGGCATCTTTAGCACAAAAAAGAATATTCCAGAACTGACAGTATGTCTGGGCTAAGCTCTTAGTCAAGTAGCACTTCAAACATCCTTAGAAACGATAAATAGCACTTTGAATATTCTTAGAAATGTTCTCTTCAGTTTTGTAGAGGAATCTGGGAAAACTTTGACTGGGCAAGCAAATTGTTCTTTCTCCTCTCTATAAAGAATTAGCAAGGCTAACTTTTAATGGAATGTTTTTCTCTTCTATGAAGATGTTCTATTAAGTGGAAGCACAGTCCACTCTCCTGAAATGGTTTATAAAAGGTAGAGCATGTATCTGAGGAATATGGAAGGCATTGTCTATGTAAGTGCTCATCATGAAGATCTACAGTGTTTTCATCTGCTGGTTTTCCCCACCAATCTCCTACAATCAGAGCAAATTCTTTTGCTTTTTGTTGAGGTTGAATATCTAGATATCTCATCCGCTAAGGTAACTTGCTCATTAGGTTGAGATGCAAATGGCAACTCTTCTTGAGTCAAGGGAGAGAATTTCTTTTTTTTTAAATAAGTCGTTCAATTTAAATAAGGGTTGTACTTTAGATAAGTGGAGAAAGAACGGTTAACGTACATATGGTCTATACAAAGACTGGTGAGACTATTTAAAATACAAATTTTATGGTAAAGTAAGAAATTATTATCAATGGCTAGTCAGGAAGCACAATGCTGAACAGACAGAAAAATTGACTTGTAAATAGGTCTTTGGGAGGTTAAAACTCAAGTTACATATATTATTCATGTAGTAATAAAGCCTGGAATCTCCATTTGGAGAGATAAATATTTCATCGTGCAAGGCACTGCACAGGTGAAAAACAGGGGGGTGTCCCCTTTCCCAACCACCTTTCAATCTAATGAGAAAATGTCCGTAACAAAGAAGCAATGGGACTGCACTATAACAATGAGCGTTTTGAAATCATAACTGTATGATTGGAACTGTAATTTCTACACTTCAGCATTTCATATGTGCTGTTAGTGAGGCATGTCTTTATTTTACAGGAACTAAACAAAATGAACCTCAAAGGATGGGCAGGTGCAAGCATGATGGGAGTTTTCAGGTAGGTCATCTGCAGAATTCCTATTCCTTTTAGGTCAGATTTGTTAGAACAAAGTCCACATCTACTGGCTTTGATTTAGCTCAATGTTTAGCAATCATTTAGATGAGTTATCTTTGTATTTTTTTCTGAGTCTTTCTAATGCCAGGGAGCAGCTAATACAGTGAGAGTCAGACGTGCAGTGACCCTGCAGAGTCTGATTCACCTGCTCATATCCTGCTCTCTCAATGATTTGCATGAATATTCTGCTAAGAACAGCCACTGGATAATCTGGCAGCCAAATCATTTAATCCTTGTCATTCATTTTGTGGCCTGCTGGATGTTAAAAGGACAGTGAAAAATAAGAATGAAAGGAGGTAAAAGCCCTGGGTGCGGTTGCTTGGTTTTATTCCTTTCAGCTGCTGCTACAAGTGCCTTATTATTCAGCCCAGCCAGGAGGGACTTGTAATTGAGGACACATGACAATGGACAATAGATAATCTACATAAGAAGCGTAGGGCTTCACCGAGGGTACATTCTATCTATACTAATTAATACAGGAGAAATTACAAAGAACCACTATCTCAGCTTTATCTCAAGTTATCTCGCAGGAAGGGCGTGTCAATAACCCAAGCTTTCGCTCCCCATTGTGAGTGGACTCTTAACAATAGCTTTGGGTCACAATTTGAAAATATACGCACTATTAAAACACAGAAGCTATATTCTCTCTTCTGCCAGTCTAGGAGCAGATTCAGGTGAGCTAATTATTTGTGTTTGAGTAAGAGAGCCTGTGATCCTTCTGTCCTCTGTTAGTAGTAGTGGAGGCTGGGAAAGGGCAGTTCACAGGCCAGTGTGGCACTAATGCCTTCTATTGAAGAGCTTAGGATGCAGGGGCTATTGGGCAGGAAAACAAGCTCCTCTCTTGATTGCTGCACTTAAATCTTTGTCTGGGGCACTTATTACACTAGAAAAACAAACCATAATCCAAGGTATACAGTGATATAAATAAATCCCTGGAGAAAAGTTTTGCTGTCATTGTCTGCAAGTAGAGCTGTTATCCATCAACGGAGGAAGCAAATGGAGAAGGCACAGGTGAAGTGCTCTGTGGTGATTCAGTTTTAGTACCATGAATGCCTATTCCCAGTCTTTGCCGTGATAACTGCAAAGAGTTACTGTGAATGAATCACTGATTGCTGGATGTGACTGGATGTGACTGGATGTGACCAGGGTAGGGAGCAATGTTAAGTAGTGGTCATTTCAAGACCAACAAGAAAAAGGTGTGGGGCTTTTTCCTTCAAACTAGACATTATGATAGTTGATACAGGGGCATGGTATTAATTACTCAAGTGCCATAGTACCTCTGTAAGTTTCCATTTATAAAGCTCTTGCTCCCACTTGTATGATACGTAGCTGGCAGTTGCTAATCAGCTCTTGCTGATAAGGAGTTATTTTGTGCTTTTCACTTTTTTTTTTTTCCTTAGGAAGAGGCATAACCACAAGAAGTTTCTTTTGCTGTTCTGATGGCTCATACAGTGTTGCAAATTGTTCTATTTATCAAAGCATCTCTGGCCTTAGCATCTGTGGGCTGCTGTCACTGACTGGCTGCATGAAATACACTGGAGTGATAACATCACATTTTCTTCTGTTGTTTCTAATTTGGCTCGTGTACTTACAAATGTCCTCTGACATTTATACCTACGCACAACTGTAGAAGTTGTGTTCAGAAATGCTAGTTTAAATAGGATTGGCATAAAGCCTTCTGGATAAAGTCTTTTGAAACTACTTCCAAAGTTTTTTTCCTGTAACAAAAAAGAACAGAGAAAACAACTTCTAAGTGCTGTAAACTAGCAAGGCCATCTGTTGACTTCACAAGTGAGCTTAGCAGTGGTAATGTCTTTTCTACTGTATGTCCTGGAACCAGAGAATGCTTGAATTGCTTTTCCTTTTTTTTCTTTTTTTTTTTTGTTAATAAATTTCAAGTGACTTCTAATACCTGTATTTGGGATATGAACACTTGTCAAGAGGCATTTCTAATGGTCATGTTAGCTGTGTCTAGAAAAGGACATAGGATTGGAAAAGGCAGTGATGGGTATAGGGAGGAAATAAGCAAGATTATGGTGTCGCTATTCTGGTCTGTAAAAACCTCCGGTGACTGACTATTTCTTGTCTGTAATCTCCTGGTAAATGTCACTGTGCAGACACTGAGCAGACAGTTAGAATGCTTAGGAGTTTATTTTGAGTTAATGGGCTGGTGGAATTCCAAACTGTGCAACATGATTAAGAAAGCTGTTTTTCTTTGCAGAAGCATCAGTTATTCACAACATAGTCACACCTTAGGAAAAGAGGAAGAGACATGGACTCAATTTATGGGAAGCTCCTGTACACGGTTTCCAGGAACGAGGAAGGAACGAAAAGCAAGTGGAACCCCTACTTGCAAAAGTGTATTTTGGTGGTACCTTCTGTATCACAATGACTGTAGCTCTGTACAGAATTGATTTACGCTATACATTTGCAAAGGAAGCCCTAGAGAGGAGGCACACATTTTTTTGGCCAGATGTCCCAAGACACTGTTGGTAAGAAACTTGGAAAAAAAAAACCTTATATACTTCTCATCATCCTGAAGGCAATGAAATATCAGTAAAGATAGCGCAGTAGAAACTGATTTGAGAGGAAAAATAATCTTTCGTTCAAAGCCCGTAAGATCTCTTCACTATTAAAATTCGGCACACTTTCAGAAAAAAGACCGAAAGAGGAATCAAATAGAGTTTTATGACTTCATAACTTCTACAAGTCTCTTTAAAGCTCTCCATTATTATTCACTCTTCAAAGACAGTCTACTGCATTACAGAATATCAAAGGAGCAGTCTGAAGAAAGCAAGCTTTGAGAACCAATTACTAGAAAGCGATAGTACAAAACTCATTTATCAGTTAGCTTATCAAGACTCTGATACAAGGATTGATTCAGAGAGGAGCGGCACGCCTTCATGACATTCACTGATGATAAACCACCTGTCAGAAGTCCTTGGGGAATGTATGTGTATCTAAAATTACTACACACACCCCAGTACAAACGCCGTCTATGGCTGAAGTTGGCAGAAAACTGTGTCCTTACATTCCTACATCTTCAGAAGAAGTCAGGGTAAGTAATATCTGGCTGCGTACCCTGGAGTTCCAGGTCTCCCCTGAACGCTGTAGTTTCTGAATAATACTTTGTAATTTACCCAGCACAAAAAGTCCTTAAGAGGGCTGTGTGACCCCTTCCTATTTCTGTCCTTTTTGAGGCCAAAGCTCTGCTTGAGAAATTAATGTGGGACATGAGTTTACTTTCAGCTTTTCATTATTTCATTTTGTGCATGTGCTTTACTGCGATGTTCTATGCTTTCCATTGAAACTGTGTTTATTCCCTCTCCCCTACTCCCTGATTCATTGCCTCTTGCTGTAGATGTGTTTGTGTCTGGGGAGCAGGGATTGGTCAGTATTGTGGGAGTTGTTCTTGTCAGGGGTGGACTTATTTAAAGGAAAGCTCATCTTGCCATCTTCTCTAAAGATGCCTGGACTCTGAAATCATCTAATCTCCTCTGCAATATTCATAGCTAGATCCTTCTGACTAACCATGGTCTATCCTTAGCTCTCATGTATGTCACCCTGACCTCTGAAGTCTGTATTATAAGTGAGCCAAGTGTAATACCTTTAAAGGAAAGGTTTTAATAGCAAGAGGAGGAAGATAAGAGTAAGTGTGCATGTGCATGTGTGTGTTGTGGAAGATGTGGATCAACAGAATTAAGTGCCGTCCAGTCACTTGTGAAAAGCAAGCTCTCTATGACTAAGGAGCTATGTCCCAGCCCTTTCTATATTCCTGGTTTGAACGGCAGCTTCACATTACAGTTCTTTTCTAGAAACAAACATTGGGATAAGATTGTATTTTTTTTAGCACTAACACATTACCAACAATGATAGTAGCACCTTTGACGGGGGTACGTAGAATTCTTTGTCGCAGAAAGAGCTGGTGGTATACGCAGTTTGCTGTAGTGACTGACAGATTGACTGAAGGAAGAGAAAAATAGATTGGGAAGAAAGAATGTGTGACTTAGACTTTTAAGTCTACAAGCCATTTACTTCCGCTGTTCTGCCGTGTTCCAGTGGGGCAGGGAAGGAAGGAACAAGATGAGATTGGCCCCAGTGTGTACCAGTAGCAAAGTGAGTTGTTGAGCTGTGCAATACAAGCTCCTTGAGAAGTTTTGTCCCTAGGATCGGAGCTAAGACGCTTGGAATGCTTCTAGGTGAGTGTGGCTCAGCTCCTGGCCGGTGTGAGGCTTTCATCTGGTTTAGCACATCTTCCCTGGAGGAGACGGGGAGCAGCTGTTCAGGACTGAAGGTAGCCCCCAGGGCTGAATCAGCCGGTCTCTGTATATGTGGTGGTGGCTGTTGTTGTTGCTAAAGGTGGGGGACTGACAAATTTAGCCCGGACTCCCTGGGTGAGGCTGTGACAGGAATAGGAGGATGCATTTGGCGGTTGCTACTATGAGGGCTGGGGAGGTAGAGGATGAGGGTGGGAGTGGGTTTGGTGGAGCTCAGAGACAGACGTGCCTGCACATAGGTAGGTGGGAAGAGGAGAGTCTTCCTTCCCAAAGCCTGAATCTGGCCACAGTAGAGACGAAGGCTGCAATGCTCCCTGCAGTATCCTGCCAAATGTGCCTGGGGAGACACTGTCATTTTCCTCCTCTACTTGCACCACGTGGGCCTGCCAGACCAACAATCCTCGCAAGTAAAAAGAAGCTCCGGGAGGTAAGTCTTGAACGAACTTGACATGACCACTGGTGAAGTAAAGGCAGTGGCCACTGCCCCTCTGTGCACAACCGATGGGAAATCCATGGGAATCAACGATTTGACTCTGCATGATTGATTTTCCGTGCTCCTTTACTAAAATGTGGCCGGGCTAGAAGGCTCAGCTGCCAGAATGGTTTCTGGATGAAGAGCCTACACCGCTGAGAGACATCTCTCTCTTGATTTCTGAGAGTCTTTGTTGTTGTCCTGCTTTGCTCCACTGGTACTTGCTAACTGCTAGACTGTAATTGTAATAGGAGGCTCCTACACTGAGATAGGAATTTAGGTGATTCAGCTGGGTTTACTAAAAAGTTCTTGTGGAAGCTTTGCACATCCTGAAGCTATAGATTGAGGTAGATAATAACAGTTGTTAATTAAAAATATAAATCCAAGGCACAAATGAAAACTTCTCTTCGATTTGCAGTCTTGATTAGGAAAGGAAAAATATTGAAAAAGAGGAAAAAATGAATGTTTTCTACTTAACAACAGGACAAAATGATGTATTTTTTAAAGATGCAAGACCCTTGGCTATTTGACATAATTATTTGTTGATTTTTTTTCCTTAATATTTCCCAGCTATTTCTAAACCTTTAAACAAGGGGTTTGATTGCAGGTAAGTCTCAATAATAGCTCTGTGCATTATCAACAGCAATGTCAGGCACTAGTCAAATGAAAAATACTAAACTCTTCCATCTATTTTAGACTCACACTGTTTCGGTTACATGATCGGTCTTAATCCCTCACACAGACACAGTAGATGTACCCAGACTGTGTGATGTCTTCTCTATCAACTAACATCAGAGCAGGGCTGAACCCACAATGAGATGCTCTGCTACTTTTAGCAACTTCAGTCTTTAAAAAAAGTGTAATAGATTGATCTTTAGACTTAGAAAGGAAGGAATTAAAATTATCTTTTTTTTTTTTTTCTTTCCTGTTTTTTGTCCCTTTCTTCTGATTGCCTTTTTCCAAGGATTTATATTCAGATGGGAACCATAAGTAGTTTCTTCCTTCCCTCAGTTCACCCTGCCCTAGGAATACTATAGTGACTCACAAAAGCCTGAGATAAAGTGCTTGTATTCAGTACTGCTATAAGTTAGTGATACATTATGATAATAAAGAATAAGAGATGCAAAAATATGTGCGTTAAAAGAAAAATAATAGTAAAAAATTCTTGAATCTAATAAAAACCATTGGCCTGGCACAACACCCACATCCCTCTTTGAAAAACAGTAAAGCTGAGTCCTTTTGCTTTGTAATTATTTTTTATTTAAACTGAAATTGTTATGGCTGTTTCTTTATGACCAGAATGTTTTAATCTGATGTATGATTCATACCACTAACAAAGCAGACAAGTATTAGCTTTGTGATTACTCCCTACCTTATTAAATAATTTAGAAATATTTTTATTAACTTTATAAATTAAACAGTAATAGTGCCTTCTGCAAATAGCAAAATCTCTCTTTAAATTGCCCTTGGGAATATTTCCTAAAAGTTTCTCCGTGTTAGTCACTCCATAACAAAAAATGGACTTTTACTTGTAGCCAGCTGCCACGTAGAGTAATACCAAAAGCTCCCTCTAATGTTGCCCAAGATTGTTTATGTACCAATGACTGAAAAGAAATCAATCCTTTTGTGTCTGTGGAAACCCTATTTTAGATCATGTAGGCTGTATGTATATATTTTACATAACAAAGATACACATGACAATGTCACATTGTTCTAGGATTCAAAGCTAGTCATCTCTCGTATTTCCCAAGGGAAAGCTTTATCAAATGATTTAAACAGAAGTAATGTGTCTTCTTTTAAAATCTTGGTCACCAAGGCACTAAAAGTAAGCATTTAAATAGTTCCTGTAACTTTTATATGCACAACAGACTTAACTGTCTTACAGAGTAATTTGGCAGTATTAATTTTCCTGTGCGTTAACCGTGCGTGTCGCACATAAGTAAGGATCGTTGTTTGTCTCTTCTGTTGCTGTGGAAATATATGGCAAGGTTTTTCATTCCACCAAATCAAAACAAAGTTTCCTGGAACACTGGCAGGGAAACCTAACTTTTCCAAGAGCAGCGGCTCTGCGGCAGACCTGCCAGCTGAACTGCTTCAGGCTCAGCAACCCTGAGAATCCAAGCAGGAACTCTTCCCAGAGATCTCAGGATTTGCTGTGGGAAGTTGAAGAGCCCATTTCTAAGTAGTGGGTAACATAATGCTACTGGGGGCAGATAGCTCATTTTATATCCAAAAGGTGGTTTATATTATTTCTGAAACAAAGTTCCTGCCAGATTTCCGTCCTTGAAGATTCTTGGGTTTGGTCCCAGTGGACTGAAATCTTGTTGTTGCAGAAACCAAACTGATCTTAAAACTTTGTGTGTAGCAGAAACTTTCCTTCTCAACCTGCTCTATTTCTGCTTTGGAAAGAAATAGAACTGTGCTGCCTAAGTCTGAAGTCTTCTATCACTAAATCAGTTGCATCATCCAGGCTGGACATACATTTATTTCTTCAGCTTTTTCATTAAATGCTTCCTGATTTTTTTTCTGTGTGTGAAGTTGCGAATGCTTACATTTAAACAAGCTACTTAATTTAGTACTAGAGGGCTAAATACTGATCGGTGACCTCATGCAAGTGGTCACTTTATGATCCCTTTGTTTTAAAATTGGTTGACACCGTACCAATATGGAGAAGAAAACTCTCCAGGACTTGTTTTGCAGTTTTAGAAAGCAGGCATTCTTTATTGCGGTGTTGGATGCACGGGGAATAGCTCCACCTATCATGCATACCCTACGGGATTCTCCAAGCTATATTTACACAGAAAATTCACAGAATTAGTAATTTAGTGAACTCACTCCCTTATAGTGATTGGTTAGTAATTTACATACAATTATAATAATGTTGATTTCATATTCCACTGCTACGCATGCTCAGGGGAAGAGTCTTCACCTGGGCAGGGGGCTTTTTTGACCTATAGGTGTCATTTTTAGTATTATAATGAAGGTAGTTCAGCTAAACTTTTCACAGCCCTCAAGTTCTCCTGCCAAGTTGGCAGTGGACACCTGATTAACGTTTTCGAGGCCTAGTACCTCTGGGATTTTCCTGCTAAAAGATAAAAAGTAGGAATTTAGCTCACTAAAAATAGCCATATAAGGCATAATGGAATGATTTTCTTAACAGTGGTTATCACAGGCCTTGAGCACCAGCTGCTATCCGAGCAGGGACGCTGTGCAAGTCAGCCTGTGCTTTGGCTGCTGCCTTCCTTCCAAGGCCCTGCCTGGGTACTTCTTGTCTCTAGCTTACACTCATCAATAATCTTAGTTCCCTCTTTACCTGACGTGTGACAGTTACTCCATTTCAAGAATTTAGCTATTAACTAACTATTCTGTTATAGCAGGCGTCAGTCGAGTAGCTTTCTTTTGTGGACAGTTACATCTTTCTTCTCCACCTTCCTCCTTGACAATGCATATTCACCCTGAGATCCAGAACTGTCAGCTTGGTTTTTTCGTACCTTAGGCATCACCAACGATTCTTCCGAAGATACGTAACCCAAAGCTGAATATAGGTTGCTGCGCTAGCCCTGAATGTCTGACAAAGGTTGCTGGTAACAGTTAGCATCTTTGTCTTAAAGCTGCCTGTTTTCAGGCTTCTGTGGAAGTACAATGCTGAAGAATTCTGTGGAATTCAGTGGAATTCTGTCTGTTTAATATACAAGGCTGCATTGGGTGCTATGATGCATAGTTCAAAAGAGCAACAAGTGATTTAGTCTGCCAGTTTTCCTCAGCTGTCAGAGTCAGACTTCCTGTACAATCTGTGGTGAGAAATAGTCCTAACACCAAAACTAAGCCAGCCAGCCGTTGTGCTTAAATTAGACACTCCAGCAGTCTTGTATCTGAGCTCCCTCATTACAAAGTGGAGACAAATATACTTCCTGTAGATTTTATTTGTGTTTTGGAGACTGTATCCTCAGTGCATGGGAATTGCAAAGGTACAACCAGCTGAACTCAGTAGTAAGGTCTGCAATTCAGGTTGATTGTGAAGTCTTCTAAAATCTGGTTTTAAAGCATTTTTAGCGTGCATAATATAGAGATAAGAACTAAGGAATACCGTGTGAGTTGTCATTTATTTTTTCAAGTTCTGCGATAAGTCCTGAAGCCCTCTTGCAGGCAGACTTCTAGTAGTTTTTGTTCTTAGGTGGGAATTTAAATTCACCAAAGGTAAAACGGTCCTACAAGATAAATTTAATTCGGGTTTTTTTGAGGGAAATAATGCCACCTTTCCCACTGTTCTGTTTGGTACAGCTGCTACAAGCTCAAGTGACTTTTAATGGTATTTTGAAGTGGCTTAGGAAAGAGCAGGGAAAAAAGAAAATGAAAATGTACCTGAAAATTTCAAATCACATTTAAGTACTTATAGTACAAATCCTTAAAGCATATATTCAAGTTTATGTAGAGAGTGATGATCTCTAATCATGGAAAGAAATAAACAGTGTGGATGTTGTAACATCATGAGACCTGTCAAAAATACAGCCACAGAGCAGGAATCACAAAATAATTCATTTATCAAATCCACTATGAATGAGCTGCTAAATCAAAACTAACCCAAAGTTATTGCAGATGATTTTGTTTTATAATTTAGACAGATGAATCCAGAAATGGAAGCCCTACTTCCTTTTTTTTCTAGTGGTATAAGTCTGTAAAAAAATCCTATTTTTCTTGAGAGCAGTGAGAATTTTACTGTTGATTGCAGTAAATTTATGGATTTACCCCTGATTCTCACTGCTGTGAAAGGAACATCAGCGCTAGTGAGTCCAGGTGCTGGAACTGCCCAGACTGACAGAGAACAGCAGCGACTGTTAGAGAATTACTGGAAACTGAGCCTTTGGATAAACACTCAACAAGGAGGAAAGCCGTCCAGAGAGAATCTGGCAGCTGTTACACTGAGTGGATGACCTGGTTGGGATGGGGTGGAGAAGCAAATGCATTTTCACAGGAACTGAGCCTCTTCCACTCTAGGTGGGAAAATGGGAAGAAGAGGTTTGTGAGAAAGAACAAAGTAATTCACAGCCTCTGTGGAAAGTGTGGAGAGAGAAGCAGGGGAATGGAAAGTATACTATAAATTCGTTAGAGGTAAAAAAAAAAGGACAGAAAAGGCACTTCAGTGTTACATAGACAGTGGTTAAATATTCTGTGGGGAGCAGAGCTATGGAAGGCTGAATTTCCATCTGTTCTGTATTGCTATCAGCAAGCCATCAAAAAATGTTTCATATATGATAAGGAATGAAGATTTGACCTTTCTTCTACTAGGGAAGATAAAAAGCAAACTACAAGATGCTTCCTGTTTGGTTTATTAAAATGAAAAATAAAAACAAATAAATACTTTTGCCAGTTTGGATTAGGCCCACAGGAAATTTGTTACTAGAAAGGGAATGCCGTGGGAATAACATTTATATTCGAGAAGCTAAAATTTCCAGCTAGTAATGCAGAGTAAAAAGCAGTAACTAGAACTGTAAACATTTTGGCATTAAAAATTCACTTTTGCAAGAGGTTTGTCCAGAATGCTAAGAGAGGAAAGAAGTTTAATTGCCATAACTTCCCATAAAGCGCCTGTGACCCAAACCACGGTGTTGTACTTGCCACTGAGCATTCCTCTTAAGAGACACTTTAATCATCTAAAAAGAGAGTTTCAACAGTGGCTTTTGTGGTGCTTAGAAGGAGATGACCTTGGCAAAAGGCTCAAGGGAGACATTTTATAGGTGTAGAGTGAAACTCAAACATTTTCGTACGAGGTGTGTGAGGCGCCTTTGACCGACCGTTTTGTTTCCCAGTAACGCCCAGCATCGAGAATGCTGAAATTCCAGCGCGTCTGAGAGCGGCAGTCAGCACTCGGGACACGCAACGCCCGAACTTTTTAATAGATATCTGATTCTGCAAGTTTTTTACCGTTTCGTCTCAGGCTTTGAGATTTCCTGGCTCTCTCTGGAGAACGCACCGGGAGGTCTGGGAGGCGCTGCGCGGTGCCGACCGCGGTGGCAGGCGCGGTAGCTTTTTGCTCGCTTGTGTTCGACGCATTTTACGGTGCCATCTAGTGAGCAGTTTCGGTAAATGCAGATTGCACTTCACGTCTGGTTTCTGTCTTCGGTAGCTCTGCTTTAGCTCCGCTGTGGTAAAAACTCCATAATCTGAAGCCGAGGATCCAGACGCACGTGGGTTCCAAGCAACCTCGCGTTCAATGAGAAGCAGCGGACATCCCTTTGCAGGCTGTTCAGAGCCTGCCTAGACCGTCTCCTGCTCACTGGCTCATCTTGCCCGTTCCTCAGGCAAGGGTGGGAGAGAAATCTTACCCTGCTCTAAGCATAATCAATAACGTAAACTGTTCACATGCTGCAGGAATGGAGCAGCATGTCCTTTATGGCTTAATTTATGTGGCTTCTCATTTTATGAGATGAAACAAACAGTGTCAGAGATACAAGCCTTGAGTCCACCATCAGATCCGAATGTTCCTGACTTTAAGATCTGATCTTAAACTGAGGCATTCTGAAAGTTTGAATTCATCCCAGTATGAACATGAGTTTATTTTTCAAATCAAGATTGTAGTCCATGTCTCTCCTTGTCAACTAGTACTCTAGTTCTCAAACTTTTAATTTGATACTCTTCATCCCTTTTGCACTTTAACAGGGATAGGGCTAAGGTCTTAAACCCAGCAACTTCACGTACATTTTGACTCTTTTCCAGAAGTAAATAAACAGCTGAGTGTTACTCATGAGCCGCCCTGGCGATGGTTTGGCACCATATTGTTTTCTTACTATTAACTGTGCAGCTATTGTTTTTTTTTCTTTACCCTCACCTTGATGTAACAAGGCCCAGACTCCAGGAACAAACTGCTTGCCTATGAATGCAGGTCTTTGCACTGTTGAATTCTGTCTCTGTGACTGCACCATAGGGCCGTGCAATTCTTTTTGCAGGAAAACTTGTTCTCAGTAATTGGCATTGCCTTCCTACTCTGTGTCACCTGAAGCTTCAGTACCATGCGCCTTCTTGGGCCATCTTCTCCTTGGACCAATGTGTTTATTAACATACTAAGCAGAACTGGGACTAGCAGTAATTTCAGAAAGACTGAACAGTTGTAATCTCTTCTTCTTACCTACCTAATAGTTATTCTTTTAATCTCTATTTTTTCCACTTAAATAATTAATCTTCCTCAAGGCAGTGAAAGCATTTGGTTTAAGCCTATAGAGATTAGTTGCAATACATTGAGCTTGTCTAAAAGACCAGTAATGTTGCTGAAGAGAGACACTATAGACTGCCACAATCTAGCTTGATAAAACCATGTGGCATTTTATCACACTTTTCATTTACCTTTCTGTGCTAGATTTGCTCGTGCTACAGTAAAGGTGCTGAAGTCTTGCACAATGTCAGTTCTGTCTCCTCACTTGCTCCTTTTAGAAATACACATAGCATGTTTGTTTTGTTTTTTCTCTGGGTCATAGGATATTGACAAATTATAGGAACAAATATCCTATCTGTTGTACTGGTGATTTTTATTTTTTAAAAAAATCTTTGGATGGAGACCGTTTACCTCTTTATTTTCAGTTTTGTTGTGATTGTCCAAATTTTGGTAATTCATAGGATATGGTAAATGCTTCACTCTCATGAGGTGCCCTACTGTTATTCTCATGAGTGTAATAATCCCTACTGAAAACAGCAGAAAAGCTGTATTTAATTACTAGGCCCAAATTATCCTTGACTTTGAGGTTTAGACTGGACATAAGGAATAATTTCTTCACCAAAGAGTTGTCAAGCCCTGGAACGAGCTGCCCAGGGAAGTGGTGGAGTCACCAACCCTGGAGGTATTTAAAAGACATACAAATGTGGTGCAGAGGGACATGGTTTTGTGGTGGCTTGGTAGTGCTGGGCTGATGGTTGGGCTTGATCTAAAAGATTTCTTCCAAATAAAATGATACCACCATTCTGTGCTGAATGCAGAGAGACTTGAATATAGGAAATCCTAAGTGCTACCCATATCTGAGATCTGTCCCCTTCTTTAGGGAGATTATGGCCTCTGAAGAGAGCTGATGCTCTAAAATTCACCACCTGCTCCCAAATATAGCTGCCAGTGACTTTTATGGCTGTAATTTTCCACTTCTTTTTCACCAAAGAGTCTCTCAGCATTGGGCTGTAAATGAAGGGAGAAATCTCATGCTTATTCTGATTTTTCGTGTTTAAGAAGTGTGTCCCTGGCACCAACAGGAGATCAAACAGATGAAAATCATTGTGATGTGTAGTGTTCAAGGTGCTTGGCTGGAATGGGAAGCTCCTGTTTCTGGACTCTGCTCTGAGGCTTATTTGTTTTTTTAATCTAATGATTGTTGAACGTAAATGATGTGTGCAGACTGATCCTTCTGTCAGGCTCTTTGTGCAGTCCCACAAGCTCCACGCTGAGATGCATAGGGCAGGTCAGTCCTGAGCATTTGCTCTGTGCAGAACCCCAGACAGTCAACAAATTCTTGCTTGAAAAAGGGTATTTTGCATTTCTGATTGTTGAGTAAGCTGTTCTATATTGGAATTTTTCATCTGAGCAGGTAAAATCCCTCCTCTATAGACTAAAATCTCACATTTGCTTTATTTAAGGTATGTATAGATTCTATTCAATTACCTTTTTAACTACCTAGGGTTATCCACAGCAGTTCAATCCAGTTCAAGCCATCATGCCAAATCCCTGTTTCTCTAGACAGCTATGTTTGTGAAACGTAAAAGTACAAAGCAAGCGAAGGAGAAGGTCATATTCACAACTTCTCAGGCTCTATCAAGACTTCATTTTCTTACTATGGACTCTTCACCGAAACCTTCAGGCATAATGCACATGAAGATAATGCACTGTGGGTTTTGACAAATATAGAAGAATTAAGAATGCAAACTACTGATCACAGAGGTTTTGAGATGCTGTATCAGTTTATGAATCATCTGCCCATTGGTCATAACATAGAAGCAAATTAAAAATTAGCTGAAGGATATTAATTAAAGAAGATTAAAAGGAAAATGCTACTTATCATGCAAGAGAATGGAATGTGCTCATTGTTGAAGCGAACCTCTAGCACTTTAATATGTATATAAGTTTATGAGGTACGTTTCACATAATTGAATCTGTGGAATCTGAAACAAGCAGAATGTGCTCCAGAATTGGCAATTTCTTACAGGATTGAGATTTTTCTGTCAGCCACTGCTTTTAGTAGTGGCCAGGCAAATTCAGAGCCAGAGACAAGCTGGACTTTCCAGATGGATTCTTGAGCTCAAGATTCTGAAAACCAGAAGTTCTATCTTTACTTGTAGTCCTTTAGATCTGTCCATAATTGCGGGGATATTTTGTTTCTATAGAAGCTCTTAAATACTATCGTATTTAGAAGCTGTGTCCTGGAGTAGAAAATCCGAGATGTTGTGGACAAGTACCCATTTGATTGCGAGTGGTCAAACAGACAAGCATTTGATCTCTCTTTTTCCGTTTTCCATTTTCTAAAGTCGGATGGTAGTGTTTGGGACATGTAGCAAAGGTGTCCTGCATTGACAATTTCCCTATAGTGCTACCTTCTGTTAAAGCAACTTTCCCTAAAGCTCCAAATAGTTTACGGGAAGGAAAATCTATTTTAGAAACCACTTGTGAGTGGGAGAAAGGAGGAGCAACAGTTTTGCTGTAAACTTTTCTTTTTGAGGAGAGAAATTAAAAAATCAAATACCTATTGTACCTATATTTCAGTGCACTAGAATCAAACTCAGGTCTTTGATAGGACGAGGGGCAACGGGTGCAAGCTGGAACACAGGAGGTTCCATGTAAACATAAGTAAACACTTTTTCACGGTGAGGGTGACGGAGCACTGGAACGGGCTGCCCAGAGAGGTTGTGGAATCTCCTTCTCTGGAGACTTTCAGAACCCACCTGGATGTGTTCCTGTGTGACCTAATCCAGGTGATCGTGCTCTGGCAGGGGGGTTGGACTAGGTGATCTTTTGAGGTCCCTTCTAACCCCTACCATTCTGTGATTCTGTGATCTTGGGTGCATTAGGTAACAAGAGGTGAAGTATCTCCAAAACTGATTTTCTACCAGATATCCGGCACTTTTTAACATCTTTTTCATCTAACACGTAGAAACCAGTATACACAGATAGATGTGACTGTGACATTAGAGCAATGGACAAGCCAGTTGGGAAGGCTGCCCAGGCCTTACTAGTCTGTGCTGGACTGTGTGTGGAGCTGGAGCGGTTGGAGTGTGTGGAGAGCTGGACAGCAAACGTGACTCAGAAAGGGAAGCTGGTTTGACAGGCTGCTGGTAACACATTGCAGCAGATATGGCTGGCTTTAAAAAAAAAAAAGCCTGTTTATATTTTTACAGTCATATCAGAGCACAACAGCACATGGAGGGGAAGGCTGACAGAGGAGAACCGTTTCTTTGCTAAGCCATATCTGCCTGCAGCTCTTCACTGGGGAAAATACGCTTGCAGACAGGGCTGGATGCCACCGCAGCGTGGAGGAAGGACGGGTTGCCAGGCAAGGGGTGCTCGTTTCACTGCCAGGTGACCTACTTTACATGCAACGCTGGGAAGTGCTGGCTGTGGCAGAAGGTTTTATTGCTGGTGAAATCTGAGAGGAAAAGAAGCAACAGACTTTATTATGCAGAAATGGATGTCCGAGGGTTACCGCTCCTTGCACTGCGTGTCTGTCTCATCCATTTCTATTCCCACATGCATATGTTCTGGGTACCTCTTCTACCACAAGAGCGCTGTTTTCCAGTAGAGGAGCCGAAGTGCTGAGAAACTGCAGGAACTATAAAAAGGCATACAAGAACTTGTGATTAAACAGGTAGTTGAGCCTAAATTTCTTGTGTTAGGCTAGTGGTGTAATTGGTGCCCCACGCTGCCCTGGTGGAAGGAAAACATCCTGTGCGTACCTCCCTCAATAGCTTCTGGAGAAGGTGCACCTGGATTAGCACCTCTGTAACCGCTGCTGATTCAAATCTGAGAACTCATCCCCTTAAATCAAGCATCCCTTGCAGAGTGTGAGTTGCCAGCAATGCCCTGATTTGCACTGAAGGAGCACTGTTTTTTGGACTCCTGCAGCTCTTACCTGCAAAAATCTATAGAGACAACAGAATACCTACAGGTTTTCCCATTTGTCTTTTTTGTCTGGTCATAAAGGGCTGAGAAGTGCTGTGAATCACAGTGAGCTGTTCTGCATCCTGCTGCACTGGCCTTGCTGTGCGTTGGAAGAATGAGTTGTGACGTGCAGGGACAGGTCAAGCATGTTGTTGCTTCCAAGTAACTGAACGCTAGAAGGTGTAGATGCACATCATTTGGACGTCTTTCCTGGATGGCTGAGGAAGGCAACAAATGAGTGGTGAAGGAAATATTTTCCAAACCGTTTATGGCAGTTTGGAGAATTCCTCTTCTGTAATTTTCTTACAGTGACTGACCGAGAGCTGGAGGAACATTCATGCCATTGTAATGTTTTGTCACTGAAAAATAGTGATTTCACTAGTCAAGGTTTACCTGTGCTTGTAATCTTGTCCATGAAGTTCTTTTGAGGTTACTCATTTTGGCAAGATTGGAAATGTAAAAAAAAAGTTATTCAGCTCTTTGAATACAGATACCTTCTATGGAATATTGATAATGCTAAAATATTTGTCTCAGGGAAACAAAAAAACATTTAGCATAGAATTCTGAACTTTTTGCTTAACTTGTGTGTGATGAAATTATATCCTGCAATGTAAAAATTTCTCCACAGATGTTAAGTTCTACACTTAGAGCTTCCCTGTAAGTTTAGATGACATTACTCTGTCAACTCTCTTATAATAAAACAAGCATGGAGAATATCAGGCTCTTCCCATCCTAGTCCAGGCTTGGCCATGACCTCTGTGGGCCTTGATTGTCCGTGATGCTGCTGTGTTGATGGGCTTCTCAGAGCTTTGGGAAACACTGGCTTGGAAGTTTTTCAATGTCAATTTGTTTTGTGGCAAGAAACTCCCATTTTACTTCCTGTCACCAGAAGGACTTCTGGCCTGTCTGGCTTCAGAGTAGAACATATATGACTCAAAATTCTGCACTGTTCAGGCTGTCCTGACATTTCCTCCCTCCAGTCATGAAACGCCTTCAGCTTGGATACCCAGCTTTGATCTAGCTTCTCTTTATGGCAAACTCAGATCATTAGTCTGAGTTTCCTACATTTAAAATGTTATCCCTAGAACAGCACTAGAGTTTGCTGGGTGATTACACAAAAGATGTCGTGATTGGAAGCTCCATCACACATACTCATCAGCACACCTATGTGTTTGATGATAATGTGTGTTAGTCTGTCTGCAGGATTAGTCAGGAAGCGGTCTCAGATCAAAGGCTTTTCTTTGATCGTTTCTTTAAGTACCTTTCAGTTGCTTCTGCATCTATGAGCCACTCTGTTCTCCTCCAGTTCAAAAAGAGCTGGTTGCTTTTTGCCATTTGTAGCTTGTACTGAAACAGAAGAGGAGAACACAAATCACACAAGGTGACGATTGCTTGTGCCTATTAAAAATGGACAGTTTTGGAATGGAGACAGCTGTTGTAGAGGCATCTCATCAGTACTTTCTCATTCCAGTGCTCAGTACCTCTGTGCTTTCTGAAGAGATTTTCACTTTATTATCTGGAAAGCTGGAGCCCTTCTGCATGCTAAAGCTGCTGTGCCCACTCTCGGTTGCATTAGTCACAATCACTGTCACTTTGCAGCTCTTTGTGCCTTTCTCTGCGGAGCTGAGCCGTGAGAGCTATCAGAGCTATCAACCGGCGCTTTGGGGGTGTCCGTCCCAACACGGTGTCACTCTGACTCCCCCTTGTCTCTCTTGCTGGAGTGATTCAATAGAAATGTCACGAATCCACATCAACGCCTAAGGAGCTTTCTCCCCAAAATGCTTTGCTGCTTTTGCAGTGTGCTTCCTCGCTCTCAGGAGTCTCCATCCAAGGTTAAGGAGTTTTAGGAGAGTCTTGGAGCCGTTGGCTATCTAGCATGAAAGATGGAGGTATAAGAGCAGTGGCTTCTCTTCACTTGTGGACATCACAACTGTAGTTCTTAGATTTGAATGTTTAGTTCTTAGCAGGGTCAACTCCAGTCACTCATTTAAAATCATGTGAGACACCATTTAGCCTCTCTATGATGATTTGAGGGTTTCTTCCATTGTTCTGAAGCCTTTTCTAATCATATCTTTTTTTCTTCTAGCTAAATGAAATATAAGGATTGCTGATATTCCAGAGAGAAGTTAGCTGGCCTGGGTTTCTTACCTAATGAATAGGTTCTAAAATAGCAGAAAAACCTTTCTAGGTGACACCATGCAGGTGGTTTTGCATTAAAAAAAAATGCATTCTGTTCCAAAACAGGCTGAGGTTCCCTGCCTTAACTGCAAACTCTTTTATCACACGTAGCTGCAAGGTTCTCTTCCTTCCTCAGGCTGTTCACTCACAAGCCAGCCTGTTCACCCAGCAGAAGGGACTTGTCCCGGTACAAAAGTGTTGCCAAAAAAAGGGATTTCTTTTTTTTGACCAACTAACATCTATAGCAAAACTTACAAGATAACTTTAGTGGACTGCAACTTTTGTCTAAGATCTTTTCTGCAAAAAGGCTGTAAAGTAAAAGTGAACTGTGGTCAATCCTCAGGGACAGATGATAGAAGCAGGTGCCTGTTTTTGCAAGCCGTGCCGAAGGTTTGTGCAGCTCTCTAAGAGCACAGAGATCGTTTCTCTGTGCTCCAGCGAGGGTGCACGCACCTCTTACAGGCTGTTAGTGAGGTGCTGCATTGTAATGCGTAGTCCAGGTTTAGAATTCCCTTTGTCCTCCTTCTCCAAGAGCGTGCTGACTTTGGGAGGTGTCGTGCTGCTCTGTGCTGTGCCGCTCGGACACACTGTACTCTGAGAGCGCGGAGAGAGCTGAGATGTGGCAAAGGGCAGTATGGGCAAAATAAGTAAGAAAGATCTGCTAAGAACAGAGGGCTTTCTACTTATTTTTCTGCATGGAATTGCAAGTACTGAACTGATTGTGATGCATGCTGTGCCTTACGGTGAACTACTGGGATCCTCGGAGGGTGATCTGGCTCAGCTCTACTTACTCCTTTCAGATGAGGTTTCAGAAGGTACCTATTATTTGACAAATCTGTCATTTGAAGCAATCACTTTTTTTTTTTCCTTTTTTTTTTTTTTTTCCCCACCTCTGTACTGCCTTCACAGTGAATGCCACTTCCTCTGGCAGGGAAATTAGCACGTCACTCCAGACTTTGCCGTTGGCTTTTCTGAATGCCTCAGACAAGCTGCATAGGATGCTAACGCATGGAAGCTCTCATCCTCTTGAATATGTCTCTTTGCTCTTAGCACCTCTCTTGTACTGCTGTTCCACCGCTTCTGAACCCATTGGTTTTTAGTGTTAAGAATTTTCACGGCAGTAAGAAGGGTACACAATTGATGTGGCAGCAGCGGTAACTAGAGTCTAAAATGAGCAACACACTTCCTAGTGAAACACGACCAGCTGGGCCAGCCATATGAGCCTGGTGATGCTTCCTAAGCTTGTTTTGACTGATTTTAAAGGTGTCTCTGATGAAGTGCCAAAGCTGAACACAGACTTGGTTACACGGGGACTCTCATCGCCTTTTTTTTTTGTTATTGTTTATGAAGCCACCTGAGCTCAAAGCAAGATGGCTGTTCTCACCTCTAACTGGAGACCTCAGCTGAGTCATTTAATTGAGGTCAATCACTGCCGCCTCCTGTAATGGTATCATGCCACCTTCCAGGTTGATTGGCCAGTTGCTCCACAGGAGAAGCACCAGAAAGTAAGAGGCTTAGATAAGAGACTTATCTAACACTGCAGCTGCTGTTTATGTCTTCTGCAGAGAGCCCTTCTTTTGTTCTGGCATTGCTGTTTTGACACAATTTTCTCCAAGCACTTCCTGTGTGTGTGCATCCAGGAATAGCAGCAATAGAAGGCGGAACACATCAAACCTCTCTTTTGACAGAAAATGCCCTTTAAAAATCTTTCCAGAGAACACTCCCTTTGTTCCAAATCCCTTTTTCCCCAGTGAGATGCATAAGAAAGAACATCTTACTTTAACCCATTCTTCTTTTCTCTAAAATCAGTTTTAAGAAGTTGAAGCTCCTTGTTTGTCTCTTTTCTCTTGTGCATCTACACAGCATTGGATTTTCCTTGAAACTAATATGTTTGATTGGTTTATTTTATTTTATTTATTTTGAATGTCAAAAAAATGCTTCATTTCAGCCCTGATCTGTGCCTGGCCTAGCATTGACTACTACTACTCTAGTTCTAGTGGGTCAGTCTACAAAAAAGTTACTCAGCAGATTCCTATGCCATCAAAGATGCCTTAGATGGGCTATCAGCTTCGGTCAGGCTGTGGAGAACATTAGCCAAGTGGCGGGAGGGCAAGGACAGACTGACAGGGGCTGTGGTCTGGCTGTCACTCTGCGTACACCCCTCATCTGGGGTTCCCAGAAAGAGATGGTGCATTTCTCTTCCCACCCAATTCCCAGCTGTGGTATCCATCAGATTTTTTTTTTTTTTTTCCTCAGGCAAGCTGTGTATGTCCCAGTTTTGCAGGAACCTGGCCCAGAGAGCAGGGGGAAGGCTGAAAGTAGCAGTCCTGGAGAGCAGTGTGTTGGCAGTGCTGAGGTGGTTTCCTACAGAGCCAAGCTGATCTGAAACAAGATACTTGGCGATAATTGAGGGGGGAAAGAGTAGTTTGGAGCAGTTCTACTTTAATAAAACAAAAATCTTCTGTTAGAAACCAGAAAATTAGCTCAGTAGACATCTCTCAGTGTTTTGCTGCTGTTATTAATAAATTTGCCACCTTTATTGATTTCAATTACTTTAACCCTTTCAACACCAACCCCACAGTAGTAGATGATTACATTTCTTTCTTACTCTTTTAGAGTTTAGGACAATCCTTTACTACTTTGGTCTCATTTATACACCTAAATTTAATAGAAAAGGAAATCCAAGCTCCTTTCCCTTGCCCTGACCCTGCAGGTGCTGCTGCTGGCTGAGGTGGGGTTCACAGGGAGGCACCGCAGGCGCCGTGGCTGCCGGGCAGCCAGAGGGTGCCCACCGCAGTGATCCTCTGAGCTGCTTCCTGAGTCACTTCTTGGGAAAATGCTGCCATTTCTCCGTCAGGAACAGCAGAGAGCGGAACAGAAAGCTCAGAAAACAAAGTGTGATTAGTTTGAAAGAATAGCACAAACAATAAATGAAAATTATGACCAGTTGTGAACAGGAGAAGCATGAAGGACTGAGACAAATTCATACTCTTCTAGCTCCCTTCTAAATGAAAAATGGGCCTAAAATCCCCTGTGTGCTGGTTTGCATGCATGAGGAAAGGGGCTGGCCGAGTGAAAAATAGCCTGTAGTGCCCATCCTTCACTTGTTAAATAATCTAGACAAAGGATAAGTGAGAGTCATCGTGGCCGTGCTGGTACCTGACTGATTTCCACCCCATTCTCCCAGCTGGGTTAGGCCCCGTGGCTTTGCGCCTGTCACCCGCTCCAGCTTTGTGCACCCACCTCCCAGGCACACCGAGCAACCTGCAAAGGCCAGGTAGGCCCGGGCTCAGCCGCTCTCTCGCACCGATGGAAGGAGAGAAGGAGACACCCCCCTCCAAAACAAGGGGGCCGGGCCGGCCGTGGCGTGGCGGCCGCTGCCCGCCAGGGGGCAGCAAAAGGCCGGCAACGCACCGGCTCCGCTCCCGCTCCTGGTCTCCATCCCGATCCCGATCCCGATCCTGGTCCCCATCCCGATCCCGATCCCCATCCCGCCGTGAGCGCTGGAGGGGGGACCAGGGGTCCTGGGATGGGGGTCGTGGGTGCCGAGAGGGGGACGGGGCCTGCGGACATGGGGGCGAAACTACCTGTCTGCCACCGTGGGATCTGTGAGTGGTGTTCATGGGCGCGCACAGGGCTGATGTTTCCTGGATGCGCTGTGTCTGGTTCCACAGGAGTTAAAAAGGAACGTGGGATCAGCGTGACACTGAATACTTGCCGTGTTATAAATAATCAGAATCTTTATTTTTAAAAAACATTTCTTCAAAGAAATGTTGCTGTCCTAACAGATCGGGTGTTAGTAAGTTGTGTTTCTGGGGTGAGCCTTATTTCAGAGCTTGTGTAATGTGTATGTGCAGTCATGTAAAACTTTGGGAATAGAAGGGAAATATATACGGATTAAGATAAATTGAAATGGCTGAGGTGTAGAAGGCTAACAAAGACAAGCAGAGGCATTAAAGAAAAATCTAGCAGGATTAGAAAAAATAAAGAAAAATTAGTTTTATATGTATTAGAAATGGAAGAAATTCTGGCAACGGTATAGGCTCCTTAGCAGTTAGGTACAGTAAAACTTCTACTGAGGCAGCAAAGGCAGGAGAGCTTGATACAGGTTTCTTTAAGTGTTTGCCTGTGCATAATCCATTCTATAGGTCTTTATAGTTCAGGTTCCTGTTAACAGCAGTGTTCAGGGAGTACACGCAATCAGAGTCTTCAACAATATTAAAACTTGGGGAGGAGAATTTTGGTGTCAGGAGTTCATAGTTTGGTGGACTTGGCAGTGTAAGGTTTAGGTTTACAGTTGGACTTGATGATCTTAACAGTCTTTTCCAACCTAAATGATCGTATGCCCACTGTAAATGAACTCTCTAACGTTCCCTGGCATTCTTCCTCAGGGTGAGAAATTCTGTAGTCTTTAAAGTGCTTATTTCATGTTTCCTACCTAGTTATTCCTAATGAAGTGCATGAATTCATAATACATGTTGTGATAACATTAAGATTTGTAGCCTAAAGCAGGAAAAAGTAGAATGGCAAATACTTGGCCTTTGCTGGTAACTCGATTGGTTGTAAAGGGAAGGTCAGAATTCATATGCTTTACAATGAATTTCTAGCAACTGTCAGCTGCTTCCTGAGACCTCATGCCACTCTACTTACACGTGATTTTTATGCTTAACTTCTACATTAAAGAATTTATGAGAGCTCTAAAGCTCCCTCCGTTGACCACGGGTGAAGATGTGCTGTCTCACAGCCCTTTCATCCTTCTGTATCAGTTCATGCTTTTCCAAAGTTGCATAGATAATTATGCATTAGCCCAAACGTGCCGGTTCACTTTTTGGAGGCTGGACTGAAAGTAAGAAATGTTTTGTTTTAAGAGGTGTTCTGACATACGCCTCAGTCACACATTTATAGATCGTTTGAAAAGATACTATTCTTTTTTTTTTTTTTTAAACAAGAAAAGCAATAATGCTACCCTGTAGATATTAATTAAAACTGTTGAAACTACTTTCAGAAATTACTTAGGGGTTTGGAAAGCTGTCTTATTGGAAGGCAAAGATGACGAATAACCACTGTCCTGCATATCTACTTTTGTGCCATAGCACTTTCCATTCCCAGATCTCAAAATGCTCTCTTTTCAGCGACACGGGCGCTTTCATGATCCGTCTCTTTTATAGACAGTTGTGTCAGATGAGTGACTTCGTGTTAATGACTGGCAGAGCTAGTAGGAAATCCCCCCCATGATACTCTAGAGTTCAGGAGGACAAATTCATCTATTTCCTTTGAAATGAAAATGCATCTTACCATTGTCCTTAATGGAACATTTCTTCTTTGAATATGTCCACATGTAATGAATTCATTTCTTTTCAATGAGCAGAGGGAGGGATTGGCTGATTATTCACTGGCATAGTTAGAAACCTTTATCAGAGATCACTGGATCAAGTCATTCCTATGTGCATAGGGTTGCTTTGCAGCCTGAAATATTGTATAACAAATCCTGAGCCGGAAAAAATGACTTTGGGATAGAGGTGAACCAAGTGAGTCAGTTTTCACGATGTTGTTTGCCAGTTTGTTTTCAAGAGAGCATTTCCCAGCCTTGAATGTCCAAACCAGTGCCCTTTGGTATCGTATCGTACTGTCACGTGTTTCTAAATATTTCGGCGAAGCGATATATGGCAAGACCATGTTGGATACTGCTATAAAACCCGCACAAGTTGCAATGGGCTGGCACATCTCCATAGCCCAGCTGCCTTCTGGGCCGTGTTACTGGGCAGGCACCTGGAGACTGTGGCTGCAGGAGCATGGTGCTGGTGCTCCCGGCTGGGCTCACCAGGGGTGCCAAAGCGCAAAACAGCTGCAACTCTTCAGGTCCCAGCGCTAGTTCATTTAGGATTAGCTCAGAGCTGGCTTGTGAGAGGTAGATATTCTCCTTACCTTAACTAGAGCGATGGGGAAGAATCCAGCGCGGCTCTTGGACATTGCTCTTCTTTTCCTGCTTGCCCAGTGATGTTGCTCTAGGGGCCAGTCTGTTGCAGTGCAGCACACAGCTCTGTGCCTCAAAGGGGAGAGTTGTTCAGAGAGCTCCTTTTCAATCTCTGCAGGTGAAAGCAGGTATCTGGGATAAATGTAGAGCAGCTGACGTGCTGCCTTTGTCCAGGTGCTCCCGACCTCCTTGCGGAGCTTGTGTTCCGTGGGGAACATAGCAGAAGTTGTTCTAATATTGAGATTTTACCTTAAATTAAGGCAAAAAAAAAAAAGAGCACATGATTGTCTTTATGTGAGGAACAGCAACAGGACTGAAGTCTCTCATTCCCTTGTCTGGCTTCTGTATATCCTCCACTTCGGTAGCTCACTCTAGAACAATCTCATTTTCCTCTTGTACATATTTTTCAGTATTTTGTGATTAAGAGCTTTGCTCGTCAATATTTGCTTTCAAACAGCTGATCATTGTATTGTTCTTCTCCAAAAGATATTTTACCAGTGAAAATTGATTGAATTTAACTGAAGTAGCAAAAGATTTAGAAACAAGATGTAATGAAGTCGCAGCCTTTTTAGGGGGTTTTATTGCCTAAAATCCTAATGCCTTGAGCATAATTGAGAGAAACAAGATGGATAGGAAAAGGCGGTATAATGTTGTAGAATTAGTTTGAATTTCCTTTGTATAGCACATATGGGCCATCTTGGCATCTTGCTGCGTATATTTAGAGGATGGAATACTCAACTAAGCTGAGCTTTTTCTCCTTCACATTGATCCAGTAAGGTTCAACATAACCTATCACCTGGCCAAAAGCTCATTACTCCGCTAGGTGAGTCAGCTGATATAAGCAGTTCTCCTGCTGAATGTGCTGATCCTATGGAGCTGTAAGTGATTTAAAATATTTTTTGTTGTTTTAGCCAGAGAAATAAGGAAGCATATATCACTTCTGCAGGATCATGAGTTTCTTGAGGTTCACACAAATCAGTTTACAAATGAAAGTGCAAGGGCCAATGTGGCCTTTGCTGAATCAGTAACGGTACCTGTTTGAGTCAAGGGAGGAGAAGAGGAACAAGGAACACTGTTCCAAGAGCACAGAGGAAAGAGGGAATGTTAGTAGTGATGTTGTGAGGCCTGAACATGTTGTTGAGCAGGAACAACAAGGGGACAAGTAAACTGCCCCCGAAAGAGACCTGGCCCAGCTTGTGCCCACTCTGGCCACATCTGTCACTTGTTGTGTCTGGCATCAGGGCAGCCCTCAGCAGGAGGGTGGTGAGAACACGTAGGACCTGTAGCCCGGGCACAGCTGGAGCCGCAGTCGGCGTCTGGCGTGTGCGCTTGGACGCCGGCGCGGCTGGGCTGGACGCGCGGGAGCTTGGCTCCCGGGGCAGCCCTGCCCGCAGCTGTTCTGCAGCCGCAGATCCGCTCCTCTCGTGCTGCCAGAGCTACGTGCATCCCGTCCTTGGGGTTGCCTGTGAGCTGAGTAACTTGAAAACAGTGGGGAGCCAGTGCTTTGCTGAAGGATAAAAGGTTGTGTAACTGACTTTTAAAGGGCTCCCCAGTGCGTCACTCATAAGAATCAAATAATGCTTGATGATAGGTCAGCTTTCACAGGGTTTTGAGGTAGGTATCATACTTCTCAGAGAAAGACTGCTCTGATTACTTCTGTAGGTAATAATACATATTTTAGCTACCCTTCCACCAACAAGTTTCAGTGGAAAACTACATAGATGATTGACAAACTTGTGCTGCTGGAGAATTGTGAGACCTTACCAGGTATTCTGTATAAGGCAATGGCATTACACAGCCTCGTAGCTTCATGTGGTGGTTGCTAAAAATGAAACCTGACTGTTCAGTTGAAATTATATTAAATGTATTCTCAGGAAAGTGTTTGTCCTAAGCAGAACTGCAGCTAGGGGTCTCTGTGTACATGTAGGAGACAGCAAAATGGCAGGCTGAAAGTGTATCAGAACTCGGTTGTCACTCTCAGAAGTTTGTCTTACAGTATATTGGAAGGATTTTCTGATTACAGATGGGTAAAATACAGGCTTTATGTTTCTGTGGCCTGTACACTTAGACTTACTCTTGCTAACACCTTCCCTTTGTGTGGCTCTGCATCACGCATCTCCCAGCACGTAAATGGTTGTCACAGTCATGCTGTTTGTTGGCTTCTCTGGGATTCAAGACGCCCCGCCATGGGTTGCCTGGCAAGGAAGAACAGGGTATGGCGGTGTTGTTGATTTTGTTGTTTGGCTGCCAACAGCAGCTACTACCCTCTGTTACTACCAAAAAGTGTCATTTAAATGAGAGGCAAAGAGCTCAGATTTTAGCCCGTTGTTAGTGGTGTGAGCTCTTTCTCTCTGCAGGTCTCCACATCCTTCCCGCTGCAGAGGGCTCATGGGTACTACAAGGACAGCCTATCTGTCTTTGGCCAGAGGTAGTGACAGTTTCTCTCTGAAAAGGAAACCTCTTCACAAAAAAAGTCTGGCAGATCAGAGTGCAGTATTACTCATTTGGACCCTTTTCAGCATTGAAACAGTGTAGAAGAAAGGTGTGCACTTGTGTAAGAGTGAGGAACCCAGCCCCGAAATCATCAGCATGGATCCATGGCACAGCCAGGAGCAGAATCTCAGTTTCTTAACCCAGAGGTCAAGTGGGAGTTGGAGAGGCAGTCTCCCCTGCTCATGTCTGCCATAACTGTGTCTGGGTTTTCCAGATTGAAATGAAAATGAATTATTAAGAAGTGCCTGCAGTAGAGAATGTGGTAAGTACCCGAGAGTGAACAGAGAAGCCATGTAAATCTCCAGGATTGGTTTACCCCCAGTGACTGAGATTTTTTAGATCAAAGAAATAGAAAAGAATATAGAAGTAGGAACATGACAGCTCCCAAAATGTAACTGCTCCAGGTTTCTCTTTTTTACAGGGGAGCTGACTCACCGTGGAGGGAACATGTTTTTTCCTTTCATTCTTTCTGTATTTTTGGATCTGAAAATTGTTAGTTTCTCTTTGAAGAGTTTACTTTGTAGCTTCATGATGAGCTGCAGGTGGTTTGTGGAATCAGGATGAAGATATATCATTCATTATGACACCTTCTGCTGACTAAGAGTGTCTTTTAAAAATGAATTGGTTGATTAATGTGCATGTTTATTAACGTTATTAATTCTCAGCCTACTTTGTACATGGAACTGACCTGGAAGAAACTTTCTCAAAAAAACATCAAAGATTTCCCGAGTAGCGTAAAGAGAAGTAGCTGCCTTCTCTCTGCTGCGTGCAGTCAGTGCAAAGGAACTGTACGACTTCTCAGAATCGGCTATTTCTAATTCTAAAAAAAACAGTGTAGTTTTTACTGAACAAGGTACGTGAAGAATAAACATTTTATGTGTTCTATATGATCCAGCATGTAATAACTACAGGAGAAGTTATCCCTCTCACTGACACAGAATTCTTACGGGGCAGCGCTGAAACAGTAAGAGGAGCCAAGCCTGACCATACTGACCAGCCCTTGCCAAGAGCTGGGTACCATCCTTTCTCACAGAAGTCCCCGTCTGGACGACTTGCTGCCCTCTGCAGTAGGCGCTTAGTGCATTGAATCTAATCCATTTTAAATGTGACTTTCACTTTGAAGCATCGTGGTGTGTATGAAAACCAGATAAAGCAATGGGGATGGTATTGCTAATGTTCCTAGATGCAGCGAGGTCAAAAAGTACAAAGCCTTATAGCAACTCCCTCCTTCGACTCTAAATTGACCGCTAGAGAAGTTAGCAAGATAGGTTCATTTGTTTCACTGTTTTCAATGTGTTAATGTAATTTGAAATATTCAAATTTCCAGTTTGCAATAGCAGGGTGTCTCCCCCATCAGTAGCGGGTATACTTGACCTTTCTTACACTGACATCAACAATACTTTTGTTCTGGACTTTACTGGGGCAATATTGAGCCTTGCGTCTGATTTTTCTAAAAGATGAAATCAAGGGATGTGTGTTTATAGGGGAAGATTGTGGCTGTGCAGTTGCACGTCTTCTGTTCACACCCCAAGGTGCATTTACACCCACAGGTAATCATGCTTCATCTCTAGTCAAAGTCTGCTCCCTCTGGCTGCACTGGTGTCGAGTACGAGTGCTCTGGATGTCCTCGGTCATTTTCTTTTGTCTTTGGTGGGTACGGGGAAGTGAGAATAACAACTGCAGCCAAAGACGGACTTCTCACTGATTCAGTCCTGCTTCTCACTGGTTAAGAGATGCAAAGACTACACATGTCTGGAGAGATCTGCTAGAGGTCTGTAGCTCTGATGTCTAGCTGGCATGGCTTTGTCCTATGGAGTTCCCCATCTAAACATAGTTTGGTTTCCCAGTCCACTGTTTCATGATGTTTTGAAGAAAGAGAATGGAAGCTTTGGGTAGTTATGGAAGGTCTCATCTTTACTTGGTTGCTCATAACTCTTTGAGTAAGCTGCTTCTTCCAGCCTTCTTTATTGACTGAAAATAAATTTGGGCTTACCCTGATCAACTACAATGGTCGTGATCACTCCTTGCTTTGCAAACTGGTTCCACAAAAACAAAGAGGGCCCGTTTTCCTTTTCCACATCAAAGCACACCAAGCTTCTTGTCTGTGCCTTATCAAAGGAATGATTTCAGCATGTGTATTCCTCAGGAAATGACAGGAGAAGCTAGAAAACAAAATTGAAATAAAACATGAATTTAAAAGAACACAAGCATCCTAATTGGAGATTTAACAGATTTCCCCATGTCTGAAAAAGGATGGCTGGGAGCATGATCAGGCTTTCGGCAGGGACCGTCTCTGAATTGGTCATAATAACCCTTAAATCTGTTCGCTGCGATTTTAAAACGAATTTAGAAGCCATCATTTGTGTGGGTAATCTAAGGGACCACATCTTGATCCTTTGCTCAAGAAAGATGTATTCATTAAAACTGCTAAAAACACAGAGAACAGAAGACATGTCAAGGTCACCGTGATATTCTTGTTCTGAAATTACTGCAGTAGTCTGTAGAGCATGTATATAAATCATATCTGGGCCAGCTAAGTTCCACTGACTCAGCTGATGTTACACCGGGGATGAAGTGACACAAGGCATCGGTGTGTCCTCTGAGAAACCAAGCACAGTGTGTCTCCAAACCACCGTCATCTCACAGTGAGAAGACCATCGCACAAGTGCACATCCCAAATTCTCATCCCTCCGGGTTCACAGTGGGCACGAAGACTGTTCCTTAAGCTGAGGAGTGTGGGCTGTCACACTACAGTCAGCAAAGAGAAGCTGCCTCTCTGTCCTTTATAAAGAAAATAATTATCTCATTAATATTAACAAAAAATACCCAGCCGCATCCGTCGGGTTCAATTCAAGAACGCACTGTGAATGTTGGAATATATTGCAGCTTACATGTGCAAAGACATCCAGTACTAATTCTTTCAGAATACCCCGATGATGGGGTTTTGAGGGTTTATAGGCAAGAGATGAGAAAAGCCCCATGTCGAGAGTGACAAGGAGACAGACGCACAAACGCAGCGTCTGCCACGGAGGAGCGTTTATTAATAAAAAGAGACGTCCATAGAGTGCTGGCTGCTAGCAAGTGATGCACTCCCATGGAGTGGGTGTGAGTTTCCCATGGAATTAAATTAAGTTCCATTTAATCCTGTTTATTATTTAATTAAAAGGCAGAGTAGTGGGGGACCTGCATCTCCTCTGTTGGAGCCCGTCAGTTTTTAGTGCTCAGCTTTGTGTCATGCGGTAGGAGGTGGAAAGCGGCTGCCCAAGCAGCGGCCTGGATTTCAGGGCACAGTGACACCGCTGTGTGTTTGTTGAAAGGATGCGTGTTACTGCATCTTGCTGCTTCATGACTAATGCTCAGGACAAGAAAATAAGGAAAGCAGGCAGAGGACTTTTCGATAAGGTGGACAAACAATGTAATCAGAATGGTATTTGCACTGGGGGGCTGCTTTCAGAAACTCTCTGCTCTCCTTTTCGAGGTTTAGGCTACGCCTTGATCCAGATTTACTGCCATCTCTAGAGCTGAAATGATGGCTGCAGCAAGGCCTAAATTACGCTCTTAATGATAAATCCATTAGGAAAAAAAAAAAAAACGGAGGAAACTGGTTACCTGGACTCTACAAGAGAAACAGGGGAACTTGCTGTAGGGCTCTGAAGGTAGACAATAGGCGATGGATGGCATGCGGCACGATAACAATGTTTTCCATAGCATTAAAAGTCAGGATGCTTATTTTGAGACCTCTTCTGTTTCATTTTGAATCTCTGTATGACCTTAAAGAAACCGCTATAAAATGTCTGTGTTCTTGGGTCAGGTTTCTGATTAAATTCAGGATCTGCAGTTTCATTTGAAGCAGTTAAGGAATCTTCCTCCAAACTTACCACTCCTGCTACAAGTACGTTCGCAAGGCAATCTTTGCGTTAGTTTTTCAGGTGTCGGAGCTTAGAAAGTTTGCAAAAGGCTTGCCTTCTAGTTAGGCTCGTCAGTCCGCAGGACAGCCTGTTGTACTGCTGCAGTGTGTTCTGTGTGTGCATGAGGCAGCTGTAGGGAGGTGTAAGTCTGACTGAATGGAGTTGTTGCTGCTGACTAGTGGGTTTAGGTACCAGTGGAATGCAAATATTAATAACAGGCTGCTGCAATAGACAATGAGATACGTACCTGGACCTCTGGGTGCTCTGACCTGTGGCGTTCGCTTCAGTCACAGCGCAATGATGCTGTCTTGTTGTGTTCTCAGCACGTGATTTAGGGACCTGCCCTAAAAGCAAGCTTTCCAGAGATTAAGTCAGACTAGATTGAGATAACACAAAGCAGTAGGACAATGTGGTGAAGGGGACAGCTTTTTCCAGAGGAAATCCCCTCAGTTACTGAGGTTAGCAGCCTACGAGGTATTTTCTGTTTGGGACTGTTGGGAAGGTGCAGACTCAGGCAGCAGAGGCAACTACAACTATTGGTTTGAATGTTGTTTGGCTTGAGATTTGCTGCGTTTTTGATGTCAACCATAGGATAGCTGCCAGTGTTTTGTTTGACCTCAGGATTGAAGATATTCTGAGTGGTGACTTTTTCTGTGGTGCATCTCTTTGCTTCCTCTCCTGCCCTAGCTGTCTGTTGCCAAACACAGTGGAAAACGATGACTAATGGGCAAAGCTGAGGCTACCTTACAGGCTGTCCCTCCCTTTATTCACCCTCTTGAAAGAACATCTGGGACGACTCTTCCAACAGCGCTTTGATTTTTAGCTCAGGAGGAATGGAAGCAGGATGTTCTCTGTGAATCAGTCCTAACTGCTGTTGGTCTGACAAAGCAAAACCCAAGCTTTTTGACCTTGTTGGCAAGTCTTTTCTGTTTATTCATGAATTTTACTGTGGTCAGGACATGGGAAAGATTTTGGCTTTACGTGTTTGCACTGGAAAATGCTTCTGCTTTTGTTCATTCAGACGGAGAAAAGGGTTTTGTTCTCCTCCTTGTACTGCGAGTCTAAGAGGAAACTGCCTGTATTTCCTTTGCTGTTTCTCCATTGCCATGGGAACAGAATTGAAGTGCTGCATCCATTAAGTCACTTAATTGAAAAATGGCACCGTTTATCCATTCAAACTGCACTTTTTCCACCGCTCTGTATACGTCTACATGTCACAATGTAGTTTTTGAGCTAGCTTGGTCCCAGAAGCAACCTAGCTGCAGTAACCGCAGTTGGGTTTGGGTTAGGATAAATAGCGTAGGCACGGCATCGTGCTGCCATAGCTCTGCTGCCAGCTCGGGCTTGTGTGCGGTGATTCGGAGGTGGTGCAGGTACAGCCCAACAGGACACTGCATTTCATTGCACGGGACTTTCTCTTAAGACTTATCATAACACTTTGCATTCAGTTACTATTCACTGGCACAAAATTTTAATGTCCTACCTACTTTTTTTTTTTGTTCATTTTGAGGTTGTTTTCTGGTTCTGGAATGATAAATCACGCTTCATGTTACTAGAATAAAGCTTTCAGACGTAATTCTTCTGTAGTGTAGTAATTACTGCTTGTTCAGCGTGGCAGAGTCAGGAAAAAGTGGGGTACAAACTGAAGCAAAATGAGACCTCCTGAAGAAACTGCGGTGCTTATATTCATGACTGCACAACACTTAATTGCTAAAGAAATTCTAAGTGTATGTTAGTATGATAAAATCTATCAAAACTGCCTGAATTTATGTATTCTTACCTACTAGGGGGTTGTTTTTTTTCTTTTCTCTTTATAAAGCTACCTCAAGAGTGAAGACTAGAGGAGCAATCTTCGCGTACATTCGTATTTCAAACGAAACCCGATTCATAGCCTTTTAACCTCGTCTGCAAGATCTGCTGATAGGACTATTTTCTGTGAGGAATAGCATTACTGGTTTGGGTGCACCATTTGAACAGGCACAGAAAGTAGAATACCGATTACAGAAGTTTACAGGAGTTGTAAGTGCTTGATAAATGCTGTTAGGGTTCTGCTACTTTGTGTTTGTCACACTTGGTGCTTCAGATAAAATTGTTGACTGGGTTCAAAAGGGTAGTGAATCTGCAACTGGGTTGGAGAAGATGGGCTGCAAGCAAAACATACTGAAGTCACTAGAGGAAGAAGGGGAGGAAGGGAGAATCTTGTGTCTCTTTATTGCTTCAATAAACATATGTAGGCTAATTTCCAGATGCTTGCCAATGTTGAATAATTTAAGACTCTTTCAGAGAATTTACGATTTTAAAAAAACTGTTTAAGCAGTTGCTTGGCAATTTATGAAGAGGGAGCTGGGTGCCAGTGAGAAAACCTTTGGTAGTAATTGAGTATTGGAAAAAAAATTGAAGGAAGTTCATAATAATCCTGGAAAACAAGAACTTAAAAAGGACAAACCATGCAATAGCGGTTGAAATACTTTTTCACTCCCTGCAGGTCTTTTGCAGAAGTCACTCATCACACTGATTCTAGAGAACAGGGTGTGTTTCGAAGTACGAGGAGGGGAATGGTTAAGTCTGAGCTTTGACTTTTTAACGACAAAGTGCGAGTTAGAGTGACACTGATGCACTGTGCAAATGTCTCCTTTGGCCTTTCTGCAGTGGCTTCTGTGTGAGGGCAATTACATTTGGTAGCTGATGAGCTGCTCTTCCTCTGGGATCTACTTGAATCAAGCTGATCCACAGCTGCTATTTATCAGTAGCCCGAGAGCCAGTGAGCCCGTGTTCATTTGGGACTTGTCTCAAAAAAGGTTTTATGGATTAAAATGAGAACTACCCAGTTAGCTGAGCCTTAGCCATATTTGCCTTAATTAGTGAGATGGGTTCTGAATGTTTTACTTGAAAAGGGTGTAAAAGATAAATAGTGGGTTCTATGACTACATTAGGAAACACAAAAAACCAATGAAAGTGAGGAAATAAAGGGTGAAGCAGACAAGGCTGGAGTAATCAATGCCTTCTTTATTTTGATCTTCACCAAACAGTTAATTGTGATCAGATCCCTAATGAAACTGATTTTAATAAGGGGATAGGTTTGCAGGCCAACGTAAGGAAAGAGTAAGTTTTGTGTTTTCTAGTTAAAGGACTCAGTGAACCCCAGGCTTGGTCTAGGGTACCTAAGGAGTTCACTGGAGTGATTTGTCAGCTATTAGTGGCTATCTGCAAGATTTCATGAATTATATCCCAAGGGACAGGAGAAAAGCAGAGCAATTGCCTTTACAGTGAAGAAAATGTGGAGGATCTAGTGGGTACTAGAGCAGTCAGTCAAATTCCTTATGGATTCTGAGCTAAGATAATCAGGACTTTTGACAAATAATGTAGTTGTGGTAGAGTAACTGAACCACCGACAGAGTGGAAGCAGTATCTTTGATATATCTGAGAGTTATTAAGTACCTTTTCGGTAAAGATTTTTTTGACAGTCTCAAATGCCATTTCTCGTAAGCCAGCTAGGTAAGCTGCTTTAGAGGTCATTGCCGTAACACAATAGCTTTAAAAAACAAATTTAAAGCCAATTGTTCACCTGTCCAAGCGGTGGGCAGTGGCTTAAGTATGGAACTGGGAGGGCTTCTGGAGTTGGGGCAGACCAGATCTGCTGTATACTCAGTTCTGGTCGGCATTTGCCTTTAACAGCTTAGATAATGAAGCAGAAGATGCAGTTATAAAATTTGTTGTGAGTCAAAATGAAGAAGAGGAGGGGAATGAAACACTCTGAGGGATGGCATCAGAACAGAGGCAAAACTGGAAATAAAGTAAAGTTCTATTTTTAGAAATCAGTTCCATGTGTACCACAAGGCTTCGGCTACTCAGCTGTGTGCCAACTACATGATGCAGTTGTAAAAAGGCAAATACCATTCCAGAACATCGTAGGAGGAGTGTCAGCTGTAATTACTCTGCTCACCTTGGTGCTATTGAAGGCTCAGCTGGAATCCTGCCTTCAGCTCTGGGCACTACGCTTCCAGAAAGAGTTAGAAAGAGCTGAAGGAGAGTGATGAGAACAGCAGGTGCTTTAGAAATCATGAAACTGGGCATAAATGATGAGTATTTTTCCCCCCTCAAAGGAAAAAGGAATCACTTAAGTTGCAGCAAAGGTTTGCACAGGATTTGAGGCTTCTAATTGGATTTCTAATTGCTGTCTGAGGAGAGAGGTGTTTTTAGGCAGAGGTGAGGGGGTGAAGGTGTAGCCAGAGCCTCGCTGCAGAAGAGTTAAACCGCACATGGGGTGACTTTCAACATGCTTTTGAGAAAACTGCGATTGGCGTTAGCTCGTCTAAATACACCGGGCTAAAGTTTCTGCAGATCAGAGTCTGCTTCCAAAGCCATCCTTCACTGTGGCTGGGGCAATCGCTTCGACTGGCCTCATCACCACTGTTCCTGCCTCTGAGCACACTCCTATTGGGAACGGGAATGAGATTATCTTGGTGTTATCCATGATGCAGTCTGAGCTTTTTTCCCCCAAACACCCTCTATTTTATTAATGCCCTTCTAATGCCATCTGAGTCTCTCCACTAATACCTTTCTTTCCTCCATATTTTTCCAAGCTTTTTTGCTTGCTCTGGTTTTGCCAGCCATGCCACTGGGCTCTCCCTGCAGTTCAAATTCTTGCAACCGCGCGGCTTTCTTCGAGGTTCTCATGCAAAGGGTGTTGGTGTGGGAAGCCAGAAACTCTTTTTTCACTAATGATGGCAAAATAATTGTTCAGACCTTTTAAGTCAACCACTTCTATGCTGAAACAAACTGCGAGTTAGTGTGGAGTCCATTTCTTTGCAGCTTTGGTGGGGCTTTTAAATGACACAAAGCCTGTGTAACTTACCTTGAGGAGATAAAGTCACGTCTTGATTTTTTTCCATGAAGAGATCCTAGGCTTTCCTCTGAAAACGTTTTCTCACGTTCTATACAGTGTAAAACAGATGGCCTTTTACTGTTTATGTTGAACATAGAGGATTCATAATATCCAGGGTTTTCAGGCAGTACCTAAATTCAAATTTATGTATTTAAACTGAAAAAGGAGCATGAAAGTATTTCTCTTACATACATATTTTAGTCTCACTTACCTATCCCTGTAGGCCAGGTAGGCTGTTACTGTTATCTCAAGAGTTGCCATGGAAACAGTTTTACACTGCCCTTCCTTTTCAGTCTGTTTCTCTCAGACAGGATCTGCCTCTTTAAAACTGTACCGTGCTAAAATGGAAGTAAAACTCTCGTAATTAAACACGGAAAGTTACCTCAGCAGCCGATAAGCAGTGTCAAATTGCAAGGCGAGAATCTGGCCCTGGATTTTCAACCCTTCCTCTCCTCTTTTTCTCCAAAATGAAATATAAAACTGCTTTGAGCTCAAAGCCGGGTATTTGTAAGGTAGAAGTTTTTCAAGCGATGAATGGGCTGTTTTCAACTGTGGTAGGTACATCTTCTTCACCCTGTTGCTGTTCCTGGGTAATGAGAGTGGTTTATGCAACCACCTATTAACAACATATTGAGACATTAAAATATGTTGATGATTTTAGATTTTGAAGAGTTTTCAATGAAGTCTTCAAAAGGAAGATGTTCCACTTGGATAGCACTGAAGTAGTGGCCTATGTGTATGACCTCCACATGGCAACCGGGTATGAAGGTCACTCACTAAACTGAAAAATGTGTCAGAAATGTGGGTTTATAATTTGTAGACATCAAAGCAATCATACAGAGCAAACCCCGTTGAAGGGGAAGTGGCTTGTCTCGTCCTTAAAGCTCAGATTTCAATAGGGCGATTGGAGCTAAAATTAAAGAGTTGGGAAAGCTTTGCCTTGGTGGGGAACAGATCAGTGTCTTATGAAAGCAACTCAGCAATACCCCAACCAAAGGTTGGGGTTATATGTTTGCAAAGTGAACTCCTAACTTTAAGGACTATTTGACAGAAAGGAATTGTAGTCAAGGTAACCAAACAGAAAACGACGGCCATTAGTTCAGTCTCTTCCTGTTCTCAGGAGGACCGATATCCTTGCCTTGTGTTTTCTGATCAGGCAGTGGTACCGTGGTAGTTCCTGTTTGGAATATAGTGATTGCCCTGTTTGTTTCAAATGTAGCTAATATAGCAGCCAAGTACTGCATCAGCATAATTCCAAAATAGCGCTCCATGCAGCTACTACGTGGCTTAACAGAAAGTGGAGACACTGCAAACAACCTTAACTGAATTTGGGGTATGCACAGAACAAACCTGAATTAAGAGTAGGGAGCAGAGCCAAAGGTCCAAAGGGATGATGTACTAGGAGTTGTTGGGATAGATACAGGGCAGATACCTTCAAGAATTACCAGTTAGCTTTGGGATAGCATTAAGGACAGGATATGAACTGACAGAGTCTGATGTTATTTCATTGATTGATGGGTCTAGAAGGGACCTAGGACTTGTACAATTCTTAGTTTGTGGCACACATTGCTGGAGGGCAGGGATGGGCATCTGGTCTGATTTGAGGGCTGTCGCTTGTCGATCTGCCCCCAGCTTTAGGTTTGGGTTAGAAAGAATTACTGGGGTAGATAAAGGCAAAGCTCGGCCTGGGTTGGGGATTAGAGCTAAGGTTGTTACTAGATTCAGAAAGGCTGCTGGTCTGAGTTTAAAATCTTTAGCTCATGCAGCCTTTTCTGTGGGCATTTCTTCATGCAGACCAAATCAGGTGGCACTGTTGAGACAGACTAAAGTTCAACAGATCATTTATGTCCTCACAGCTGCCTTGTCATGGTGTTGCGGAAGAGGATATAAAATAAATCTCTGCCATCAGGTTTTATTTTTATTTCCTTTATGAGTCCTGTAATTGCAATGTGACGGTTTCAGGTGGTATGTCTGCGAGAACATCTGAGCTGTGCTGAACTCTATTGATTTCAGCTTGAATATCTCCAGCTCTATAGTTACAGCTGACTTAATTTCTATAAAACTCATCCTGCCGTACCAAATCCTGTAGGGAGAGTGCATTGAAAGAGAACTATGGTAAAAGCTATTCCCACACTCCATACGTCATAATGAACTAAACATCTGTTGGAGTTCAGCAGGTTTAGAATTGTATTTGGGGTAACAATTTTTAAGGCAAGATGATACAAGTTTTCAGGCCATGCTATGTATCCCTATAAAAAGGAGAATGAAAAATGACTAGTGCAATTAAAGCTTGTCAAAATAATGACAATAATGATAGGAAATATGATACTTTATCTGCTTATGCGTAATATAAATGACAAGAATAGGTAAGAAAATCAGCAAATGTGAGAAATATAAAAATTAATACTCTAAAAAAAATCAGAGGATTGATGATTAGAGGAGATTTCTTTCATCTTCTTCTGAATATGTCTATGCATTTTAATCTGTGTTGTATTATACAGACTTCTTTGTGTGGTTCAGTGTATCTCAATTAAGACTTTACTGCCCTGTCATAAAGCTTATCACAGGCGAAAAGTTTTCTTTTATTTCTCATTTTGTGAAGCCTGCCAAGTTCTGTCACTCACTGCGTTACACTCAGTGGATGAATAGAAGTTTGTTCACAATGAAGTTGCCCCAAATTTCTCAGGGTTTTTTTAGACCATTTACAGTCTACCCTATCTTCCTAAATCCCCTGCACAGAGCTTTTGAGTTAGAAATTGTATCACTGCGGTGCATCAAAACTTCACACAATGTACTTGAAAAGCCAGCAAGAACATTTGTCATTTAATAGATATTTCTAGCAGTCGCTTCATTTTGGTGTCTTTTATGCATGCAATTTATAATGAAAATATGTGGTATGTTCATGATCGAATATGGAAAACCTGATTCACCCCTTTAAACTGTAAATACGAAATGTTAGGACTGTTACTAAGCGTGCTATCTCTTCAACCCAAGACAAAAGAGTTGAGAGGTCAGTAGTAGTTTCTTATCCCTGTCATCCTGACATCACTGCAGTGGTTACTTTTACAATACACCAACGAAACCAGGCACCGAGGCGTAGCCCTCTGCCTGCAAAAGCCTAAATAGACTGTGCAGTGTCAGTGATGTAGAAAAGGGACACTGAAAACTGGCTGCTTGCTTACATGCACAGAGAGAAGTACCTTGCAGAACAGGTCACACCAGGTAATAAGTTTCTAGTGTCTTCATTTCTGAGGTAAATAACATTCTGTAATGAGCGATGGGCTCTGGATGCACAACGGAGGTGTATTCAGGGCTGAATTGCATGAAGATATTAAGCATGAGTAACAATTTTGAGTATTCCTAGACAATTTGCATAGATATAAAACTATGAAATATCAGAGGGATTTTCTGACAAAAGACTTAGAAAGGGTGCTCGCATTTCTCTTCGGCTACAATGGGATGTGAGCGCCCCAGCCCCGTTGCCTTACACGAAGATGCAAACACAGGTTTAAAACAAAACAGTATTCCAGTGAGGGAGCATTCGGTGTTCAAAGAGGGAGTATTTGTAAGTGTTATCTGCATCTGCTCTGTGCTCTCTGTTAAGGTGGGTGATAATGTAAAGAAATTAAATGTTTGGGTGACTGAAAAGAATGAGCAGTCTTTCTCCTAATGCTGTGCTACCTTCCTCCCCGTACTCTGAAACAAGCCTCTGATCTCTTTGTGCTTTTACTTGAGTTTTATATGGTTTTGCTTTGTTGGGTGCCCATATACCACGGGGTGAAGTGCATCCCCATATTGTCTAAGGAAGTTAAACCATTTACAGTATTTCTTTTAATTAGTTCTCTTTTCACAGCATTATGCAGAACTCTGGCAAAGATCTGTTAATGAAATATGTGTTTCGAGCTGGCTACAAATGATGAATCGAAATGTGGGTTACAATTACAGAATAGCAAGATTGAAAAGGAGTGCTGCACAGAGCATTGCTGAACTTTCCTGAAGCTTTCCTGACAACTGTGTCTTGTCTGGATAGGGTATCTTGGAATGATTCATTCTGCTTTCATCTGGAGGGCATTGTTCATTTCTAACGCTTTAAATCAACTGCTTTTAATTGTCTGTGATTTTTGGGGGGTTGACCTTGCCTTTGTGTCAGCATCTCAGTGAGATTCAAGCTGAAATTCTGGCCCCGCTGAAGTGAAACGGGAAGTTCACCATTGACGTCAGTATATCCCATTTTTTCCCATGGTGTTTTATGACTGTCCTTCTCTCATTATGCTTAAATGTCACGAGGCGAAGGGAGTTTGATTCTGCTGGAGTTCAGTAGTATGATTTTCAAATTGAGAAAGACGATAATGCTTCGGCTGGGAGGGTTACCTATTCTTTTCCCTCACAACGAAGGACACGAGTACTTGGTGCTGTGGACGCGCTGCCGTGTGCAGACACACAGACACCGCTGCCACCTGGGTAAATTGTTAGCCAGTCGCCGGGAGCTGGGATAATTCTTGTACCTCGAATGACAAAATAGAAGAGGGTGCACCTTTTTGCTTCTTCTCCCATCGCTTGCACGATGAGTTGTCAGAGTGTAACACTTAGGAAGCACTGCAGCAGGCTGCTGTGCTGAGACTCACATGGTGAGTAAAGGACATACTGAATAAGCAAATACCTATTTCTGCAGTTGCACTGCAAGATTGTAATCCTTGCTTGCGCTGCAAGACTGTAATCCCTGCTTTCAGGGGCATGCCACGCTGAGCTACAGAAAACTACAGCAACGTGCACAGAATGAGTTTCAATTGTCCTGGTCACTCGGAACAAATATATTCAGCGGAAGTAACCTGGTTAAAAGGAAAAACAGTAAGTAGTCTTCCAAAACAAAACCGTTGCGCTGGCAACTGCATCTCCTACTTTCGGTTTTAAATTCTTCAATGTCTTCTCTCTCAGGATTCCTAGTGGACAAATTATTGGACTATTTATCATGATTTCTGTATTATTTCCCTTGTGAAAATCAAATACCTGTTCAGGGCCATAAAACATGAGTGTCTTATTTTTAAAACCACCAGACATTTGCTTATGAACGAGAGCTGGAAATCAGCTCCCTATTCAGTCCTCAACTCTGCAGGCCTCTAGTGAGCTGCACAAAGAAATATATGGAGAACCATGTGCAGACTTGCAAGATACTTGGGCTGAACTGGCCAGCTGGGATTTTAAGGTGTCTGGGTTAGACTGAAACCCACGCCATTAAACTCCCCTGTGTGAGGGAGAGATCAGTTCTTGTCAGTGAAGTCATATTAAATCTCAGAACTCAAGGACTGGAGTTTCCTTGACTTTTCTAAGCAGGCAGCTTGGGCTTAGTGCTGTCAGGATTGTTGCCATGTTGGAGCTCTCAGGAGCTGGAGTTATGTCCAGATGGAGGTGGGTGGTTCTGTGGGTGCAGCTTTGTCCTGCTCTCTGTCTACAGAGAAAGTGCTGCTCACTCTGGGTTTGAGTCCAGGCAGACCAGTCAGGACTGAGGAGGATAAATCTCTGATCATTTGATCTAGGATAGGAAAAAGTTTGTGAACTGAAACTGATGCAGACAAACTCTCCCAAGAGATCTAGAATTATATGTAGTAGCATTCTACTAAAGTGAGGAAGTGTTCTGCGGGAGGGATGGCCATCATCCATTCTTCTGCACTGAAAGAGAGCTCTTAAGGATTTGGGTGGAAATTGTGTCAAAGAATCTGTGTCTTTCACCCAGTAGCTAGAGTTCTACATAAATGCTATTATTTTTATTTTAATTAATGATTATAATCAATGGGAGGTCTGTCTTGAGTGTTTTCCTTACATTTTTAATAGCGCTGAAGTATCTAGAGGAGGGATAAGGTGAGTTTCTATCCATGAATTAGTTGACAGGAGACTGACATAAATATTTTAAGCTATATTTCTTTAGTGGGGGATAGTTTTTTCTTTACAAGAAAGGTGATTTTTCTGAAAACTGTTCATCGTGTATATCTGTGGCTTCATCCTAATTTCTGAGCTTGAAAAATGTGCTTTTTTTGACATTTCCACAAAATCATAAGAGTATAACTTAAAGAGTTGTCAATTTTTACAGATTTTACATGGAATGTAATTATTTTTAAAACAGTTTAAAAAAAAAACTACAGAAAAAAGCTTGTAAAAAAAATACAATGACCTATTTCATAAATGTAAAAAAATAATGTTTTCACACTTCAGAAGTCTTAGTGAAAGTAAGTTTACCCTTTATGATATGCAACTTTTCTCTGAAAAAAATATAGAGAGCAGCAGCACTTTTTATTTTAGTAATAATCTCTATGATAGATACAGCTTGCTTACTCTTTACAGACTTTACTAACAACTGTAATTCTCAACAATAACAACGGAAAAAACATTCTGAATCACATCAGGGATGATGGAAATAGTTATCATTAGGTGTTACCTTTCATTTGTGCCTCAAGAACACTAAATTTCAATAGCAATAATGCTTTGCTGAAATTCAGGACAAAAGTGGTTCTACACATTACTGGGAGTCTCAAGTTTGTGTTTGACTGTATTTATGTGATATAATTCTGTAAGTCCTATTCGTGCATTATTTGGCTGCAGGAAGTGACTGAGGGTTTAAAGTGCAGCCTTTGAGGAGTACCGTGAATAGGTTTTCAATATAATCTATATTTTTAAAGCTCTGAGATGAGAAAGATGATGTATCTTAAATTGATTAGAGAACCTCTTTTACAGTTAGAGATACTGTGTGACCACTGCGTGTTGTGCATAAATCTTACTTCTTTTTGGCAATGACTTTTATGTGTGGTTTGATTTATATTCTAGGGTGGATGCCAAGAGACTAGCAACATAAATCATGAAAATGAAGCAGCCTAATATGCAATAGCTGGTTACAAAGTTCATACTTGGTATTAGATGAAATAAAGTGTAAATACTGAGAAGATCATAGAGGTGTCCATCTACAGAGTTAACCCAGTTCTTCCTGCAGAAGTTTGACAAGATGATTGTGCTGGTTCCTTTGGGCACTGAAACCTTTGGGCAGTCTCGCGTCCTTCGATGGCAACGGCCGCTTGGCTTGCCCGGTGCCGAGATTTCACCTTGGATCATGATCCTTCCCAAGCACATTTTCATAGGACTAGCAGCAAGATGTTTCAGTCCAACTTACCAGTGGAAAACAGGGAGCAGAGGATTAGGAGGGAGGGTTTGCACAAAGGCTGTCTGTGGAGCAGATTTTTTATGTTGTACGGTGCCGTCAACCTGTAGCAGTTGGTTGTCTATGGGGTGCTCCTCCAGGGAACATTACAAGAGGCTTTTGTGCTGACAGGCTTGGCATCTCTTTCCTGCCTGTGGTCACAGATTATATTTATTTGGGAGCTGTCTGAGGGAGAGGGCTTTACAAGCACAACAGACTGTTCACTGGAACTCCAGCAAGTAGTACAAGCCAGCGAATTTCAGTATGTGAGAATTTATGTGAGCTTTTTAGTGCCTGTGTAAGTAGAGAGGAGACATCTCCCCCTCTTTTTCTGGTAAGGATAAGGAAGATTGAAATCGCAGCTTTAAGAAATACTGAATATGAAAACATTACATAGGCAAACAAGCCTATAGGGTACAGGATTTATTGGATCATGCAGCTGGTATGAAAAAAAAAACCACTTAATAAGCCTCGTGGACAGAAAAATCTATTGAGTAGAAATGTAATCAAAGAAAGTCCTGGGATTTCCAATTGAATTTTGAGAGACTGTTGAGGGAGATGAGCCTAGTCATAAGCCTGGAAGTTTCAGATAGCTAATGCCCAAGAGTATCTAAATAGCAGACCCTTTTTGGGAGGAGGTTAATAAATGGAAGAATGTGCATGCGAGGAAGGATGAAGGAGAGATCAGTCAGTGCAGGAAAACAAAGCTAAATAGGGTGCAAGGGGGAAAGGCTACCAGTAGTAGGTGACGGAATGTCAGTAAGGAACAGCCAGCCTGCCTGAGACATCAAGAGGAAGGAATGAAGGAATTTCTGAAGAAAGTATCTGTGGAGTATGCCAGAGATGATGGTGGAGTTGGATGTGATCTCAGGTGGTAAAATAATCTATTAAATTACAAGGAAGATAAGTAAAATTACTAGCTGCGCAATAATGGAAGAATTTACTTTCTCGGAAATAGATTAGAAAAATAAAAGGCAAGGCTGAGATAGGAATTAGGCTTTGACATTGAACAGTTGGTAAACCAACAAGAAGTACAAATTTTGGCTGGCCATTGATACCAATCTGGACAGAATCATCACAAATCTGTTGTCCCGGCTTCAGTTAGAAGGGAACGATTCTGTTCAGTGATTTTTACTTTTCAGCTCAGTTCCTTCAACTAACCGCACTTTCTGAAAATAGCAGCATGTTTTGACAGGCTGTGCCTGCTTCTAGCAGCGATAACGCCCGGTATTTAGAGTTAGTACCAGGGATTGGTGTGCAGACCAAGGCCACTGCTAGACCCTGTGTACCACATTGAGGGTGCAGAAAGAAAAAAGCCGCACCTGCAGGGAGGAGCGGACAGATGGGTGCCCTTAAACTGACCCACGGGGTGTTCCATCCCACAGATGTCATATTCGGCTGCTGGGGGCCTTTGCTTGGTTGCTGTCAGCTCAGGGGCTCTTGCTCTGGGCCCTTGCTCAGATTCTTCCTCATTCCTTCAATGGCTGGAATCCAAGGAGGACTCTGTCCGTTCAGCCTTCGATCCTGATAGGAATGTTCTTGAATCCAGTACAGGAATCCAGTTCCTGAACAGGATTCCCATCTGCTGCTGGGCTCAGTCTGGGACTTTCCGGGTGCCTGCTCCACAACAAGAGTGGTGACGGTGACGTAATTACCATCAGGGGGGTTTGGGTTTGATACTGATCTTGTATATATTTGTATATATTCCATTTTATTATTATTATTTTCCTTCTCATTAAAGCTGTTCTAGTTTCTTTTTCTAATCAATAAGTCTCTCTCTCTCTCTTATTCCTTTTCTCTTCCCCTTTGGGGAGGAAGGGGGGGTTAACAGAGAGCCTCTGTTACAGGTTTTAGGGCTGCCCTGACCCTAACCCACAACATCAGTTTTGTTCAGTTTTAAGACAGAAAAACATAGGCATAAACTTAAGGTTGAGTGCTGTGATGCTCATGGTGTTAGGTGGTGGTTGCAAAACTAAGGAGCACGAGGGTATCAATCCAGAGACAGCTGGGAATTATTTCCAACTAAAAACACAGACACAGTCTGAAACTTTAAATCTAGGCAGAAAAAAAAAGGAAGAATTTAGGAATGGGGCAAACATCTCTCAGTGAGTGAGAACTCTAAGCTGGACATGAGGAATAAGCAAAGAAAGGAGAAGACCCGAAAGCCTGGTTGAACTGGATCTTGCACAGAGAATTTCAGTACAATCAAAAAGAGCTAAGGGGGCCTGTTGTGTACAGAAGCTCAAGGGTACTCTTTGTGAAGTCCAATTCTGAATGACCGTTTGACATAGTGTTCTAAAATGTTGATGACATCCTTTAGGATAATCTAAATAATCTCCATTTTAGCACACGGAATGAACTAACAGATGAAATTGCGAGGCCAGTAACGAGGATGTTTAATCAATGTGTAAATAGGGAGATATCTGTGTCTGGAGTTTCCAAACATTCAAAATGGGAGAGGAGGGAAGTGTCTGCACAAGCACAGACGTGCTGTTTTGTACTCTAAAGCTATGCAAAGGCTTGGATTTTGAACGAAAACTATTTAATAACATGGAAGAAAACTTGAATTTGGACTATCAGCAGAAGCAGCTAGAAGGTTCTGTGTAGCAATGTTTGTGCCAGCAATGTTTTTATAAGGCGGTCATTCATCCTTAACTTCCTGCTACATCCCTGCCGTCTCGAAGCGTACCTCAGGTCATTCAGTTCAAAGGACACAGGATGAACAAATGTTGTGAGGTTCACGATGGTTGTTTCAGCGTTAGGAGGTCCAAGCCAATTGGAAAGCTGGCGGTGGCAGCACCTTTACGGAAAGACTCATCGGCTTTTAGCATAAATAGGATTTGAATGTCTAAGGTTTCAACCTCAAAGTCCCCAGTAGCTTAGCCCCAATATTAAAGCTGTCTCAAATCTATACTGTGCAAATTATGTCTGCTGGATTCCTGCCAGCTCTCTTGTCACATCTTGCACTTTCTAGTGTTTTGGCTTTTTTCGGGGCATAACCCAAAGACTAGTAGCAACTTGAAATACACCAGACACCAAAGAGTATTTGTAAGACACAGAGAGAGATTTTATTTCGATGATGAGATTTCAAATGATAGGTGTGGGAAACATCTTCCCCTCTTTCTTTTGTTTTCCATTTTTATTTACAACTGTTTCATTCCCATTTCACCATTGGATTTGCAGTCTTTGTGCCAGCAGGTATTTCTTTTAGATATATACCTTTGAAAATACCTTGGTCACTGAATGAATGAAAAATACACTGTGTGACTCGTGAAGGGCTATACCCATGCTTTCCCTGGCTGACCTTGCTGATGAGACCTGTTAGTCGGCTTGGGAGCCATTTGGAAGGGCCAGAGACAAACAATTACAGGTTTATGTGCCTAACCTTACTGGCAGGCAATATCCTGGAGACATTAATAAGATGTGAGATCACAAAACATCTGGAGAAAGATCAGCTGACAAAAGCCTGCTATTTCTGATTCATAAGGAATAAATCGTGTCTGACAAATCTCGAAATGGAGAAAAGCAGTGAAAATGAGACAGTGGGTTGGCACTTTGGGAAGACTTGATGTTAAGTATAAAGATTTGCAAGTACAGCTGTAGAAGTGACTTTAATAGCCATGCCCAGGTAAGACGACAGGCACTTGGTCTAGAGGTTTCTTTATGCACAGTCTTTAATGAGCCTTTAATTAAATTAAGTCTTCAATTCATCTTTAATCCACAGCTGATCTGTGCTCAGTGGGCTCTGCTCATTTCACTTGAACTATAATATTTCTAAGAGGACAGTATGAGGAAATGTAACAAGTTAAGACAAAATGAGTATAATATGATCTTAATCCTTTCGCTGACTACAGCTCTTCACGGAGAGCGGCTTTTTGTAATTACTTGAACTTTGGAACAGACCCACTTTCCCTATCTACGTCAGGATCCTAAAACATGCTTATTGTTTGTATCCCCAACAATAACAAAATCCTTCTCTGTGTGACTGTATCTCAGAGGAAATATAGCCTCATGGAACCCACAAACTTCAGGCTAGAGGGGTAAAAGTTATATAGCTGAGGAGAGATTATTCTGCTTTTGTACAATATCAGATAATCAATTACTGTTGTGCAACGTGGAAGAAATTCCCTATTGATGATCCATGTCTGTATGTCTGTAACAGGGCTGAAATGAATATTAAGTTATTCATTAATTTGGATCAGTAGCTGATACTGTACTACAGGGACTTAACTCTAACCACCTACCAGCTATTATATCTTCCCAGAAGAGGCCGTGGGAGATTTTTTGCAGTATCCAGGAACCTACAACACAGTTCACAGTCTATTGTATCTGCTTATCACAGGCTGTAATTTATGAAATGCTTTGATACCCATTGAGATTTAAACTGCTGTGCATGTAAATGAGTTAGTGGGATCTATTTCCTCTCGTAGCCCTTTACGGGGAATGATTATGATGCTGTATTTAAAGCACTGAACTGTCTATACAGAGTTCTTAGGAGCTACAGAAATGATCCGTTTGAGTCCTGTAAGAAAGCAGTTTTCTTCCTGGAGGTTTTCACAGAAGTGTTGGTAATGTTGATTCCCTGATTTCATACTAGTGACTTCTTGCCCAGCTAGCGCATATTTTTGAGCAAGGTTTGGTCTAAACCTCAAGTCAGTGCAGGTTATTTAGTGTAGAAACTGAGTAGGGGCAAACGTGTATCTGCCTTCCCTGCTGCCGGACATTTGGGAACCTGAGCTCACTCCCATGAGAAACTTCCCTCCCAGCTCAGGTCCTAGATCAATATAGTACTTGAGCGTATAGTTAGCCTTAGGTAGGTGTCTCAGTCTGCAGGTTTTCACAAATTCTACGATTTGTTTTAAATGTATGCCTCCTGGTTGAAGTTGCTTTCCTCAAGCAGCTTTATAAATCTTGAAGTCTGAACTTCAATTCCATTTCCACTCCTGGAGGAGCCTGGAGTTCCAGTCTCACGTGTGCCGGTGTTATCTAGCGTTTGAGGGATGCCTCCCAGTGGAGACATCTGAAAACAGAGCATGATGCTTTTTTTCCTAGCTGTGAAAGATGAAGTCTCTTCTATAATGAAGAATTTTTTTCCATAAGTTATAGCAAACTAGTAAATCTCTTCTTTTTTTTTTTTTTTTTTTTTTTTTTTCTCCTTTGTTTTTTTCTGCCAGAGAAAAACATCTGCCTATTGCAGATGGTTAGCATAGTTTTTGACACAGGAGAAAGCTTATAATGATGCTATGCAGAGAGATAAGAGGAGAGGGCTGTGTGGTGTAAAACTGCTTCTCTAGTTCTCCTTAGGAATCCTACGTGCATGTGTTGGAGAAAGCAATTTCCCATACATGCCTCTGGAGGTTGGTGTTGCAGGATGAACATATTTCCCCAGTGATTAAGAGGCAGTGTTCGCAAGGCACTTCATTAGCTTTGGATGGGCAAGGATACAAATTTAGGAGTACTGGCAAGGATTGCCCTGAACTACTTACAGCTATTGTGTGCAAACAGCACAAACCAGCGAGTGGGGCTGCCGCTCGGCTAAGAATGTCATTTGGGAAGATTTTTTTTCAGATGATGTCATTGTTTAGTTCTCGTGACAAAACCACTCACAGAAGACAAAGCAGATCTCTCATATTAAAGCTGTTTACTCTGTGTCAGGGGTGACCAGGTGAAGGCCAGTCCTGCAAAGGGCTACCATTGAGCACGATAGTTCCCAGTAACCCTGGCTGGACAATGCTGCGGGGTTATGTCACGTGTGTACCCAACCAGAAGCTTTTGTTGAGCTGGCTTGGAAATTCATACCACAATGCCTACCATTTCAGAAGCTCACATTCCTCCATTTTTGTTGGATTTATTCCTGGTTAAATTTCTGTTTTCCTTTGATTCTCTTCCTCATTATCTTTTATCTTTTTATGAGGACAATGGATGTCATTTTGCCTCATCATTACACTTTCTTTCAAAATGACAGAAGTCTCTTTATGCTGTGGGAAACCCACAGAGTTGTACAAACCCGGAGCCAGAATAATCACAGGCTGATAAACAGAGACCTAAACTACCTCATCGACAAATAACTCCAATCTGGACTTTTTCCCCCAAACGGGAAATGTTCCAGCAAGCGAGGGCAGGCAAAAATCATGCAATGAACTATAAATGTGACGTGCTAGCAAACCGGAACGGGCTGCCCAGAGGGGCACTGGAGACACTCAAACCCCTCCTGGATGCGTTCCTGTGTGACCTACTCTAGGTTCCTGCTCTGGAGGAGGGTTGGACTAGATGATCTTTCAAGGTCCCTTCCAACCCCTAACATTCTGTGATTCTGTGGTTCTGTGAGTCCGTGATTCTGTGCTATAATGTTAAATATATAAGATACTAACTTTAATTTTCTTTGAAACTCTATATGCCAGCGCCATGATTTTTAATATGGATATGAAACATACAGATTGATTAGAAATTTAAAATATTTTATAACTTTAAACCAGAAATGTAGTGATATATGCTTTCTCTCTGGTTTTGGGTTTGCTTTAAGACTTTTTTTTTTTGTGCAATTAAAAATGCAAGACTTCTGCATAAGCGGATAAATTAATTGGCTAGCATAGAAACCATACCCAGAGGCTCTAAGAGGTGGAGTCCTTTTACTTGACAGATGAGGGTAAATCAATGCAATTCAGTGTCAATCAATTTGTCTCCAAATTCACTCTTGGCCTCAATACCACTAGAACAGACGTCCATGTTATACATTCAGCCCAGTACAGATGCTGATGGACGTACTGTAAACTTTATAACCGGGTGACTTCTGAATGAGTAATATATTCAGGATTGCACAAGAACCTTCACCTAACATTCGGATACGTCCCAGGGAGATGAATCTGCATCCAGAGAGAGGCATCTGAGAAATACAAACACAGGTAGCAGAGCAGGGTACTTCCTCTTTACAAGGAAGTATTTCTTGAGATGTATGATGTAGTTTTTCCATAAAATAAGAGAACTACTGAATGGGCTCTTGCTGATCAAGGATGGAGAAATGACTTTCTGGAAGATATTTGCTGACTAAACACATTTTGCTGACTGTATACAGAAGTGAGTGGGTGAAATTCTGGGGTTTTTTTTTTGGTTTGTTGTTTGGGTTTTTTTGAAATGCAGGTGTTAGATGAGATGATCTAATGGTCCCTTCTGGCCCCCAGGCAAAGCGCAGCCTCCACTTGACAATATTCATGGAGCTCTCTCAAACCCTTTTTAGCAGGCCTTTGGGGAAGGAGGTTCCTAATGGGGGAGAATTTTATAGAGCAGAAAAGTGTTTGCCAGCAGAAATATTTACTGTTGGCAGTTGAATTTTTGGGGAGGAGGGGAGGTTTGCCAAGGTTTTCATTTGAAATGTCTCCAACCCCTTCATTAAAGATGCCTGAGGCGGTATTCAGGCATGTCTTTTTATATTTTGCCCTGGAAAAAATAAATAGCTTTTTTTTTTTCCAAGGCAGAGAAACAAAAGGTCGCGTATTATTTCATGGACGAGGTAAAGCTCCTATTGTGTGTCTCAGGGAAAAAAGTAAGGGAATATGACTAGCATCTGTCTCGTGTAACCTTTCTTGGAAGCAATGCTTTCCAGCTTTGCTAAATTCATCCATCTCTTGAGCAAACTGTCAGAGATTTAGAGAACTAGAGCTGTACTTTTGTGAGCTCTGGTTCACCTAAGAGGACTGTGGACTGCTCACTTTTGGAAATCATGGCCATTTTTAAAAGCAGCCCTAGAAACATTTATAAAAGCAGCCTAATATAACGGTGTGATTTGTAACCATGGATAAGTCATCAAATACACAACCTGCCAGACAACCAAGGTTTTTAGAGAGCCCGTTGTACAAGTTACGCAGAATCGCCAGCTGGCTCCGTATCTCAAAGCGCTCTGGAAAACTTAGGATGGCTTGTGGATAAGAACACGGACAAAATGCTCGCAGCCTTTCGCACCGTTTATCCATTCATAATTTTGAAATGATAATAGCTTTTTGGAAAATACTTTACTTGTGACCCATTCCATTCAGTGGGATACTTTGGGCAGAAGACAGTGGAAGGAGCCGTGCTGTGCCGCACAATCTGTCGCTGAACCGCGTGAATAGTGCTCGCGTCAGCCTTTTGTCCCCGGCCACAACAGAGACAACTGGCTCTCCCACGTCTAGGTGCTGCCGGGGTGGATTGCCCTCCGAAGAGACAGATGTCATTGATGACTGATATACAGCAGGCAGTGGGGCTTGTGGGGCTCACAATGCCTGCAACATCCAAAGGCCATATGTAGTGATCTCATTAGTTTCTTGATTGCCTCCTGCACAGGCTGTTGGAAATGTTTAAAAGTGCAAGTTCAAAAGGGAAAGTAATGTATCATGTTTGGATTTTCTCCTTCAGTCATGCAAAGCAAACCGAGAACCTGCTGAGTTTGGAATCTAGAATTTTTAGTGACTGGGGCATATCTTAATTGTGAGCCTGCTAAATGGCTTTGCTTCATGCTGTATTTCACCACCATCTCCCACGGTCAAAAAGTCCAAAAAGATATTGAAGACATGCAAAGTATTTTGGGTGTTTTCAACCTGAGATATTTATCCACTTGGTTCTGTTTCAGCCCTAGCAGATGTTCATCTGCTGCTAGGAATTTAAGGGAGAAATCTGCAGAGTTCCTGGGCTGTTCAGTTTTGGATACATCTGTGAAGAAAAACACATGATGTGGGTAATGTTTTCTTGTAGTCCTTTTTGTTTTATTTCTCTGTCCTTGGTTTCAAGTGAGCATTATAGGCACGGCCACATTCTGCATCTGAGTCTGGTGGGGTGTTTTACCTATTAGTCTACTTTGATAACTTCGGGAAGCCTTTTGATCTTGGTGCTCAGTAGCACTTTGCAGTGCCTTTACTCCCTGTTTTCATCGATGGGAGGTTCATTTCCAGTCCACTTTTTGTGTTATTTAACCATGATTGCCCAGCTTCTCAGAAAAGCTTGTTTCTGCCTGAACTGGGCATCTCTTTTACTGCAAACACCAAGTGGAGAAATTTTCCTGGGCAAGATTTTTCGCAGAGGCAACTTCTTTGTTTTCAGAAGGATATACTCAATTGCTATTGGCAGCTTTGAAATCACAGTAGACTGTTAAAATTAACACAAACACAGCCTTGCTATATTTCTTGCATACAACCCACTATCTTTGAAGATGATGCAAACTGAAAGCAAAATCATCTTTGATGCCTGGAAAAGCAATAGCATCAGTAAACATTTTTTGTCTTATCCTTACTACATAATTTACAAAATATGTAGTGCAAATGCAATCTGTAGTTTAAAAAATGTGATTAGATATTGTTTAGTGGTAATTACAGACAATAATTAGTAGGAATCTGTAAGGATCCTTCTGTTTTAGCTTTGTTGTCCTGCTGTCTCAGATGGTTTTCATACCGGTTGTAAAAGTTAGTCTAAAAACTTGATTTTGGATTCCAAACTTAACTGTTCCTGGAGGAGGAGGATGGTTGAGTTATTAATGGCTGATGTCCAGTTCAGCTTTTTCCTGGGCTTTGCTGTCTTCACAGTTGTGAGTTCAGAGTCATGGTTATCCTTATTGCCTTCCATCTAAAATCTATCAGCATAGCCCTGAATTATTCTTTTTGTTCTCCAAAGAGTCTTTCGAGAAGAGCGCATTAATCCCTTCCACCCACTTGACAGTCCATTGCATTCCCCCCATCTCCAAATGAAAATGTCTGCGTAGACTTGAATTGAGGAAAATGGTGTGGGTTTAGTGAAATATGAGAAATAATAATCTACCTGATGTATTAATTCATGCCATAAATGTTCGATGTATGTATCTAAATTGTGGTTGCAGGCCACACTGGAGTGGTTTTGAAGACCATCACAGTGGTGGGAACTTCTGAAGTTTATGTCAGACTGGCAGAATGGAGTGTAGTGTCCAAAACCTGAGGGCCAGCACAGCCTTGCTTCTTCCAAGTGGTGGTAACTGAGGTTGGAGTCATAGCCCTTGTGTGCGTGTAGATTCCTGGTGGGATATCCCAGGGCAGCACATTAAAATTGGCTGCAGTATTAGTCATTTCCTGGCTGCTCTTTCCCTTTAAAGAAGACACTATCTATGCCTGTGACAAAAGAATAAATACTTTTATGTAAATATTTTCTAAGTAGAATTACTCATTATTAACACAGACGGTTCTGAAGGCAAACACAAACAACATGTGTCAGCAAAAACATTATTATTAAGGAATTCAGACTGCAAACCACATCATGATTCATAGAGCACCTGACTGATTTTTTTTTTAGCTTCTCAACTTTTTTTTTTCCTGTTCAGTAAATATGAAAATGTCTTATGGGGCATATTTCCTCTAATTATGGATCTGACTGATGCTACACCACAGGTTTACCAGAAGACTTGTGTTGGTGTCTGATAAACTGGAAGGACGGGGGAGGATTCCTTTGGGTAGCATGTCTGCTCCAGCATTGTGTAAGTCGAGGAGAAACGGAGGGGGTGACGTTAGGTTACCATAAACTGAAACACAGCTACAAAAGGTCTACCTGAAATGAATTGGTGTGGTGAGATGGGAAGAAAGCAGCGCCTTTTTTTCCTGCAAAGGGAAGGCTGCAAGGCTCCTATTCAGTGAAACCTGCCCAAAGCCTGCTCATTTTAGTACTTTCTGGAGTGTAGCCTCAGCTCCTCGTGCCTCGGGCTTCCTGGGGCCGTGTAAGGCACTAGGAAGATACCAAATACTATGGTAAAATGAACTAGTTAAATAATCATTAAATAAGTTCTGATTTCTGCTCCATTTTAGCCTAAGCTTTTCAGACTGTACTAAGAAACTGTCTCACGGGGAAAGTTAGGGTTTTGGTGCAGGTCTGAACTTTGACAGGCAGAGGGATAGAGCAGGACTTCCTCCTCTTTAGCTCCTGATGCTTTTATCTCGCTGTACTGCAAAGAGTACCTCTAAATTTGTAATTTTTTGGTCTTCCTTAAGAATACATTACATGGAATCCCATCAATATAGTAATAGACATTTACACTCTTTGGAATGGGAGAAGAAAAGAGGATGAAAGACACATAATTAATTGAAAATAATCTTGTCTATAATTTTTTAAGTAACTAAATCTGTTTTGGTTCTTTTTTTCACCAAATGAGTCTCTGATACCTTCCTGCCTCAGGTCTCTTAAATCACAGCTGAATCTCTTTTATGAGGCCTAGGGGAAAGTCGAAGGTTATGTTACTTGCTTTCTTTTGTAAATACGTTACAGTCCATTTCATCTAGAATCTGACTCTTTTCACAGCTGGTTAGTGAGTCAGTTCTATAGGCTCTGCTGTGATTTAAATCGCTTAATATCCTGTCTTTTTTTTTTTTTTTTTTTTTTTTGTGTGTGTGTGTAATGTCTCTTTTTCAAAAATGAAGATTTAAAAAAGTACACTGTGGTTTCACTGGACATATAAAACTATGTTATCTTTCCTTTATAAATCTGGTTTGTGCAAAACGCAGAAAAAGAAGTCTTCATTCTAATCCACATTTTACAAAAGTGACTACATCTTCAGGCTTCAGTAATATATCAAATAATTCTTTCACTGCTTAGTTTACATCAAAAATATACCAAGTTTTGTCAGATTCTTTTCCAACTCAATACAAGAGGACAGGAAGGTATATTAAGATGAACAACACTTATTTCAGAGAAATGTATGACTGATTCACTTTTTATTGTCTGAAACTCTTTGTGTTCTTATTCCGTGATTTTCTTCTCTCTGCTCCCTTAGTGCTAATCTATAAATCAGCTATCAGACCTCATGTAGAGACTCATAAAACAACTGCAGATTAATTTTATCATCTTGGTTTAGGTGCAAACTTCATGATTTGAGGAAGTCAGAGATTTCATTTTCTTACTTTTGCTCTTTAGTAAAAATCAATTTCCAGAGATTTCACAGGCTCTGTCAATCTGAACACAAGGATTTTGCTTACAGAGCTGTATTACAGCTTGCTGTTTGAAATCAAGTGGGCAATGAAGTCAATAGAAGGAAACAATCCAACCAGTCCACTTATACTGAAAGGATTCCCAGGGGCACCTCTGTGCACTTGGGGTGGCTTTAGATCCATCAGACACGCACTGCAACACTTACTCTTGTCTCAATTTGCCACAACTGCTTTAAGGTCTTTGACTCATGGGCCAAGTTCACAGACTTATGGAGACAACTGGATTTCCCAGACACAAAACTCTAAGTTTTATGGGTTTGCTATTTGTGAAACAGAGGAAAAGAAAAAGGTGCACCGAGAAGCACCATGGTCCTGTGTGTAAGGTGTTTGTGGTGATGATCTAACTTTGCATGCTTTGCTGGATTTATCTGTGAAGCTTAAATCAGGATCCTGTTTTATCTGCAGCTGAAGCTGACAGCTGGTGAAGGAGAGAAAAACCTTTGGGGTTTTGGCCCATCATTAACTACTTTATAGTGAAAGCTTCTAAGCGTCTGGGCTGAAAAATGCAACGTGCGTCCTCCAGTAGTACATGTTTGCTCTTGATTCTTACATCCTTCATTTTCTTGCCAGAGGGGTAGGTGGATTTGCTGTGCTGGGGAAATATGACTAAACTTGGCCTGAAACTTAACAATTTGTACACTCTTTGCTTATATTTATCAAACCACAGATTAGCAGATTTGTCTTTAAATCGGCAGCGACCCTGAGACTCTGCTTTCTGCACTCAAAGATGACACGAGTAGGTGATGGAGCAGGAGGAGCAGAACTCTTCATCATGCAGCTGTGAGGAGCCCTGCTCCCTCTTGTTCATCTATCAAAGGTCTGGTTTCCACTCAGGTCATTGGTTTTTTTCTACAGCACTCTTCCAATGCTCCAAGATGCTCTTCTATAAAACATGGCTTTTTCTCCTCTCTCCCCTCCCAAATCACCTTTACTACTCTATGGCTTGGTCAGCTATTCTGCATCTTTTTTTTCTGTGAAATGACACTGACTCCCACAAATGCCCAGTGTTTTCTTCTTGTACAATCAGAATAAATAGGACTGACAACAGCAACCCCATGGCAGATAGATAGAATCCATCCCTCACCATAGAACAGAAACACCTCAGACAACCTGGAAATCCACAAAGACCAATATAGCTCCTGTGCTGCAAAGCTGTAGCATCACTTCTACAGTGATTTGTAGTCCTGGGATTTCTCTGCTCATTGACCAGATGAATGTATCTTCTTTCTATTCTATTTTTTCATCCAATATGTACCTTTCCCATGTAAAAAGGTTGCTGAATCCCAGTAAATTCACCTGGTGCAGCAGCAGGCTACTGCTTTGGTGCTGTAGACAAACATTATTGCTATTTTCCTGGATGAATGTTTACTCCTTATATCCCTACAACTTGTTGACGATATCAAGATAAATTCCCTCTACGTTTCTTTATAGCTTTTTTTTTTTTTTTTTTTGAGTGTTATCTGGTATGCCCAGTGAACTTCCATCTGGAGATTTGAGACTGAGAAGAAGGAGAATACAAATCTTTCATTTTAATTGCAGGATGATAGTAGAATAAAAATAGAATATTAAATATGTTATATCTGCTAGAGATGTTAAGGCTCATCATCTGGGTCTTCATTTTAAACTGCTTTCTGTGCAATGAACAGCAGAACTTGCACATTTTTTTTTTTGAAAGAGAAGTAATAACCAGCACATAGTGATGATAGTTCAGGAAAGAAGTGATGTGATGCCGTTGAGGCCCCACGCAGCCCAGTGCCCAATTACTGTGGGGCCTGAGTCCAAAGAATAGTGGCAGAAAGGAGAACAATGAAATGCTCCCTGCGTGCTCTCGTGGTATAGACAAGTCAATCCATCATGAGTGCACAGCCCAGCATCTGGGAGATCGAGATGATACACACTGTAGTTTTCCCGTATCAGCAGTAGTGTCTCTATTGTTGCCTTTTAAAAGCGCTTTTCTAGGGAGGCCTAGGGCATGATTGAAATGCTTGTTATTGCAATTGCTCTGCCTCAATCAATCTTTGTGCCCGATACAAGGCCAACCTGGGCCCAGGCTCTTGATCTGCCCCTTCTGCTTGAGATTGTTCAGGATGCTCTTACTGCCCTAAGAGCCAACAATTCCTTTTATGTGAACCTATCCATTTACCGCATAGTGAAGAGAACACCTTTTAATTGTGATTCTAATTGCTCAATGCAAAAATATTTGTTTTAACCAACTAAATCTCAGTCAAACTTTCATCTCGGTGTGTTTATGGGCTGGTTTTGTCTAATGTACATTCCTGTGGATTATGTTGCAAGCCGTCCCATGGGTGTGGTGAGCATCCAAGCATCCTTGCAGACAGTTACTGCAGATGTATAGCTATAATTCAGGTGAATCATCATTCCCCTTGTTAAAGTTTTACAGCAAAATATTTGGCTAAATACAAATGGGAGAGGTCTATTTAGGGATCAGAAGAACAGCGACGTAGGTTTGTCATGCAAGGAAGAAAATTGCCTTAGACATGCAGTTTATTTAGATTTAGTAAGTCCACAGCCGGGCAGTGTATTTAAAAGAAGTTGAGTGCTGTTCTACTCTCAAAATACTCAGTGACTGATTCACTGTCAGTGGTATCAACACGAGACCCTTGCATAGGATTCCTGGAGTAGAAAGCTGGTGTAAGCAATCCTCTGTAGGAACATAGTGTGTTTGAATCTCTGGTGCAAGTGGAGAAGGGTTAATGTGACCTCAGCATAGATGGTAGTGACCTGGGCAGCCAGAGGATGCCTTGACTCAGAGCATCACTGCTGAGGCTCTGGCAACTCCAACTCCAAACAAACCCCAGATTTGCTCCTGCAGCCAGCCAGCTGTCCTTTCTCAGTCCTGCACTATGGATATGCTTAAAAGTGCTTTGTCATCAGGTGGTGCTTTAAGTAAGCTGTTACATTACTTTGAACAGAGATAAATCCCATCTGTAAGAATTTGTAAGTGGGCTGTGTGGTCAACAAGACACAAGGCATGAAACTGTCCTGGCCCAAATCTCTTTTGATCTGGTGAATCCTTATTGTCGTTTTGGAAATAGAACAGAAAATTCAGCTGCCTGTACTATAGCAACTAAAGGCCTCAGAAAACACAGGAGTGACGTGAAGAAGGAAAAAAAATCCTTAAACCTGAATTTCAGGTCTGGCAAATTGAAATGCCAAACCTGCTGCTTCTTCCCAGACTGTGGGTGTTTTATTCTCATCCTTTTTTGTCAATTCTTTGCCTTTTTCTTCCTATTGTTTGCTGGTTAATTGACCAAAATGCTCTCATTCTGGCTGGAGTGTTTCTGTATGCTCATGTCCACTAATGTCAGTAATTGTAAATACCACTATCTTACAGCCCGCTCAGTTTGTACAGAATTCAACCACGTAATTACTTAGTGCAGGAGGATTGACCATATCGTGCTCTGCTGTGTTCAGAAAGCTTTGTTGGCTTTTGGAGGAAAAGTAAAGCAATTGGAAGGTTTTACAGCTAATATACAGACCTGTGTGTCCTGCTTTACTTTTATGACCTTACAGAATTTGGACTTGTTTACTAGTCATGCTGTAACTCTTTGTCTCACTCTCTTTCCCATGCCTGTACAAGTGGAGAAAATTCTGCTAAAATAGCACCTATGCTCAGGAAAATTCAGCACAGCATTGTGTCTAGAATAGATTTTTTAAAAAATGGTATTTCTCATGTAATAGTACAATGTTCAGCTCCTATAAGTGCTTCCAGCAGAGGATTTCATAGATAAATTCCTTGCCTCTTGCCACCACAGTCATGTGAGGAAAAGGTTATCCTCATTCTGCACAAAGAGGAACTGAAAGAAGAGACAATGACAGTGAATCTGTAGCTGACCGACATATGTCAGTTCTCTCATTTCCACATCATGGCTGTTATTCCTGGCCCAGCTCTCCCTTTCCAATCTGGGATTTGCCTCTGCATCACCCTGACACTCAAACCAACAGCCACCAGCAGCTGCTGAGAGCACTGGGCCTCTGCACAGAGGTCCAGCCACCCACATTCATGCAACACCCATTATAGCCATTTATACATATGCAGCCAAGCCTAAGGCCATCTGTAACTTCACTTTTTAAGTTTGTATTTTAACATAGTTTTTCCACCTTGTTTTAGGCCCTTCTCTCAGTCCAAGGGAATAATTCTACAGTAGCCCTGAAGTTGATGTAAAATAATCAGCTCTCCATATTAAGGCAGCACAACCTCCTTGGTTGCTGTTGCTTGGCAAAGCCCGTTGCTGGTCGATGGTTTTACCTGGCGAGGGCACCGAGCAGGCAGAGCACCCTTCTCTCACCCACCTGCAATGGAGGGAGAGGTCTGCAGAAGGAGGGTTTCTCTTCACTCCTCTCAGGGCTCTGTCTCGGCACCTGGTCAGAACCGTAGCCTTTCAGAGGGGCTTGTGCCTGAAGCATAGACATCCCGCTCACCACAGCTACCCGTGGGGGTCTCTGCGGTAGGAGCCACGCTGTTGGGGTACGTGTCTGTTGCTGGCTTGCTGCTTGCATAGAATATGCTGACCGGTGGCACCTTTCCCTAGCACACTTTATCTTCAGGTGCTCTTTGGAAAACGCAGAGTAGGATGTCTCTTGCTCTGGTAGCTATATGTGTAAGGCTTTTCAGAGAACTGCTGTTGCCAAATACCTTCAAGAGATGGAGCCACAAATTAGAAAAGAAGTAGGCAGAAAGATTTCTATACAACCTGAATCGGTGTTTCAGGTACAAGAGGGACAGAGGTTTAATATATGACTTCATGTTAAAGTCCTGACTTCAGCATGTGCTGCTGGTTTGTCTTTTTTTCTCCTTCCCAGCCTCTCTCCGTGCATACTGAACGTACTGAGCACTGACACCAGCCAGCATCTCAGAGATCAAACATAAAGCGATTGACCCTAAGTTTATATAATGTTCTATAGTGTGGTGACTGACACTCCCATTCTGGGTGTACCTTCTATAGCTACAGACAGTAAGTGGAGTACCACCATAAAGAAATCCCATTGTTAACCAAGAAAGTTAAGTAACTTGCCCACGGACACACTTTGAAGTGGCTGGTTCCACCCAGGTGCATTTTTGTGGCGCACCACTGAAAGCACAGCTTAGCCTGAGCAGAAGCGATCACCTCTACAATCTTTTAGCAGTGTGCTACAAAAGTCAAGGTTTCTGTACTAAGCAGAATAAATCTTGACTGCTTTGTTTCAAGGAACTAGAAATTAGTTCAGACTGAAATGGGAACAGGTGGAAGCAAAACTTACTCCCAACTATTACTGTATTTCTCCTTTGCTGTACCGAGTCTACAGTTGTGTAAGCATGAATACAATTTTAGACTCTTTTGTACTCAAGAATACAGTGAATTATGTTTTACCTGTCCGTCTCTGGAGAAGAAAAGCTTTAATTAAGTCTTACTTTAATTATGTCCCATCTCTACAGTACCTAAATGCATTATGAGAGTATGACATTTGCTATTTGCCTGCCTCCTGGGAAGGTTTAGATGCTGAATCCTCTAAGTTTCAAGTGCTATTATTAAATGAATACGTGAAATGAGATTCTTAATATCTGCATTGTTACAATAATTGCTAAGTAATGGTGAAAACCTGAGTGATTGAAGTATGATCTGCAACTTTCTTTTGAATAATGCAATTCTGTGGTCATATAGAAATTCCCCAATGCTGGTGGTCCTGATGATCTGCTGGTGTAGTTGGTGTCCTGGATCAGAGCCTTATTTACAAAAATCAGTATTTTACCAATCCCACTGTGTGTTACCATGCTGTGCTGCTCCAATACCTAGTTTAATTAAAAAACCCTATTGTTTGCAGGTTGTCTTATCTTAATTAAGCTAATGAGAATGCCATAGCTTCTCAGATTTATTGAAAATCATGTCCTTGAGATGAACTTTCAGGCATTATTTTATTACAAACTGCGAGTGCTTACGACCAAGAGATTGATAGGAATGTGCGTAAACAAAACATCCAGCTTTTCTAGAGGTCCTTAATCTCCTATGCTGAGTATCCGTTAGTCTTCCTCAACCTCTTTGCTTAACAGAAATTTAAACTGATAAAGATAATAAGAATGAGCAGCCATGGACTTCTCTGTGTCTCCCTGTAACTTAATCCTCAGTGAGAAGTCCTAGAATAGCAGTAGATGTTTTAGATATTTTTAGGTATCTACAGCGGGGTGTTGTGTGTTATCTACAAGGGAAGAGCGACACATTAATACTTTTTCCCTATATATAGATTTTCTATATTCTTTTAGATTTCTTTTCAAGTTGTCACAGCTTGACATGTGAATCTGCTGGGTTCTTAGGTAAGCCAGCATGCAGCAACTGAAAATGATGTTTGTCTTAATGCATCAAAGTAAATATTGTTCACTCGAAGATGACACCTCTCTCCAGGGCAGCGGACTGACTGCCCTGAAGGTGAATGCGCATCCACGCAGGATACATAATTTGGTTTGTTTTCGCTCCACCCCAGTTTACTTTTGCCCTCCAGTCATCTCTGTTGTCCAGACCTGTTTGTAGCCAGATGCATTATCCCACAGCCCTTGGTGTCTCCTGCACACACCTGTCTTCTGCCTGGGAAACTCGACCTCTCGGACCATGCGCTTGCAAAGGAGCGCTCCGAAGTTTTTCACATCAACCGTCTTTGGTCTCATTCTTCTCTTCATGAGCAGATTATGCTACCTTCTCTGACAGCAGTGATCTGCAAGGCATATGATTCCAGCAATTCTGAATACAAACACATATTCAAAATATCTTTTCCTTTTTCAAGTGATATGAGGCAACAAGCAAGCAATAATATTTTGCAGGCAAAAACTGACAAGTGATGACAAGAGGTCCATGGACGCTGATATTAAAATAAGCTTCCAGATTGATGTTAATGTTGAGTAATATGACTGTGCCTAGCCAGATTTCCTGGCAGTGTGAATTAGGCCTTGGACACAAGGTAATTGTTATTTTTTGAAAAAATCTATTCCATATTTCACGCTGTTTGGGGCCTACTTAGATGAATATAATAGTACTGCAAATACCTTGTTGCAGGAGTGTGTGTAGCAGATAATAGACCAACCATGCATGCATCTTTGCTTTAGGGAATTGATCTGTCAAAGGATGTCTATCATCTCAGCTCTTGGTATTTCCGTAACATGCCCTGTGTTCCAGTTCCAGTATCAGAGATTTTGTTCCTTCAAAGGAGGTACAGACAGATGACGCTTGAACTCCCAGCAGACTGATGACATGGAGGCATTTCTCTGAGTGCTGCTTACTGTGAAGGAGGGGGTTGGTTTCTAAGCTCCTCGGATCCCTCGCTGTTACCCTCAAGGACATGAGGTGCTAACGCACAAGGAAGGTGATTTTCTTCCTCGCCCGTTCCACTACTGCACAGCCTTGTCATCAAGTCACCACCATCCAAAAAAATTCACGTATCTTTTGTACACTTTCTTTTGTTTACCGTGCCTTGACTTTGCTATTCAGAAGCATAAGACATATTGATAACTGGACGTCTTGCTTTTGTTGAGCCCTGTTTCCACTGGGGCTATGTCAACATGAGTAAGCAGTGCGATGCAGCAGGAGTGGTGCAGTGGAGTAGGATTGTGCCAAGGACCTGCCATCCTTGCTGTGAGTTTTGGGATTTTTTTATACAGTCATCATTAAGATATGCCTTATATGTGTGTAGGGTTGAATTGGATGGAGTTCCTCCAAAGAAGAGAGCAAAGGATGCAGAACCAGATTTCAAAAGGAGATCAGAGAAGGAAATGTGTTTTTGCAAATATACATCCTTTTCCACGCACCATAGCGTGGGGGAGTTGTGCATATGCTATCACAGCTTCTGGGTGATGCTTAGGAAAATATTGTAGGCCAGTGGAGCATAAGTTTGCTGTTATCCTCCTCTTGCGTGCCCAGATCTGGAGATCTTGAAATGTACAGAAGGAGCATGGGGAAGCAGAAAGTGATGTAAAATGTGCAGGTGTCATCCCAATTTGTGAGCGCAAAGGCTGCAATTTGTCCTCTGCTTTCCTTTTGCCTCCCCACCTCAGTTAGGATCAGGGAGAGTCTGATCATCCAATTAATTGCCTTCACAGTGTCTCACATGGCCAGCCTCTGGACTAAAGAAAAATAATTGGAGTGGCCAGTGTTCTCACCCAGATTTTAAAAGCCTGCAATAAGCCTTATTTTAATACTTCCACCTCCTGTTTGCTGGCATACTGGCTAGATGACATATTCTTTCTCGTGTCCTCTTTACAGACATCATTCTTCTTGTCTTTTGTCATCTATTTCACTAGGACTCTGCTGGGCTGCTGTTGTAATAAATCCTACACGCTTGCGTTCTCATCCCCCTCACCTCCTTCATTTTTAACCAGGTATCAGTTACACTAATAGCCTTATATATCTTCTGAAGATGGTTCTGTTAGACTGGAAACTGGTTCACTGATGCATAGCATTTGCATAAGAGAAAACCAGCCTTTCATTCACTGTGGGGTTTCTCCTTCACCGTAGTTCATTTTTGCTTGTGTGTACTACTGTAATGTGTTTTTTTTTTTCTTCTTTTCTCTCATGCAGCTGAATGCCAAGAGCAGTTAGGGAAGGAAGGCAGCAAAGAATTGCCACTAAGCGTGGTGGAAGTATTCTTTACTGCTTGATCTTTCTGCTTTTGAAGGATTGATTACCTTTCCTTTGATAGCACCCGTATTTCTCTCTCTGCAGTATTTTTGAATAGTTTGTGAAATTTCAAAGTAATGCTTCTCCTTTTCCCTGTGCTTAGGGCTATTAACTGTCTTAATAGTAAATGTTTCATACGCTTAAGTTTTGTCAATGCAAGGGTTTCCTTGCAGAACAGCTACCAGAAAATCAGTTTAGTGTACAGCTTTTCCGAGGCTTATTGTGGCTGTGACTCGAATCTCACATGAGGCTTGCAAATAAATCAGTTCCCCTCTTTTGAAAAATCGCATCGGTACCGTTTCTTTGGAAACATTTGCCAGTGTCTCACATCTAAATAATTGCGACGATAGATATTGAAGCTAAATAATGGCCAATTGTCTTCAACGTCCTGTCACAATCAATGGCACATCAAGGCTTCGTGGCTGTCATCAGGCAGCCCATGACAACGCAGGGGATTCCCAGAGTGACAGCATGAATAGACCACTGACCTTTCTCTTTCCAAAGCTTGCTGCTTGCCACTTGGCAGAGGAAGGAGCAGAGGAGCAGGCTGTTTGTTGCACACGCTGCCGTTTGCCCTCCTGTCTAAAGCTCCTCTTGATCCAGCACACAGTTCCTATTGACACTTCTCCAGATATTTGCACTGTAGCACTGCTATCAGGAAGATTTTTTTATTTTTTAAACAAACGCATAAAGCCATGTAGGCAAAAGTGTAAAGTTTTCAACGATGCACGAGTAAGGATTCAAATAGGATGTATTTTGGTTGCTTCTAACGATCTAGGATTTTCTTTTCGTTTATAGCTGAGGTCACAAATAGTTCTGCAGTTCTTCTCTTCTCCCACCTGTAGCACCTTTTGAACTCGGTGGGAGTTTTGTAATCTGTTTTGGTAGGCTACGGATGAGACGAAGGTGAGCGGCTCTCTAGTCTTCTGTTTCCGTTCGGATGAGGGTGAAAGAAGCCTGAATTTAAGCCTCCACTTCTGTTTCCTTTGGCTTTCAAAGACCTGAGATGCTTCCTCATACTTCTCGGCTGTCAACCTGAGTCAACTCTGATCTGGGTTGTAGCCACAAGTGTCTCTAAGTGGGACAATTATAAATGCATGACCTAATGGAGGAAGGAAGGCAGTGACCAGCTGGGTTCATGTCCCTCTTTGGTCACAGGCATTGTGCCTTCAGAAGGAGGAAGGCGAGAATGTTTCTGTATGTGATGCATATAACTGAGGATGAAATCTCTTGAGTGTGATACAGTGGATTACTGCAACAGTGCAGAGTCTGGACAGCTGCTTGGCCCTCTCTCTGTGAAGTATCATAAAGTAGTTAAAAGGTAACAAACTATTTGGCTTCTCATAGTTTATATATTCATAATCTGCTTTGGCCATTTCTGCATGTTTTTGTTTGATATTTTTTAAGTAGTCCATCCAGTAAATTCCCTTAAGACCTGAGTACATAGAGGGTTTCCACCTCTTAGGAGTATAAGCCAGTTAACTATGGAAATTTCCAGAGCGGGATAGAATCAAATTATTAAAATATGCAGCTCTTCTCTAGTATAATGGTCTCTCTCTGTGGCATTAATCCTTCTCCTTTTCATACAATGCACTTGAAACGCTGCTTTTCTCCGTAGGCGGCAAGTATTGTCATAACTTCACTTCAAGAACTATTCACCTTTTAAATGTAGAAAACAGTTCTCATTGTACTTCAGCTAGAGAATAATCCCTTTTCTTTCGCTCCCTCATCCTCCGTGGTACACTGATGATAAGTGAACTCTCAAGCAGTTACAATTTCACAGGAGCTTTCATGGATTGCAGAGCTCTGGGGTTTTCAGATACCAAGCGCTCAATCAGAATCGCTTGGAATGTCTCTCTGTTTTTAAATCTCACTTGTTAACGTCTCTACATTCATCCTAAATATTGCATTTTACAGTGTGGATTCTTGTGGTGCTCTCCTTAATGTCTTCTCATTCTTCCTTTTTCTCTGAGCAGCTGTTGGTAGCTCTTCCTACTGCTGTCAACTCTTAAACCTCTGCATTACAAACTGCGGAGGGGGGTGAACTTACTACAGTAAATTAAGGCCCTGCAAATTTGGCTTACAATACACATTAGGAACTCAAAAACAGAGAAATGCAAAACAGAGCCATTCCTAATGTAATGTACTAAACTTAGTTTATACGCCAATCCTTGAAAAACTAGCACATCAGAAGATTTTAAAAGAATTATTAGATACAAAAACCCAGCTGGCAACATTCTTGAGGTGCTGCAAGTATAGGAACAGTCATACTGGTGTTAGGGCCACATCCTTGTTCAGATCAGAAAGAGAAAAAGCACGAGCAAGGCCTCTCTCTGGAAATCCCATCATGTTTGAAAACTAATGCTGAGCGCTGCGAATCTGCGGACAGCTCTCTAAATGCATCGGTTGGTAATACCTTCTGCTCCCAGTACCGGCAAGAATTTAGCAGAGAATTATTAATTACATCACCACACCTAGATAATAGAGTTCACTGTAGTTATGTAGGAGTCAACGGTATTCAAGTAGTTTCTTTTGATGAAGTAATCGGGCTGCTGCTGGAGTCTGTTTCAGCTGCTAGGGGCGTGCTTCAAATGTAAATGACTGCCAAATGGATTCCTTCTAAATTCCAGCCAATTAAAATACATTTAAAGTGCAGCTGGTGGAGAGCAAAAGCCTTATAATTGCGTAAGAAACGTTGGGGCATGAAACAAATGCCCGAAGTTTGGTGAACGGCACTTATTAAATCCTGCGTTTCTGGAGAAGTAAAGCAGTCAAAGAAAGAGCCCTCCGAAACTGCAGTCAGAAGCAAAGATGACATTTTCACCACCACCTTAAAAGAGACAAAGCGGAGAGTGTGTTTGTTAGGGTGTCAGTTTTCTACCCTTGGCTCTTTAAACCATGCAAGTTTGGCAGCTTGCCCTATGTGGTGCTGCATACAAATATTGACAGAACAGTGTGGTATTTGTTAAAGCCCTTCTTGGGAAGTGAATGCTTAAAACTCCGAAGGAAGATCTGAGAACCTCAGACATTATATTTTTTTCTCAGTACCACTATAATATTTACAGAATGAAAGAGAAAATAGTGAATGGGGTGTAATGAATGACCTTCCTTTTCTGCTTTGCCTTGTAAGTAAGGACAGATTTTTTGTTTAATGCTTTAAATGTTATTATAAAAGAGGTTTACAGTTAGCAGCAATGAAAGATGCAGTTAACACTTTTGATTTAACCTCATGTTTGGGGAAAAAGCTCAGCCGATATAACAGATCGTGTAAGTAGGTGAAAGACTTTACGCAGGAAGTAGCTGTGCGCAGTCTCTGCAGATACTGTGGCTGATAAATGCACAAACCTCGACAGACTTTTTAATACCTGACTATATTTGAATGCTGGTACTGTCCAGACCTGTTACGGTCATGTCTGCATCTGCCTAAAAGTGAAATTTCAAATTTTAATGCTTTTAATACGCCTTTGTAAAAGTTAATCTCAATCTGCTCAGCAGATCGTTGTGCTGATTTTAGAAATGAAAACAAAGTTTTTTATAGACAGTGCAAAGTGGGTTTTTTCTATATAGTAATTTATCTGAGAATGCCATCTTTACCTATTTGGTATTAAGCAAACTGTTAAAATTAGGTGAATTAAAAGCATTTCCTATATTATCTCAAGGTTTCCTTAGTTGCATCAAGAAGCAATAGATGAAATTGGAAAAATGTCTTCAGAAATAACAAGTATTGGTTTCATCCTGTTGTTATATGTTGTTAACATAGGAAATTCATAGGAAATAATTTGAAACTCCTGGTTGCTTCTTATTCCAGCATATCATGGTCAGCCAGTCTGTCTTGGCTTCACCGTTGTTAACTGTGAGTAAGGACTCCTGCAAATTTCCTAGCGATAGATGGTATGGCAGCAGTAGGGGTTCAGTTAAATGTGCCTTGTTAATTGTTACTGTGTAGGTAGCACAGAGCACATGCCAAAGGGACGCTTGTAAGAAATAAGCTCGTTGCCAAAATAAATGTCAATTAAATTACAAAACCGAGTTTTAAAGGGATTTGTCGAGAAACATAAACACGAGTACACATAGACTATGAAAATAACTGTAATGCAGTTAAAGCCAAGAAAATTCAAGAGAATCAACACTAAAAATCTATAAACTGAGGGGTTGATTTTCTTTTTCAAATACCCTTACTGACTGGCAATTATTCACAGAGGGCAATCTATTGAACAGATTGAAACTACATTGTTTGGGTGAGTCCTACTCATCGCCAGCTACCGTTACAAAATCAGAGTCAATGTGTATTTGATAGCAATGGGTATTATGGAAATGGCTATCTGTGTGTGTTTATGAAACACATAGTATACATAAAATAATAAAAAATAATGTACACAAGTTTAGCAGCAGCTGGTGTATAATAGCATGAAAGATTTGATAGAAGCCCCAAGGCAGCAGGAATACAGAGGAGTGCAAAGAATAGTTACCTGATCGTAAAGGAGCGGGACGGATCCAAGCAGCTAAGACTATGGTAGTTTGCTCAACTAATAGAACTTACTTGTGTATGCTATCTGATCTTGAATAAACTGCCAGTTTATGGGTATTTTTGAGATCTGCAGATAAACGGTGAAATACAGGTAAATTACAAGCCACCAAATAACCCCTTTCTAAAGTTAGTAACTGAGGAAGCTGATAACAAAGTGCAGATTCACCAAAAAGTGGGCTGGTGGTCATCTTTTCTTGATGGAACCTCAGGGTAGGCAGTGATAAAACTTGTTTCAAACTAAGCCTCTGTCTTAAATAGGCTTGACTTAGTATAAATCAAAAGATAAATCTAGGTTCTTCTGCAGAATAACATTTTTCATGTCATTTACTTTTTCTTTATGCATGTGTGCGATGATGGATGTATCCCCTAGGTCCAGTCATTCATCTGATAGATCAGTTACCTTAAGGACAGCAAGAGAGGTGCTTATAAAGTGTACAAACAGACAGGTGAAGAAGACTTAGTAGCACTTCTCGATCTCATTCTACTGCTGTCTGGCTGGGGTTTAGCTGTTTGCAAATCAGAACCTCCTTTGCTGCACATTTCAGCAGCGAGCAAGCGTCTCTTCGGGGACCTCCGTGCCTCGCAGGCTCACTGCTGCCTGCTCTCTGGGGCTTGGGGAATGGAGCTTAAGCGGAGCTACGTGTGAAACTTTCCAAACTGCAGTGCACTTCTGCACAGGTGTTGAGGAAATAGTTTGGGAACATTTAAAAATTTTTAGGTGTCCCCAAGGTTAAATATCCTTTGGAAGGCTGGCTTTCTGGATTGTTTCCTTCGATATTAGCCCTTAAATTCTGCCAAAACACGGGCAGGTTTCTACTGGGCTTATCCCCAGAATGACTTGCTGAAAAGTTGCACAACTTTGGTGTGTCTCCACAGGGAAAATTACCTAAGTCCAACTGAAGGGTCGGCATAATTTATAATGGCAAACAGATGAGAACTTTCCTGGAGTTTTCCCCTGGGTGGTATCACTCAGTGATTCTGCTACAGTAAAAGCCACTACTACTTCATGTCTTTGGCAGGTCAAACTCTGAGATCTTTGGGTACCCTCCTTTATTAAAAGACTCACATGGAGTCTGTAATGGTTATACTGCCCATAGGACTAGAGAATAACTATTCTGCTGGTTTCCTGAAAAGCAAAGTGCTCTTGGGTTTCTACATTAAAACATCTATTAATTTTAGATAGGATTTACTGTTCCTTCTCTTATAATTTTGCTGGTGCTCTAGAGAACTCTGGAGGACAGAACCTGTCCCCATAATTATGGACGTGGTACAGCAGCAGAGGGATGTCAAGCTAATTAGTGGATGAAGATGAAAGTCTCGCCCAATCTGAAGCCTAGTAGCAAGACTTAGTACTTACTTAATAGAAAAACTCCTTCTACCTGGGCAGAAGGGGGATTTTTCCTAAGTGTGTGGTATTCTCCAGTAGCTGTGAGGATAAAGGCCTCTGCTTTTTATGTTTTGCTGAATTCAAATCCTTGATAATGAGTCATGTACGATGTTCAGGTACAGGTGAAGGTTTTGGCCTAAGGGAGCCGCTGTCCTGTGTCAGCCCTGATAACTTTGATGTTTAGCACTGGTTTCTGTGACAGGAGCTCCATGTCCTGTGCTTCTTGTGGTCATTGAAGCTGTTCCTGAGGTCCATAGTGCTCCTGGCACAGGGACAGAAAGAAGCTGTGTACAATGGGAGGCTGTGGAAGGAGTGTGTTAGCTTGGAGCGCATTTGGTACATATTTCCCAGTTTCTTCCTAAACTCATTATCACTCCAGCACCCTTGCTCTCTCCTCACATGTGAGGCAGGAGTGTACCGCTCACATTGACCTGGGAGTCGAATGTTAGCATTTAGCCTTTCAATGGGCAACGTTCTGATGGTCTTGATAGGGATTTGCCAAACACTGGAACTCTCTTGAGCTGACACCGCTCTCTGACCAAGTGGTAATGTCACCTGGCCACACTGGTGACAGAACTGGTGCCTGGGAGGGATCAAACCCTATTCCCAAGTCAGATAAGAATGAGGAAATCCTACGGGAAGCAAGAGAGAAGAGGTTGAAAATGTGAGTAAAGGGAAGGGAGATCCTCAAGTCTAGATCCTTTTCCATGAATGTAGTGTAGGAATATAAATGTTTCTGTAAAAATGGATCTTCAGCTATGAGTATCTAGAAGGCTATTAGGTGGATTATGGAGGATCAGAAAAATGAAAGAAATAAGCAGTACCAGGCTTGATTTTTTTGTTCATTTCTGTTAGCTGAAATGATGTTGCTTGTATTTCAAATTTTGCAAATATATTCTTTATTTTACCCTTTAGTCTTACCACACGCAGATTCCAGTAATTTCACAGTAATTGATAAATATTATGACTATCTTCTCTAATAAGCATGGTGAGCACTGTATTTCCATGATCATTCCAGGGTCCTGGAAAAGGCTGGTAGGAACTGTTGGGCTGATAGTCTCTAAAGAACCTTGAAAGATAATTCCAGGGTTCTGCAGGGGTTGGTTTGGGTGATGCAAAACCCTGTATCATTAGGAGTCTTCCATTGACAAGTGCTAGCCAGGTGAATATCAGTGCAGCAATGTGCAGTGTGGTGGTGGAGACAGCTTTTGAGATTTGAGAGTTACAAAAGAGTTGAGAGCAATGTTCGGAGCATGAGCAACTTGGAATGAAATCTCCTTTAAAAAGCCAAAAGGATAGTTGTTGTTTTCTAAATTAAAAGTGGGAATGGCTGATGTTGATTACAAAGTGGAATTTGTCACTTACACCAAAGTGGGATCTGATAGTTTATTCATGATCTTGAGACCTGTGAACTGAAAGCAAAAGCAACAACTGCACTGCATATTTATAGAGAGACTGGTGGAAAAAAATTAGAATACTACTACTCATGTTTCTTCAGCTTCATCAAACAGTAAGTTTTGGTCCTCAGTAAGGTGACCGATTCGTTCCTCATTCTTCTCTTACTAGTAATTTAAGTGAAAAGGACAACAAAAGAACTTTCCATGTGCCTTGCTGGTGGTATTGTAAAGCCACACCATGGATTGCTGGTGCACTTTGGGCATGTTTGCTATTATAAAATAAAGCCCCTTCGGGATTCAGTTCTGGAACTTTTGGTTTTGTGGGATTTTTAAAAATAATGTTTCCATTTTCTTTGGTCGATCATTGATTTGGTTAGTATTTTCTATGGATCACGTGTAGGAAAGTTGGGGGACATGTTGTTGGCAGGACAGATAATTATTACCAAACATAGAAGTTGTGTAATAAATGGAGAAATAGAAGAAATACTAATGTAATAGAAATGGTTGCACTCTCTAACATAGTTAGTGGAAAACCTAAATGAAAGAGTAATGTATATCACAAGGAATATAATTTTAGGAGGAATAATTTCAATCAGGAAATAGAAGGAGTTAAGTAGGAGACATCAGAATTTATTGCTGGAGATTTGTTACTGACAGGGCTGTGTGAGCACTTGCTAGGATCTGTGGAGCTACTTCTTTGGTAAACTTCTTTAATCTTCAGGATACAATTTTATGTCATAAGGATAATTGAGGTCATCGGTAGTCATTGACTAGTCAGTGACATATGATCAATAGTCAATGACAAACATAAACTATCATTTAATTATCCAAATTACGGGACTGGCAATACTGGTGCAGGTTGTCCTTCAAAATCTGGAAGCTGTAAGAGCTCTGGCAGCCCTCACTCTGCAGAACTTCACCACAATGGTGAATCTGGCTTTTAATCTATAGTCTTTAAAGTGATCGTTTCGAATTTCTCACTATCCCTCTGAAAGCCTGCAGATAAACTGAGAAGATTCACCTCCTCAAGTTGCTTACGCAGTTTGTTGGTGTCAGAACAAGCAACTTCCCAGCCTCCCGCCTGAGCAATCAAAACATTCTCCATACAACGCAGTTACTGATGAGCCTTTCCTCTCTAGAAAGCAATTCTTATGAAAACAGTATTTTAGTTATCCAGAGTTCAGGGCTGTAATCTGGAGCCTTCATCTTGTGGTAACTAGAGCTGATAAGTGAGGATATTGCACTTAAATGAGATTTTAAGGCCTTGCTGATCAGTGCGGGTTGCTGTGGTTCACCAAATGGATCCTGGGCCTTAATGAAATTCTTGTTTCAGACATGCACCCTGCCTACAGGACCAACGTCATTTTCCTGTCCAAAGTCAAGGAACTGTCCCCTTCCCATTTTCTGTGATAGGAACCCGTAAGCAGGAATGCAGGGTCATTTTTCCATGACTTCTTCTGTGGTCACCCTCTTGAATGTTGTCTTTGACACATCAACCCAGGAGAACTTCGCCTGGATAGGCAGCCAGACTCATTACTGTGAGCTTTGTTTCTGCAGGGTTAGCTGTGTCTCTAGACACCAATTTTTATAAATGTGATTACTCCAAGGAAGGAACTGCCTTTATTTCCTTCATTTGTTGGAAGAAAAGTAATGTACTTCTATTTTCCAGCCTCTCGCCCACACTGGCTCAGATTTGTGGCTGGTCCTAAAGGAAAAGCCAATTCTTTATACTTTCCAAATCACCCTTCCAGAGGAAATAACAGTAGCTGTGTAGCTCCTGCTCTTTCCACTCCATCCCCTCTCTGCCCATAGGGGATATGTACAGAGACACTATCAAAATAATGCCTGCATTTATAGTCTTCCTCATTTTCAGTCTCAAAGGGCTGTGTACAGCTAAAAAAGAAACTGACCCATTGCAAAAGATTGTACGGGGGACAAAATGCATTCCTGGAACTGTGTTCCCATGCAGAGCAACACTTAACTTCAGCAGCACTCTCTGACCTTGCAACGTGTAAGGAACAGCTAGTGCTGTGCTGGTTAGTGCAAGTTAATTTTTTGAAATTATTTTATACCTACTTAATGCTCCCGTGGAGAAACACAGAGCCGATTTTTCCTTTTGCCATTTTTGTTGCTAACGCCTTCCTTTCGGTATCGCTGTGTAGATGTAGCTTCTCAGAATGCAGGAATTATTATGCACTCTTGTAACATAGGAGTACACGTTACAAGGAATATTTGAGTGTAAAATGTCATGATGTACAAAGTCCTGCAGAGAATAATGAAAATCCACTTTCTTTTCCTATCTGAATCCAGTTGGGCTGGTTAGATATTCATCTGGGAGGTTTGAAGGAGGACCTGGGCTGCACAGGTAACAGATGTGGTGCTCAGACGGCGCACGCCCCGCTCTAGCTCGGAGCTGCAGGGTGAGCTATGCGTGGGTGGGGTGTGCATTTACAGCTGTTCCGTGGAATAAGAGGAGTGTGTTGTGAAGTGCTTTGTGACTGCCTGGCTTGATGTGCTTGATGCAAACATCGTGTATCACTATTGACAGTAAGAGTTGAAAGACTATTTCATTGACTAGCTCTCAACGACAGAGCTTTCTGAGAACAGAAAGCAAGTCCCCTGTACTGCTCTTGGTCCCCTCAGGAGGCTGTGATGGAGTGCCAAAAATGAGTGATTTTGAAACTAAATATCTGTAAATGGATTCTTTGCTCATTTAAAGGAGATAGAGGGAAAGGTACGGAGGCTTCTCTGGGGAATGTCATGGCTTTGTTGCACAACACAAAGACTGTGTTTGAATCAAGATGTGGGTATTTCTAACAAGATCTTTTCTAGCAATGTGAGGCACACGCTACAATTTCTCCAGAACCCAATTTATAACCCTGAAGTTTGAATTAGCTCTTTGAGATTGCCTTCCGTCTCTTCTTCTGAGCTAACCTCTCCTCCATCATGGAGGATCTGTTAATGAGGTCTTTCTTTCATTGATTACTAAGAGTTTCACACAGGTTGTATTGTGAGCAAAGGCACATTTTCTTTACGGGTAAAACTGTTGATCTTTCAGCAAGGCAGCAGGCTGATCTTTGCGCCAGGACATTTAATTGGGGGGATTTTTTCCCCCTACAAAGCTATTTCCTCGATACACAAGAGAAAAAAACATAAGGGAGGAGGGGAGAAGGGGGGAGAAGAGAGCAGAGAAAACATGTGGAAATGCTTTATTTTTTAATCACTGGAATAGGTTCCTAGATGGGATTTATTGTCACTGCTATAGTGAATTTCCTTGCTGAGCTTCAACGCAGCTGTGACATTTGATGTCATCCAAGAATATGCTTCATTGACAGATCGAAGCGTTAGAGAGTAACTTTTTCTTCAGTATGATTTAGGACATCGGACTCTAGGTGCAGCTTCATTTGGACTTTGTGAATACTGAGAGGATGCGGCTTCATGCAGCAGGTGCTGAACGGCACAAGAACTCCAGTGGTGCTGCTCCAGGTGCTTGCTTAATGTCTTACTCCCCAGGGCATTTCATTCATCCCAGCCTCACTGCTGCTCCTGCTGCTTCCTGCACCAAGGTTTTGACAGTCAGGATCAGTAAAGTTGTAAAAAAGGGTACATCAAAGAGAGAGGTACAGGGTGGGGTAGAAATATAGACAAGTGGTTGGCCAAAAGTCATACAGGTGAGTGGCAAAATTTTAAAAAAGAACCAAAAAGCAGACCCCAATCATCCTGACTGCTTGTGTTTTACAACCACAACATCACCCTTCCTCTGATTGTGAGGCCCTCAATTAATTTCGTTGATCGCAGTGACAGTCCTTGTAAGAGATCTTCGTAAGATGAGCGTGGTCTTGCCTCCTGACAGTCACACAGGTTATTTTCTTTGAACTATTATAATCTTTGCTTTGAGAAAGAACTTACAGAAATAAATGCTGATTATGTGGAGCGGCTGCTCCGTGCCTCCCGTAGAGCAGCAGCTTGTGGAACACCTGCTGAAGTTTGAGTCAACAGCGTAGTTTTTCTTTTGTCAAGTGTTCCTCTTAATAAAGAAAAGGGAATAAAAAGTCATTTTGTGTGACATCGCTCACTAGGCAGGCAGCTGCGTAACGCACTGCGGCGAAATCCTGCTGCTGCTCCCCAGGGAGGACTCAGGTTATGCATTTGGTCCTAAGGGCCTAAAAATGACCCTCTTTAGTGGAACTAAGATCCTCAAAGGTTTTGCTGGTTTTGATTTTAGACAATGACAGTTAGGGTGTCCGGGATGGGCAGAGAAATACTTCTGCTGACTTTGGTGAGTTTAGGATTCCTCTGCAAGGGAAAGACCAACACCAGTCTGAAAGGTGCACAGTCTGATGGGTGCACCAGCCCAGATGAGTCCAGATGCTTGGCCCAGCGTTCTCGTTGTTTAGTGGATCAGAGAAGGTTCACTAGCGTGGCCCAAAGCTCTGCCTGTTATCTAGTGATCAAGGGGAGAACAAGTGGACTTCCCTAGAGATTTACCATAAAATCCCACTATCATGACTCTTTTTTTTTTCCCCCTCTATACTTTGTATTTTGCTTACCACTTTGGAGAAATTCTTGTAAACTCTTTTCCTCTGAAGGACCCTATTACTTACTACTTTGGTTTTTGACCATCTTTGGCCATAGAAAAGGATTGCTTGGACCAGCATGATCCAGGAGTAACTATCCTGAGAACAGTCTGCTGAGACCTCACAAACAATTTTATTTTATACACTGGAGGTGGAGGCTTCAAGCCCCTGGCAAATGCTGTCACAGATCTCAGTAGGGTCATTTTGCTGCTTTGCTCAAGAGAAAACAATAAAATAATTATTCAGGAAAAATATTTGAGAGCTTGAAACACTTTTTCTTATATACACCAGAGTCACGACTTGGGAAACAATAAACAATGGGAAAGTTTGTCTCAGTAACACAACTCAGCAGAATGAAAAAGCTGGAATTCTTTCAACAAAGTATATTCTCTTCTCCTCAGATATTATGAAAACTGATGTCACTTGTAATTCCTCAGGAAAGAAGAAAATCCCTACAGTTTGCAGTACATCAATGCACTCATTTTTTCCCCTGACTAATCTATAAAAAGACATTGTATACGAATGTTATTTTCTCTGCCAGAAATGCATTCCTGGAACATAATAAAGGCTTTTCTGTTGTTGTTCAGTAATTTGGATAATAGTTTCTCCGTGAAGTTTCATAACATTTATTTACCACCATCAATGATTGGACCAAGTGGTTTCAGCAGTCAAAACCGGAATCCCTCTGCAATAAGCTTTCTTACTGTATTAATTTTGTAAATATTATGCCTAAAATAATTTCAAGTGACAAATTTATATGAGTAATATAACATGGATATGAAATAAATCTGTGGCGTTCTGTGTGTGAAGCACAGGAAATGTTAATGGAAGAAGTATCAGCTATCTAGATTCAACTAAGCAAAACTTTTTGTAGAATTATTGATGGCCTTGGATAGTTACAAGTATTTATTTGAATCGACTAGATTGCAGTAGTTGTGACCAACAGCACTTTTTGCCTTCATATTTTAGTGCCTCAAGATTTTCTCTTCCCACAGAATGAGGATTCAGATTTCTGAAAATTCTCCCTGGTCTGCTGCGAGGCAAAGCCCCCACCTTAGCTTGCTGGCCAAGAAGCAGCAGCAGGGCACCCCGCCTCACACTTCTCTAGGGAGATCATGAGAACAGCAGCTGTGTGAACTCGGCCTCTCTATTCATGGACTTGCACATCTTGTGGTTAGCCATGAGGGTGGCTTCTGTGCAGCGCCTGGGCTGCGTACCAGCCATAGCTGGTGGGCAGTGCTGGCTGCAGGAGCTTTGGAGCAGGAGGGAAGCGGCATTTTCCTGTAGCCCGACGCCAGCTCTGTTAGTTAAGGCGTAATTGAAGTGAATGTGCAGGGACCGTACCTCTCCTATGGTTTGGGAAGTGAGGGAAAGAGAGGGAGAGGTGCGGCTTGGCTTTCTGTGTGAAATATATTGTTCTGGGTGACATACAGCTGCAGGGTTTGATGTTGGCAAGGCTGACATCTTTTGAGATGGAATCAGCCCTTCCACAGCCAACCTTTGGGTGAAGCACATGTGACCCGGTCTGTGTGTATCTGCTGTAATTGCTGTTTGCAAGGCTACTTCAACTTCTCTCCACTAGTCCTCATTTGTATACAGCCCACTGGGAAGGTGGTGGTATAATGAGGAATTCTGCGTCCTCTTGTCTTTACTCATATAATTGCAAGGAAATCAATCAGAGCTCATCCCATCTCTCACTCTAGTCATGTATTGCTCCAGCGAGTGCTTCGGCGTGTCGCTCTAGCTCAGTTTCTCCTTCCTTTTTGATTTATTTTGTTTTCTTGGCATCTTGCCTTCCCTTCCTGATTGTGGTTTACGTTGCTGTCATTGCGTGCAGTAAGTAATAGTCACTGAGTGGTGACTAGAACAGCGCAAATGATGGTATTTACATTCAAGATAATGCCTGCCTATTTTGGTTTGGGGGGTCTATTGTATTCCACTGTTTTCCAGTGGTGCTCATTTCATCTGAAAGATGAATCACGGGCTGAGGGATTTATCTGTCTTCACTTTTACCTTCACAGAGGTACTAAGTGTCATCCCCCTTCAATGAAATAAAGTTTGAAGTTTAAGTTAGGTTCATGAGGCATGATGAAATAACATGATGGCTTTAAAAAGTACTGTATTAGCTCGTCCTGGGGACTCTCTGGTGTGAGACAAGGGGGAAAATAAGAGGGAGGAGAAAACACCCTCAACTTGTGCTGTCTGGGGGGGGTCTGTGAATGTTGGGAGAGCCTTGTGCTCTGTCACCACAGCTTCAGGTCTGGAATTCAAGTGTCAAAGAGCGAGCTGGATTTAACCTGGCTCTGGTTTTCCAAATATCTAATGCAACCTATAGGTAGAAATATTATGAGTGTCATCACGTATGTCTCACAATGACACTTTTTTTAGCTGGAAGCATAACTGATTTCAAAGTTTTTGGAGAGTGCATGTGTTATTTCAAATTGTTGTTTTTTTTAATAGAGGCTTTGTTTGATCTGTAGGCATATTTGCCATAGTTTTGTTTTTGTGCTAGTTCAATAACATCGTCCCCTAAATAATTTTTCCTTAAGTCAGATTTTGATTTTAAATAAGTTCACGGGGGTATTTCATTTCTACGAGTGGCTTTTAGGCCTTACCAGACCCTCTGGGGCTGAACTGAACCAAGTCCCTTTGCACTCCCTCGCATCTTTCCACCGACATCAGCGGCCGTTGGCGCTTGAAACAGAATTACTCCACGGAGCCCTGAAAGTAGGTTAGGCTGGTATCCTTCACAAGCTTCCCTGGAGGGGGTTTTAGATGTGCAAATCCCACTGAACTATCATCTCAGTGAAATGTCACCGAGACATCAGATAGACAGAGACGACTCCCTCTGCTTCCTCTTGGAAACATTTGGAAATTGGAAAAGGATCAGTAGCATCAAGAGAGGTCAGAGTGCACGTGTAAAGTGTGACTTTATGTGCATCTCGCTTGGTGCCAGGCCTAAAATTTCTGCGGGGACAACGTGTTCTTTTTCCCTTGCCATTCCTGGGCAATTAGAATACGAAATAAAAAGGAATGTCGTCTAAATAGGGCCCTTTTGTAATTTCTTACCTAATATTCTGCATGGAAAGAAGGACATGTTGACCCTACCTATGGCACAGAGGGATGCCAGGCAGTTTCAAATGCTTCCCAGAATATGACAATGAGTCTGGCCTGAACAGCAGCTGCACTGCTTTCAGCTCGTTGGTACTGTGTTTATTGAACAAATGCTTTCTGTATATATTTAGTATGAAGAAAGTTAAAGTTTTAAGAAAAGAGACACTGTAGCTAAGAAGGCCCTTCCCACTTTTGTGAGATGTCTGTCAGTGAGGTCTGTCCTATAATGGTAATGTAAATCTTTGGAAAATTTTACAGATTTTAAAATGGGCTTTGGATCTTATCCTTGATATCCAGGAAAGCCGAAGTTACTTGGGCCCATACACTTGGAAAGACTAAGGTATCCTAATTCCAACCTAAATACTTCACCTCCTGGATACTAACTGCACTGAATTGCATGAATATATTTCAATTTTCCTTCGTGCCGGTGAAGAATGAAGCCTTTTTTTTCAGTTGTACTTTTCATTTAAAGTTACTTCTAAGTTGAAAAATTGCGAAATTCTCAGGTTTGGGCTTGTTTAATACACCTGAAGACAAACAACAGAAGAAAAGCCATCAAATGATACATTTCCACAGATAATTTAAAAACTCTGTCTTTTATTCACTGAAGGAATTATTTTATTAAAGAGGGTACTGAAAACTTTTGATCACTGAAACATTTTAGACCTTTGGGTTCAGAGCATGTTAGGATCTTACTCCAAACAATCACACAAGGATTCAGTCGTTGTAAATGTGCAATGTCTTGTTGATATCCTTTTGATTATATTGATTCTTCCAGCCCTAGCTGGAGTGTGTATACACACATACGTGCAGATCTATTCCTGTGGCTGTGCAGAATCTGGAAGAATACTGGGGAAGTACACTTTTACATATGAATTGTGTAGCGCTTCGTTCTGCACAGGCAAAACGATGTAATTCACTATCTCTTTTGTCAGTCACACAGAGCTACAGGGTTTGAACTTCCAGAATTATTAGTCACCTGGGCTTGCAGAGCCCCTGGTTGGCTGTGTAAACCTGCTGGTCCAAATACCCTCGCTGTGATGAAAATACCTTCTCAGTGATGCCCCCTATTCTGTAGGTCTCTTTTTCCCTTAGCCTCAAAAGAATATTGTCCTCTTAGTACTCACTTGTGATTTCCTATCTAACAAGTAAATGTCAGAGCCAGTGGGGGCTACAGACTTGAAAAATAATATTCAAAAGGAAGCCCCGTGATGCTGCAGTGCCCGGGGTCTTCCTTGCAGCAGTTACAAAGGGCACATTAACACCTGGTAATAGAAAATCCTTCTGTATCACAGTTCTGCATATAATTGTAATGGAGCATCAGTCTAGTTTTATTTATTGCTTTTTAAAATAAGGCATGGGTGTGGTCAGACAAACAGCACCCTCTCCCAACCCTCCTGCACAAAACCCTTGAAAATTGTTCTTTATAATTAACCCCACCAACTTTGATGTGTTTTCCAACTACCTGTAAAAACAGAGCCCAAACCCATTCCTAACAGACTAAATGCTGGCTGGATGTACTGAGCTAAGGAGCAGTCAGTTGAAGGTTGATCTGGCTGTTCTCGCTGAGAGCTTTTGACTAATGAGACCCTTGCAAAAAGATCTGATCTTTTCCTGCAAGATTCTTGAACCAGTCATTGAGGTGTTTTGATAATTGATCCTTTCATCTCCATCGTAGCATTCTGTGTCCTGTTAGCACAATGGGACAAATAACATTTTTTGTTTTCCTCCAATGTCTTTAAGAATAGATTTTGCTGCAGTTGGAGAAGTTATTTTGCGCTTTAATTTCCATAGTCAGAGCGTTTTCATTAGCACAGCTTCCTGTGACATTAGTTTATTCTATGTGCAGTTCAGTTACATTATGGAAAATCGCAGCAGTAAATATCTACTAGGTGTACAGGTTTTTGTAATCAGTCCCTGACAACATCTGTCAAAACAATATGGGAAAATCCTGGCTTGCTCTGTCATTACAGAACAGGACTGTTTGTTTATCCAATAGAAGAAATAAAGCATATTGAGAGGAGGCCAAAAGAGTCACACTGACTCAGTTACTGAGACTTCCAGCTTCCAGCTACAGGATATTTTGGTTCCAGCATTTCACATCAATAATAAACAATCTTTATGGGAACCATCAAATGATAAAAATGAGATCATGAATTGAGAGCTAGGCTATATATTTTTTGATCTGTTGTATGCTATAGTTCACATTAGGGTCGATCTCGAGACTGGAAAGAGTCAGGTTCTGTATCACAGCATTTCAAATAAATGTTTGCCAGCTACACTGAGATGCTATCAATAATTCATCACCGTAGTTCGTCCAAGATGGTCTGTTGATGCAAACTGTCAGAGCACATGGTAATAATATGAGCATTTATGTGATTTACAGATCGACAAAATAGCAAATAACTAGAAATTTCTTCAACTGACAGTACGCATAGGCTCTCGAACGTCAGGAACAGGGCGTGTGACAGCTGCAGCCTGTATAAATCACGGTCGAATGTTTCAAGTGTTCTCTGGGTATAAGTACATGCATTTACACTGGCATCTTCATAGTCCATTTCCAATATCTGACTGACAGATTGTACTTTATGTAATTGTGCATTTCCTTATGTTTTTATTAACTCCTCAGTCCCCCGAGGTGCTCAGTGGTTCCAGTAGTATATCTGGGCGAATGCAATCGGTAAAGCTCCAAACACAAATGTTTCCCTGCCACGCGTCGTCATCTGGACCTGTGGGGTTTTTAGTAATTTGGGTCTTTGGCAACATACTGGAAATTGTGTTGCACAAAGTAGTTTGTAAAATTTTCGCGTGTGCTCGTGTTCCGTAAGCAACTTAGAAATGGTGACTTGTATGGTGTTTATTTTGATGTCTTACCAAAATCCAGGTGAGAGGCATTCTTTGATTTCAGCTATACCAGTAAGTGCCAGTAGCAATGGGAAGAGCTTCCTCGTGATACAGCTGAATTCCCATCTTTTTACCAGCTTTGGCCCCAGAGCTGCTCAGGTCCGTATGGTACAAGAAAGTCCTGCCCTAACGACAAACTGAAGCTGTTCCCACTTGTCCAAATCTTTCACTTTTGTAGACTGGTCTTTTAGTGGTGTATGTTAATCTTGAACTGGCTCAGTATTTACCAGACCCTGCGTACCACCCGCCTATAAACGTGTGATCAGGAACATGAGATTAGAAAACATATTGATGCTTAAAGGAGTGAGGACCGCTGACTTTTTTGGTCTTTTTTTTAAAAATTATTTTTCTGACATAATGTGCAGGTAGAGCTTAATTTGTCTTTGTAGCACCAGTATGGTTGCTGAGTGCTATGGAGCCAGAGGACCTATCCCTCAAACCTGTGTGTTTTAAGCATATTTAGCAGCTCGAAGCATTTTAAAAGAGCTGCATTTCTACAGTAAAGGAAGTTCCATTCTTCCCAGGAGTCTGTCTGCTGGGTGCTAGCATTCGTACTTGAGCAGGAATGAAGAAAGAGAAATGAGAATAAGGGATATCTCTGTCATTCGGTTAAGGTAGGGCAGGGGATGATATGTTGGGTTCCCCCTTGTTTTCCTCTCTTCCCCTGTGTAATCCCATGAAGGCACTTGTATAGTAGGTGAGTGACTGAAAGCTGTAAATACTGCAGAGATTTCTGACAGTGCACAGATGTCTGAGACTTTAAAGCCAATCTCAGCAAAAGAATTGTCTCCTGTAACCCTATTCAGTGGATATTGGTGGACTTGCAACATCCTCACACATGGGTCAGCAGAGATGATATATTTGATTTTTATATGGGAAAACTTTGCTTTATCTCTTCTGTTACAGTGAGGAATAAAACCAGTATGCAAGAGTTGGAGGGTATTTTGCACAAGCACAGCACACCTCCCTGTGCTGAATGATGCGCAAGGGAAAATCATACCGCAGCCTTTTTCCTGGAAACCCACCCGAATGTAGCTTCATTTGAATCCAGGATAGCTGTGGCTGTGTGTGCCAGCTCAGCTCTGCCCCACCATTCCTGAGCCCAGCTCTACCCCACCATTCCTCATGGGTTTCTCTTCCTCCCCTTCTTTTCACAGTGTCCTGTGATTCCTTGGCCCCAGGGTAATTCTGCTCAGCAGAAGCATGTGTGTGTATCTCTGTGGACAGCTAAATTTCATGTGCGTGAGCAGCAGGGAGGATTTCCACTTGGGAGGTGAGCTGAGTCACCCTTCAGCTGGGTGATGGGGCACAGCAGGTTAGGCAGGAGGGCATTCCTGGTGTGAGAAGGGGGACTGTGGCTTCTGGCAGCTCCCAGCGCAGCAGCGGGCCGGCTGCAATGCGAAACTGCAACGTGAGTGACCGCGGATTTGTGAAACCGCGGCCGTGCCTCATTGTTTCTGTGGTTTTGTCCCGAAACAAAACTGGTTTTGTATGCCCTCCACAGCGTGCCATGACTGAAGTGTTTGTCTGCCGTTCCCTGGAGGCTGGGAGATCTGCCGCCTGAGACAGGACTGCACGATAGGGATCAGCCACAAGCAGGGTGTGACTTGCCTCTGTGGGTTTGGGTCTTGTTTGGGAATGCTCTTTGTGGAGCGCTCCTCCTTCAGCGGCGCTCGGCGCGGTGCAACTCGCCGTACATTGACCCAAATCCCACGGAAGGTAGCGGATTCCCATTCACATCGACGGGCTTTGGACCAGGCTTCTAATCGTGGTGTTAAATAGATGGACGTGGGGCCATTTCTGAGCGGCAGCGAGCCCTGTGCCCCTTGTGGAGCGGCCTTGCCCGGCCCTGACATCTTGATGCATTTTCTGACATTCTTGCTCGCAGTTCAGGCTTTTTTGAATGGAGGGAGATTTCACCTAAGCAAATGTGTAAATACGTGCCTTTAGGAAAGCTTTACTAAAGAAATCCGTTATATTGTTGTTCAGTTTATAGAAGTCTTTTAATATCTTAGTTTTAAGTGTGTTTTAGATAGGAAAAAAGTACAGGTTTCCAATTGAGATTGTTGAGGAGGAAGCAGTAGGGCTGAAGGCAGAATCTCTTAGGCTGTTTTGGAAAGCATGGCAAAAAACCCCGAGAACTGCCCTTTATTAAAAAGCTGGTGTTCTCAGTGAAGCTGCCTCTAAGAAATGCTGTTATTTCATTTCAGCGTCATGATAAGAGGAACAACAGAATTTTCAAGCTGTTGTCTCAGGCTTTATATAGGTTGAAGGTTTACGTTCTGCTCATGTTTTGATAAATCTTCCTTCCAGGCATAAGGTGTAGAAACTTTTAATTAAAACTGAAATTCTAGAGCAAGGGGCAAGTGCTGTGGTAAGGCGCAGACACTTGATCGTTGTGTAATCGCCAGGCAGGAAGAAAAGATCACCATAAACTCAGCCCACAGCTGAGGTGGCTGCTTAGACTACTCCAGCGCTCGGGTGGACGGTATTCCAGGTGAACATCTCTTCTGCTGCCTTGCTCCCAACACCCATGTTGTTTTCCTCACAAATATTTCCAGAATAAGCCATCTCAGGGGCAACTATTTTCATAGCAAATGAATACTTCATAGTTGAAGAAGTGATACTAATCATTTTGAGGTGGCTTCTCAGCATTTTCTGGAGAAGCCAGGCACGAGAGGTGGTGAATAGCAGCAGCAGCGGCAGGAGGGGTGACACGGGTGCTGCACTGTTTCTCCTCTGCTTTGGCATTGTTTAGAATCATAGAATGGGAGGATCATTTATGTTGGAGAACACCTTTAAGATCATTGCGTCAAATCATTTGGGGCAGCTGGTTTTCTAGCTCATAGCATCAAACAACGCTGCTGTTCCCAGGGGAAGCAAGGGCATTCTTATAAGTATCTAAGGCATGACTATACTCGTATTTTGAGTAAATTAATGTGATGCTGGCTTGAGTGGCTTGAGAGACAGGTCTTCCTTGCGAGGGTGTCACAGGTACCTGGTGTCAGAGAGCCGGGCTCCAGCACGCTGCCCTGCCTTACCCACAGCCTCCTGCAGCTCATCCTGAGCAGCTGCCTGGAGAATTTAGGGAGGATTATGCCTGAGTCAGGGCGAGAGGAATAGCTAAAATCAAAATTCCTCCTTCTCTTTCTTGAAAACTGATGATAGTATTTTAATAACTGTGCAGAGAGCCTGAATATGCAGACTAATTTGCAAGATGTATATAAAATGTATGTAACCTTTAAGGGACATGATGGACCCCTGTCACTTGCTAAGTTTGCTCTTCTTGGTGATAAAATCAAAAGGCTGCATATGTATTTAAAAATCCTTGTGGCTGCAGGGAAAATATTGGAGCAATGAGGACATTCTCACTAACTTGGAGATTAGAGAGGCTTTTTTGGCAGGAACGAAATGTAGTTTGCTTATAGCACCTGCAAATACTTGCATGTCTGTGATCTTCTAGGTTTTACAGCCTATGGTGTCTATTCTCTCCTTGATATATTTGCAAAATTCATACGATGTTCTTCTGGAAGTTCTGCTGGGTGGAGAGGAAATACAGTGCCTAGTACAAACAGTTCCTTCTGAATGCTGCATTCCTATGGTTATCTGTCATTTAGAAAAAATGCAACTCAGTAACCTATTTTTAGCACAGTTTCTGACAGTAGTAATTAAAATTTATTTTTAAAAATCATAGCATGGAATATTAAACCAACTCCTGTCATTATATTTACCAATTCTGGTACACAGTCCCCACGAAGTTAAAGTGGCATTTACTGTTTATTTTGCTAACTAGCTGGTCATTGAAACTTTCTGAGGAGAGGGAGAGGGAGAGGAGAGGGGGAAGAATATACCAAGCTTGCTTGCATTTCTTTTAATAATATTGGTTCAGCTTGGTCTTGGTTATGGATTTGTAGTTTGTAATGCATCTGGGTATTCTAGTCTAATCCCGAGGATTCTGAATCTGCCAGGATTCTGAGTTTGGTGGAGATGTTGAGGTATGTTAGGTAGCAGCTTACGTATGTTAATTAGTGAGCAGTACTATTGGACCCAACAAAGATGCTGAGATTTATTCCAGGGAGTTCCTAGTGCTGCAGATGGAGGTGAGAAAAAAAAAAAGGTGAACTGTAAAGTTAAACATCATGTTATCCTCTGCCCAAAATTACAAAAGAATCAGAGCAAACTTCTCAGGAGCAAGACAAAGTTCAGAAATCACTGTTGGCATTTCAGGCATTCATAAACGGACTTTTTCAGGGGCGGGGTGGTAACCCTGGAGATCCTGCTAGGCAAATAACCTATAATTAAGTTATTAATCTGTGATCTATTGTAAATACTGGTTTTCATTGGTATCATTTTATACAAAAGCTTCTGAAATGCATAAGCCTTAAAAACAGAAACTTGGTTTTAGGGCTTTGTCTACCTGGAGAAGTTCCTGCAAAATGAGCTGTAGATCACCACAAAATAGCTATTTTACACTAATTCTCTATGCAGATAGTTCCGATGCCCTCTATGTGGTATGATTGTACAGATTGACAGCTGTACTGTTCCAACTCATTTTGCAGCAAAAATTTGGTGGAGACTGGCCCGAAGCCTGTCTAGCTCAGTAAAATCACTCTGATTTGTAAACCACACTAAGGTGTAATGTTGAGCCTGATGTGGGAAAGAGAGAAGTCTTGTGTAGTAGATACTTTTTGCATGTAGTGGAATATATAAGTTTCCTATAGAAATAAGAATGACTATCATCGCTTATGTTGATATTGGGCTAGGTAATTATAGTTAGATTATGTCATTGAAACACACATCAACATTACAGTTCTGGCCGAAATCCTGAGATTTTTAAATCCTTTGAGTGTCAGAAAGTCCTAGGTATTAATTGGGCCTCATTACAGAAACAAAAAGAGATCTTGATATGTCCTAAGGCTACATAACAGTAATTTCCATCTGTTTAAAGACGTGTGCCAGAGTTAGAGCACTGTAGAAATTATTCACGTCCAACGTTCTGGGATGTTTGGGAGAGCTCTTGAGGGGAAGTTGTTGATATTGAGGACAATGAGCAGAATGGGCCTTAGTTAAAGTTTTTACGCATCTCTCTACCTGTGGCATGATATAAACAATACTGACTGACAATACCCACTCCTACAGAGTAAGATGCACTTCTGCAGGCTGGGAACTGCTGTATCTGTAATGTCGGAGGGGTAAGGGAGCATCAACAGAGAGACATCAGAGAAACTGTTCTAGGCGTCTGCGATGAGTGACCTCTCGGTCAACGCGCAAAACGATCCAAATTGTTCAGCGAAGCTGCCTGGAACACAAAATAGAGCGAGAATATCTGGGTTAAACTAAAGGCTTTGTATTTTCAGGATGTACCAAATATACTAAGCAAGTGGTTCTGGCTAGTGGCAGCTAATCCCTGTCGTTAATACAGATATATCCACTAATGGATGAAGCACTCGACCTTTGAAAGCAGGTTGGAGTTGCTCATCTGAATTGCTAAGGTTGTATTTGAAATCAAGGGGACATGGAGCAGACTGGTCAGTGTGCACTTCAGTTCCTTGATCTTTAGCAGGTATAATAAGACAGTTACCTGGCCTGAGCCCTAGCCCTTTGTTTGATCAAAAAATCAAGGGTGAGTCTTGCTTCGTGTTAGACCATTTCAAAGTCGGTGCTCAACCTCAGAGCTGTTTTATTCTTTCAGTTAAGGATGGTGTTTTAGGGTGAATCAAATGAGCTCACATCACAGCTAGGAAAGCCTTTTCAGGTTGTGACTTGCACTGTGAAGATAAAGCATTTCTGCTTTCTGTTTCTGAAAGCAAAATGAACACTTTTGATTCTTCTGGTGGTCCTATGGCAGCATCGTGCGGAGATAACTGAGCTGGCTGTGAACCTGCCCGCTGGGCTGGGGCAGCACTGGAGCTGCGCTCGCACCAGGCTCTGCTGAGGGTATTCCCTGCGTTGTGCTCCACGCAGGGGAGCTAACGTGGCCAAGTTGCTTCCCTGAACCAAAGTAACTTATTTGAAGCTACTTCAAACCTCTCTGCAAGTCATCGCACCGCACTAGGTATGAATATCCCGTAGCACCAGTCTTCTGCACTTCTCTGCGCTTTCCATAGTCTCCAATGTTGCCACAAAGGGAATGGAAAACGAAGCTGCACTTACTTGCTAGTATGATACTGTATCACGTGTAATTACAGATGAAGAAGAAGTTATCACAGATCTACCGTTGTCTGTTAGTCATGTTTGTGTTTATAGTAACGTCACTGAGCAAAATTTGGATCATGAGATTACAGTAAACAGTGGATAACATATATGCAGGGACCTGTTGAAGGATTTGATAAAAATTCCATGTAAAATAAGAGACTAAAAGCGGGACAGTTATTTTGTTTAGAGCTAATTCCTGTGGAAGTCAGAAGCATCCGATTACATTTCTCTATTGCAGTAGTTTCTCTTATCCATGGATTCCCATTAAACCAGCTCTTTGACATCCAAATTATTCAGTCATTTTATTTTAATGTGTGGCATTAAGTAAGCTGGGTGGCAAATTGTCTTCTCAAACAGATTGACTTGTTCTACCTGTGGGGAAGGAACAGCTGAACAGCTAGGAGGGAAATCTGCCAGTCCAGAAAATTTATTGTAACCGAGATAGCAGAGACGGAATTGTTTGTTTTTGAACGCTAGTTTGCTTTTGATGCTTTTTAATCTAACTGAAGTCTTTATCGTACCATTGGAAATTATCCTCAGGGGCTGAGGCTATCACTGAAACTTGCAAAAGTAATTGATACTTATTCTGTGTTGTTCACTGTGTTTATATGATTACAAGATGAGTTTTTCCTCTCTTTATAGCACGCAATAAAATCTTCAGCACTGTAGTAGAGAAGGCAGTGTGATAAACCAGAACCGCTTTCGTTTGATATACCTGCCCTTTTCTATCCAAACGGAACGGAGGGTGTTTTTCTTGCAGGAAGACTAAGAAACCTTTCTCCTTGCAAAAAGAATTTCAGGCTGTTTCATCATCCTTTTTTTTTTTTTTTTTTTTTTTTTGCAAAGACACGCTTTGGTCTCCTTCCCTGGAAAATGTCTAGCTAGCTGTTAGGAGTTGTTATATTTCACAGCTTTAACGTAATCATAGCAGATTGTTGAGATCCTAGTGTGTGTACAGTTCCTTTCTGCTTTCTACAACAACCTAGGACTTCTCAAGAGGACAGCAGAGAGACCTGAAGACTTACAGTGAGCGGCTTTTGGGTAAGACTTCCTTGTCCAGGGCTCTGTTGACAGCATTGGAAGCAGTTACTACTAGCCTTTGATTTGTCGGTGGCTCCACTTGGGCTTTAAGCAAGCAGGTTACCCCCTGAGTATTTTACCTGTGACATAGATCAACTTTCTGTGGATCTGAGGGGTCTTAAGAGACCAGAATACTGGCAATGCATTTCAGACAGACTCTTGTTGAGAATAGTTACTCAGTAAAATGGGATTCTTTAATCAACTTTATTGTATGTCACAATATGGAATTATATGGTATTAAAACGAGGCATGTTGTTGCAGCTCTTATTTAGCAAGTCATGTGCTGGCAGTGGTTCCTCCCTGTTCTGCTTTGAAGATGGAATCGAAAGACCCAAAGATAACTTTAAATAATACTGATAAACAGTCCTAGGATTGTTGTTTTCTTAACAGCCTTTGGGAAGGGATGGTGTGGAGTGCCCATTTTGGTCACTCTCCTTGGCTATGTGTGGCCTGGTGTGGTTGGTAACCATGGTGACACTGATGTATTGTTTTCACTGGCGTTGTTTTGACCGGTCACCAGAGCTACTTGTGGGTGCTGATGAACTCTATGTGTGTGTGCTTTGGCAAATGGAGTGTAGGACTCATCAGGTTGTTACTAGGCCCTCATCAAGGGAGCGATGAAACATATGAAGGTAGATATTGGGGAAGATTTGTTCCCTCCTCGAGATCTCTCTGTGGAAGGAGCAGGAATTGGCCTGTTTGTACAGTTTCCACATTCTGATGAAAGTCGAAATAACAGTAGTTGCACCTCACGAAAATAGCTTCATGTGGCAAGCAGAAGAAGAACAAAGAGTAAAGGCCTGGGAAGGGAGAACATAGCTGCCCAAGCCAGTTCATCACTTATTTTTCCTCCACAAGCAGCAATACGTGGGGAAAAAGGAGGAAGGATATCTATCAAATTATCAGATGCAGATTATCACTTGGAGTGAAAAGGTGGAGATGGGCTTACAAATGGCTGAGAGGTAGTTGGCAGGTTTTGATCTTTTTGGTATCCCGGTGAGAACTCCGTTTTAATATTTTGCTCTCACATTCGGTGGCAGGAGTGCCGTGCGCTCATTTGTTCGAGGGCACTACTTGGAACTGCTTATTATGTTGTGGATTTGCATAATATGTTTAAAGGCTATTTAAATAAAATTTAATTCTAATTTATGTGATCTACTGTGATGAATTTTTACTCTTAAGAAGCTGATGTGCTGTTACCTCTGTGCCACACAGCGTAAGGCTAAAGCTTCCAGCCAGATTCTTATCTCCATCTGGTGCGTGCACATGGGAGGACAGTTTATAAAGCCATCTGAAATAAATAAATCATATTTCTTATTTTCTCTGTTTGATCAAATTACCAACTCCTGTAACAAAGCAAGACCTATGAAATCCTGTGGCTGAGAGGTGACAAAAGCTATTCTAGTGCTTGCTCTCACTTTGGTGAGATGACCCTTCCGATGGTGTGTGATGTCGGGACGGAGCAGGGCGAGGTTAAGCATCGAGTCGAGAGCGCAGGGCTGTACAGCTGGCAGTCTCTGGGCAAGAATCTCTGCTCTGACATGTTCAGAAATGTAACTGATTACTCCAATCCAACGGCCAGTTCATTGATTAAAAGGGCAAATGGGCTTTCATCCAGGAGCGCAGCAGAAAACAAACAGCAAGGCTAAAACCCAAGACTATTTAACCATCTGAAAGAGCATAGAGCCATCACAGCTGCTGCAGAACCTGTCACGACTTGGCTGCCAAGAAGCCAGATGCTTGCATCGGGGGAATGTGTGTTTCACAAGCCGATACCTCTGCTTTCTGACACACAGCGACATGTCTGAAAAGGCAGGAGGAGCGCAAATGAGTCGGCCTTCCCATTAGCTGCCGGCCTTCCTGGAACATTGACGCCTCTAGAAATACATCAGAATTTTCATCAGAAATAGATTATGGAAATAACCTTCTCCTCTTAATAGAGACCACTTGCAACAACCAGCGAGGGACCACTGTCCATATGTGAAGTTAAACCCTCCGTAACTGACTTAATGATTGAATCCGTTGGAATCTAAATTTGCAGAGGCTTACCCGTGTGATTAAGGATGTACAAAAGCCCTTGAACGCACATCGGTTTTGGGCCTGCTCCAGAATCCACTAATGCCATTGATTTCAATTAACTCTGGATAATGTCGCTGGTGGCTGAATCCATTGCTTGATTCCAGAAACAATGGGAAAGGCAAAGAAGGAATAATGGCTTAACCCATGGAATTAATGAGAGCCAGTCCTATGTAGTTATATTTAGTAGTTGTATTGAAAACGTTTCTGAATTCTCTTGTAAGTCAAAAATCCAGCTTGTACCTTCCTCTTCCAGTTTCAAGTGGCAACACTCAAAACAGACCTTGTATGATTCGTTTAATATTGTATTTTACAACGAGGCAATTCATAGTGAAAGCCAATGGATTTTAAAGACATTGCATCAATTTTCTCTGATGAATGCTTTTCATAGAATTCTACCAAAGCAAAAATTATGGAACTGAAAAAGATTTAGAAAGTGATTGCAAATCACTTCTATGGCTGGAAAAAATTGTATATGCTCATTTTAGTTTTCAGATCATCTGAAGAGGTTAGACAAAACAGTTCATTTTAGTCATTCTTTTTGTTTTGTATTTCAGAATAGGGTGTCGAGGCTTCATCCTGACACTTAAGGACATGATTTCCTATAATGTAGGCTGCGTTAGAGTAAATGTTTCTATATAAATGTCCTCTTCCAGGAGGCAAAAAATATTATCTTTTTAGCTGCTGGAGTGACAGATTCCGAGGAGCACGCAGCTCATTACAAAAGCTGTCTGGGAGCTCTTGGAAGGGGGAGCGTGGCAGGGCCAGGCATTGAGCACAACTGAAAAGGACAAAGCAGACTGATAATATCCCATGACCCTGTATGTAGCGGAGTGACCGATCGGAAGGCACTTATTGTTGTTATGTGTTATTTGCCGCTTTCTCTGAAGCTTAAATTCACAAATGTGACAGAGGAGAGAGCTACCGTTTGTTCCAGCAGTAAAACCTGCCTTTGCTAAAGACCTTTCCCCTATTCTTGACATATAGGGCAGGTGAAAAGCTTTGAAAAATCACCTAGTAAGGTTAAAAACCAAACTATCTTCGTGATCAAAAGCTTACCAGGCTGATCAAACCACTTCAACTGAAGGCCCTTATTTGACAGTGAGCATCGGAGAACATACATACACCACCCCCACACGCTTCCTTTTCTTCTCTCCACATTTTTTAACTTGATGCCGTTGTTTGTCATCTCAGCCAGCTACCCCAGGCTTAGAAAAGTGTTTCCTGTGCTGACTTGTGACGGTCTGACCTGCTTGTAGGTGTTTGTTTTGTGAGACGTACTAAGCTGTAGTGGTAAAAGTGAGAATCATGGTAATTTTCAAAGAGCACTTTGCTCCTCAGTACCCTGGTGTCATTGGGGAGAAATTTCTGTGATATTTTAGGAACCAGCTCAAGACTTCCAACCATGTGCAACTCCAAGGAGGGTGAATTCTAGAGCCTCAGATTTATTTTACTTTTTTTTTCACATTTGCTCTCCAGTGATCTGAGTATTTATTGTAGGATAAACATATAACAGTTTGGGATTATATTATTTTATATTATACCATATTACATTATATTACAATCTGCTGGGATTTTAATGTCCTGAAATTGAGTCCTTCTAGACTAAACTGCTCATCGGTCTGTCAGCTTGTCTGTCCTTGCCCCAGGAGTTGTATCAGAGGGTTTTACGTGGCTTTGACGTGGCCCGCAGGCTCGCCACCCAAAGCTGTACCAAACCACACAGGACTCACAGCCCAGTTAGACATCTCTCAGAAGGTCTACTCGTAGCTCTTACCACCTTCTTTTTAACTTCTCAGGCTGTGAGGCTGATCAGCTCGTTCTGCAGCTTTAGCAGTCTGTAATGGAAGAGCAGACCCCGAGGCACCTGAGGCCGAGCCACTTTCTGCTCTTGTGCTGGTCAGAAGCCAACACATGACTCAAGCACGTGCGACTGCAGGGACTTCTGCGGTGCTCCAGAAAAAGTGCTGTGCAGGTTAGGGGACTCGATCCCATCCACTTACCGTGTTTTCTGAGAAGATCAAACCTTTGGTTTGGCTTCTTCAGTGAGGAAGAGCTTTCTAAGTTGATAACAAAGAAAAATCAGATGTGGACAGTGAATCTGAAGATAGTATGGATTTTGTTCTAGCATGAGACCCGGGGTCTGTACCAGCTCCTGGCTGTACGGCAGTAGGTTAACCGGCACACTTTACTAATATCTCTGTGTACTTACATCAGTTCATTACATCTCTTCTCACCTGTTTGCCCAATGAAAACGAGGCAGTATGAAGCTGAATTATTTCCTCAGATAGGTGGTTCAGTTCAGCCTTCTGTGCATCAGTCGAGGAGCAGCTACTGCAGCTCACAACTTTGACTTCTTTATCTTTTCACTCTACCTGTACCTAGTCAAGGGCTGAATTCTGTTGTGAATTTTGTTCTAACAAAAGTCGTGGCATTGCTGCCAGAAATAAGCTGTATCAGCACAGCCAGTAGCTATATCTTGTGGTGACTTAGAATAGAAATTAGAAGGATAAATGCACTGACAGGGTGAGCTAATGGCCACTCCCTTAATAAGGGCTGTAATTTGAAGAATGCAGAATCTGTTTGTCCACCCGCATGGGAATTCTCCTCTTGGGAAAAATAACTTTCTGGTTAAACCCACAAATCTCAATCCTTGTTTCTTTGCACATTTATTTTTACAAGATCCACAAGTTCTGAAAGGGAATGAGATAGAACTTACGCAGATGGAAATCTCCAAAAATTTACTTTCAGGCAGTTGAAATCACTGCCTCTGCAGAGCTGCCTGACCAGAGAGACGTGAGCAGTGAGTGTATCTGCTGTCCTGGTCCTGCTCACCTATGTGTGATTAGCCTGAAAATGCAGTAATATTCTCTAGAAAGTTTATTAAGTGCTAAATTTTACTAAATGATACAAATTCTTCTCAGGAACAGGCTGCAGTGTTTCTTAAGGCTTGTCCTTTTATATTTCATTAAATATTTGGCTTTTTTGATCAGTGGTTTCCTTACATTATGGATCTATACACTCTTCCTTTCTCCTACATGTCTGTGTCTGCATTAGTGCCGTGGGACAAGCCAATTTTGTTCCCAAGAAAGCCAGAGCATAACCTGTGTTTTGCAGTTACTTGAAGTTTATAAATACTTCTAATGGCTGGTGAAAGAATGAAACTTTCTTACCCTTGATCTGAGAAAGCACCCTGCAAATCAGCATCAGACTTAAACAAAATCTTACTCTTCTGCTGATCTTATGGGTGAGCTTGTTTCTGCTGGGATGAACCGCAGCCCTGTGGAGCTGTACATATGAGCACACGGCCTCGGGCACGTTTGCTTAAATCAAGCAGCTGCACCGTGGTGTTTGTGAGGCTGCGACGAAAGCTCTATGGTTTGAAATTCATGTCATTGAATATTATATGTCAGCGCTTATTACTCCCATAGCACACTTCATCTTCAAAATATTTTGAAGATTTCCTGGATCAAACTAGCAAGCTCTTAATGAGCAAGAGAGAACACCTTGCTGACTGCAATAGAAGAGGAACACGACCTTGGATGTTTGAGTCAGGGCGGTAAATATAACTCGTCGTTATGAAGTGTGGTGTTTCTTGGGTGCCAGAGGCTGATTAGCCACAGGAATAAATGAAAGGGGATTTCTAACAGATCTCCTTCAAAGGCACAAACTTATGTTTTAGAGGCAGCAAGTGGCAGAGGGAACGATTGCCTAGGTGAGCAGTTCCAGCGAGCTCAGTGGCTCTACATCAGCAGGGTGTTGCTGCCACTCAGGGCAAGCGCCAAGAAAGTCAGATATTTTGTTATTAAGACCACAACAATTTTTTAAAATGACAATCTTGCAGGCAAAAGCAAGATCTTCAGCTCATGCTGCCTGCTGTTCTTCAGGTGTGTTGCTGCATCTAGCTTGATTTACAGCAGCTGAGGATCTCACCCAAGATGGATTTGCTCCCTATAAATACAGGCAGAAGGGGGGTTGATGTTCTCATGCACAGCAGTTTGAAATGTAGTAAAAACTTGGCTTTGGCTCATCTCTGAGCTCAAGTTTCGGTTGTTTTATTGTTGGTGGAAGGTGCAGTGTAGGGTGTTTGGATGCAAGTGGCCAGGTGTTTCCCAATATTGAAGCTCTTCATGTGGAAGCGTGCACAGATAACAGAGCTCAGTCTGTCACAGCCCTTGATGGTGCTCCTCCAGCGTTTGAAGTTCTGACTTGAAAGGATTAACTTCTGAGAAATCAAGGCAGAGTCCTAGCCTCTCTCTTTCAGCAGGATCTCTCAATGACAGAGTATGGATTCAGTAGCTGAACTAGTTCTCAAGTTAGTACCCTGTGCCTTGCTGGGAACTGAAGGTGTGTTCCAGCTCCAAAGCACTCCTTAGGCTCGGACCACCGCTGCTGAGAAGGAGAGGTCAGTATCTGTGCCCACAGCACTGTGTGAATAACTATGTTTGATGCTGCTTCTTGCTTTCTTATATTTTCATCTTTGGGAAGTAAGAGAGTTTTCTTCAAAACACACTTAACTGAGGTCGAGTTGTCTCAAATCTTGCAAAGATCATCGTTTGTAATTCTGTAACTTTCAAAATTAGGAACGAGTTCAAACTTTCCTTGCAATTTACTAAAGCCCTCTGTTCTGTGCTTTAGAATCTGGGCAAATTTGCACCCCTAGGAACATTTTTATAAACAGACAAAATGATTTGGATAATTCAGGGGTAAATTCTGAAAAAGGCTCTGCTGGCATTTTTAATTTTTCTCTTTCTCCCTGTGTGTTTTTTTTCCATTTGAAGCTGTTTAAGTTGTTCTTACTTTTCTACTTTCCCTGCCAACACTGTTTATTCATTCTAAGAAAACATCAGTTGGGTAAACAGAAGTATTTATATGTGTAGCCCTGCAACTCCTACTAAGATGCAAATTGTGCTGCAGGGAGGATAGTTTGTGCTTTTCTTTCCTCTTCGCTTTTCTTTTTTGACAGTCGGTTAATAAAGACTCAACAATAAGCAGCTGCCTGTGATGTCATTTGGGACTTTGTCCACAGAGCTTGTATTTACAAGTACTGAGCAACTACATAGCAGCAGCAAACCCAACTATCAGCAAACTTCATGTCTGCTGTTACTGGAGGACTTCAGTAGTGCTGTGGATGGTGCAGAAAGCTAACTCTGTTCTTCTAACCACAGACTTTTAAAGCTTGATAAATAAACACTGGATAAACTCAAGAGAATTTCTGGACTGCAAAGACTTCTTACGGTTCTGAGTTCTCCAGGCATGTTTTAACTGAACTGCTGCAAGTAAGACTTTTGCTATTTTGGTGTTTTTATCATCTCTGTAAAGCTTCTTTTCTCTAAGAGTGTGTCAGCATTGCTATTTGTAGTTTTGCTTTAATGAAAAGAGTGGCAAGTATGTAGTTGTTTGGAGTAATTACAGCCATGCATCTGAGTGTGGTTCAGCAACAGATTAAAGGACAAATGAAAACTTGATTCTGGCTTTTGTTTGCATGAGATTATGCTGAAGTGGCTCTCTTAAATTAAGTGATGAAACTCTAAAATTCTTAAAATCTCATGAGTACTGTCATTAACTGAACAAGAATTAGTCTGTTTTAAGATTGCTCTTTTATAATTTCTTGTTATGTTTTTGAACACTCAAAATTAATCTGAATTTTAAATATAATTTCCTTACAGTATTCTTTACAGTTTGCTTTAAAAATTGTTTTGTTCCTTATACAGACATTGATTTAAAGCAAAACTTGACTGCTTTTACTTTTAGCCCCTGTTAAAGTCCTGGAGGTAAATAAGTTTAAAAGAAAGAATTATACAGTGCTTTGAAATCTGACACCTTTTGGATAAAAGGGGTTGTCAGTTATGTGAGAAACAGTAATTTTTGTTTTGTTTTGAGTGTTTATGTTAGAAGTGCAACAAATCCTGAAATATCAGAGCAGAAACACTAGTACACTGGTAACTGCTGTGAAAAAAACTTTCTATGCTGCCTGCTGTTTGTGGGACAGAGTTATGTTTCTGACCACTGATTAACTCATTTTTTGAGACAACTAGCTGTAATTGCCATGGAGTTATTCCCATCTTACAGAGGAGTAAACGGACCCATAGATGTGATTAGCTTACCTACTTCAAAAGCTGGTAACAAGCCCCAGATCTCCTGCTTCTCATTTCAATCCTTCACCAGAAGCTCATTCTAAATTACTGCAATTTCACTTGTAGTGGTTTTTCCAGGGAGTAACTCTTTTATTACTGTTTACCTCTTTAATGATCTTTCTTTGTGGAGACAAAGCACATTTCTGAGGAATGAAATCAGAAAACTATGATTGGCAAGTAAATGAGAGTAGGTCAGCACAAAACAATCAAATAGGAATGGAAAAATTCCTCCGGAATTATTAGCACTGTTGATTTTGTTTTGCATTTCTTGCTACTGACTTTGTTTACAAGGCCTCTCAGTCTTACATAGCAACAGATTTTGGGGGCTTCCTGGTAAGATTTGGGTCGATACAACTGCAGATGCCTCTCTCCAGTGACCTTGTTTCTACAGCAGATCAAAACCTGTCTGTCTTTTCTTGTGATGATATAATGTGGCTTGGCATGTCAAGATATTGTGCAGCTTGGGAGTCGTTGTTCTGTCTTTGGCATTGTAGTGAATTCTCCTGGGGAAAAAGAAAAAGCCCTAAATTTAGCTGTGCATTAATGCCATGTGAATGGCAAAGGCTTCTGGGGTTTTAAATATGCTCTTAAATAAGAGCATAGAGTTTTATTCTTTCAGTGTTCATCCTCTTTCTTTGGAAACAGCATAAACAAAAAGTTTTATGTTCTTTAAAAGATGTTTTTGTAGCTTGGAACCTTCCACTGAATGCAAGATTGAGGAACAGAGAATTGTGATAGAGCCTTTCCATGGGGAGAAGAAATGGTTTTAAGGTTAGGTGGTTTGATCCCTACCACGCTGACTCCTGTGGGCCGGTCTCTCCTTCCCTCTGTCACCTTGTGGCCAATAATGATGATCTACTGCTGTAAAATAAGAGTATTTACACTTGCAAAGTAGTCAAGTGTCCTGTTGGCAAATGCCTGCAAAAATCTTCAAAAATAATTAGTAGAAATTGAGATGAAAACAATGCTCCCACTTATCTTTCTCACTTGAATTAATTTTAAGTGCAAGTCCTGATCTTACAAATGTGAATTTTACTGCTTTTTAGGAAAAAATTCTTGGCCTTCTCTGCTATTGGTCTTATGCACAAGCTGTGTGTAAGTGTTTAGAAGGTTAGATTTAAACAAGTAGAAATCCTGCCTCAGTAAATGTAAAGTGGTAGGGTACAATTCCACTTCAGTCAAGAGTAAATCTTCAGCTAATTACCTTAAGAGCAGAAGCAGACTCTTAAAACCTGACGAGCCCAGGGGCATTTGATTTTCATTTTCCTCTCTTAGGTTTCCCTTTTCCCATTTACATTTTCTTTCTTATATTCCAATGAAACAAATTAAGATAAAGAGCAAACTCACTTTTCAGCAGAGGGATCCCCTGGTTGAATTTTTCCTGGGTCTGAGAAATCTGCCCAAGGATGCCACATACAATCTGATAACATTCTGGGATGGCATTAAAGGGGACAATTGCCATCAGAATGTCAATTCTTTGGGCTTTCTCTCTATCTGAAAAGAAGCGGAGTAAGTGCAGACTCCGGCCTGTCATCATCTGACAAGTGGGACTGAGGTTGGGATAAAAGCCACAGAACAAAGGTGCCAAAGGGAAGCACAGTTGGCTGAGGAGCTTAGCAAAGCGCATCTCGGGCCAAATGCGGCGTGATGCTGGGCAGCTCCCGCGTGGTTCTGCATGTCTTCAGCTCCTGGCAGGATGGAAGTTCTTCTTAATCCATGACAAAGCTGCCAGAACACCTTCTGAAGTTATAGCATCTAATACGCAGTTTTATTGCTAAACCAGGATAAATGTACACTGGAAATAGAACGTGAGCCATTAACACGGGTAATACTCTGCTCTGTAGTGTGTAATGACAGCGCTGCCGTAGCATGCACAGGCCTGAATTACATTAGGGATTCCCTGATGGTTACAGAAATTAGTCATGCTGTTTGGGGGATGAAAAGTTAGATAGCTATTATGGGAAAAATACTTGGAAATCTTCTGTGATTCCATTGACTGGCATTCAGGTGAATCACACGAACGTGGTTTGTAACAGCACCAGTGGCTTCTGGACACCGGCAGTAATGTTGTCCGTGGGCTATGAGCGATGCAGACCCTGAAAAGCAGGTTAGATTATAAAGCAGTGGATAAATATTATGTTGCTGAAAAATGATCGGTTAGTACTGACACACAGCGAGAACAAACGCTACTGTTGACCAGCTCGTTTGGTGAGCTTGCCACAGGACACCACCATTTGTTTTCCAGAGCCAAACTAGCCTTGGATGGTGGCAGTGCACAATAGGCCTGTGTAGAATCAAATGCATGTCACAAATTATTTTCTTTGACAGCGCTAATTGATTATTATAATTCAACATTATCCGAATTGTTAAATTCAACAGTTTACCGGATCCTTTTGTTTCTTCGTTGCTCAGACATAATACAGATAGGAAGAGTTAATTACTGCGTGCGACAACAGAGGCCAATTTCATTGTCTGCTTTGCTTTGATTGAAGCTGTGTGGAATCACCACTGTGGGTTTTCAGTAATGGCACAGAAAAGAAAGAAGCAGGAATTTTTTTTGTGGTGAAGTTGCTTTTTAGGTGGTAGTGAGCATTTGTCTTCTGAATACTATTTGTTTGGCAGCTGGACTGGATCACGCTCACTTCACCGATACCGGGTGTTACTGAATTGTGCAAACGGAAATCACGTGTGTGCCTTGGTCCTGTTGGGAATTAGTGGCCCTCCTTGAGGGATATAGCACAACTTAATGTAAAAGGGTTGCATTTGCTCCTAAAATGACTTACTCCAATAGATATGAGCACTTGGCTTCTTTTTTTTCCAGTGCTGTGGTGATGTCCAGAGCTGCATCTGCTGGGTAAAAGGAAGGAGTGCTCCTGGTGCAGGAGCTCTAGAGAGATTAAATGAGGGCTTAATTTATGCAGATTCCTAAAGCTCCCATCTATGCTGCTGTCTTCTAAGATTTAGTGTAACTTTGCTGTAAAATGAAGGAACTTTTCAGCTGCTATGAAATGATCTGACAAAATGGTTCATAGCGGTAAAATTTTGGGGGGTTATTTTGCCAGTAGAGGGCTGTGTTAAACTGGATAAAATAACTCCCTCTTGGTCGCACATTTTCAGTGAGCAACAGCTTAAAGCATATGGTTGTTTTCAAGGGCAAAGTGGGTAAATAATTGGATTTTTTAGAAGCTACTGAATGATTAATTATTTAAAGTCAGAATCACATCCCTGTTACAGTACAACACAGTTCTATGTCAGTCTAATTAGACTGAATTCTGGTCTTTAATATACATCATACCCACCTGTTTATTCTAAACTGTTCAAGGTTGATAGATACAACCCTAATAAGTCATTAAGCTGACGTGATATACAGCAGCAGCGTGTGCTTTTGCCATAATGACACAAATGAGAAAAGAATTGTTTTTCAGAGGTACAATCATGTTTGTTTTTGACGTGGCCTCTAAACTAGCAGTCATTATTCAGGCTCTAGCGCTGCAGGAGGTGACCTTTGGCAAAATATTTTGTTATCCTCAATCTTTTATACAGGCCTTCTGTGAACTCTGCACAGCTCTCATTTTGCTGATTGCATTTAAAGTCATTTATTGCACAGCGTTTGCCCTTCTAGCAGATGTTAAAGGATTCCCTGCCTCCCCCCTTAAAGGCTACTCCTCCGTAGCATCTAATTATAACCTACACAAAAGATTAACAGATGTTATAATTGTCTTTACTCATTGATTAAATAGTTTCTGCATGATTTGCTCTCTCTTCCCCTCATTGCTGATTTGTGAGGTCTTTCTGGGTGAGTCTCGTGCATCTGCAATTTGTTAACAGTGGCTGTCTTCAGTTTTTAACTTTTCAGGTTTGTAGTTCAGCTTATGCAGGTTGTAGATGTTCTTCTGGACAATGTGACAGAAACGTGCTAAAAATGAGTGTGTGAATACTTGCTGTGATTCTACACATTCCTGCTTTTCCTCCTCCTTTTAACCATTCTGTCTGAAATGTATGCAAAGAAAGCAGTTTAATCCATATAAATTGGAGACTGGAGGGGTAAAGCCTGAGGCTTGCTTAGTGGTAGTTTTGTCCCTGTGTTTTGTCACTTGCAGAGACACTAGTGTCTGACAACACCAGTTTGAGAAGAAAATTCCTAGTAGGAGAAAATGTCTAGTAGGACTTCCCTAGTAGGACCATTAAAAAACTGAATTTCCTTGGGATTCTTTGTGTGGTTCTTATCCCATATCATCTTCTCACAAAATAAAGGTTACGTGATTCTTGAGCTAACTCATCTCTTCTCTGTTGTGTTCCCACACTGAGGTGTGGGCTCTTTTCTTGGGTGGATCTGTAGTCCTGCTCTTCAAGCACAACAGTGTTGAGCTTAGCAAGTGTTGGTTTCTGTTCTTATATATCTTTTAGCCTCTTGAACTAGGTCAACCCAACTAATGTTTCTTTCCAGAGAGGTGAAATGTTTTGCACACGTATTGTCACTACTGGGAATTTAATTATACTTAAATGTTCTTCCCTGTTTGGATTCCGTATAATGTTTTCCTTACATCTTTCATTGACACAGATGTGAGTCATTGGCACGTCCACAAAGATAGTCTCTGAACGTCCCATCTGTCACAGGGCTTCGACCTGAAGTGCTCTGCCTTGCTTCGTTCAGAAGTCCTGTTGGAAAAAAGCAAAGTTAATGGAGAGCATTTTCTCATGTGCTCTCTGATAAAACCTCTGAATGGGTTAAAGAAGAGAAACAGATTGAAAACTGGAGGCTTGAATTATGGACTTAGTTATTCAAAAGCCATAAAATATTGTCCTATTCTCTCTGCCCTTCTCCAAATCCTACTCAAACATGAAACTATTGCCCTGATTCCTAGTCCGAGAAACCATCTCGTGTCGAGATTGGGTCTACCTTCTCCTATCAAACTCCTTTTTGTATTTTTGACTGCCAAAAATATTTGCGTTCTGTGTGGCTGTCTGGGAATATTGACCCAATTAACGCAGATTCATGGATATGTAGGACATCCTGTGTGATTCTGCTTTGTTAATACTGTGTGGAAATATATTCTCTTTACAGTGAACACCATACACAGCACTGGCTGTGAGGTTTTGCAATATAACCTACAGCACTGCAGCTTGTTATCAGTTTTTAAAGATTGATCTTTTACTTATAATTAATGAGTTTTATTAGCCTAAATAATAATCTTTGCAGTGCACAAAAGCATTTGTCTGGGGATTCAAACTGCTCTAGAAACAGAGGTACTTTGTTTGTGAGATTAACAAAGAACACTCTATCCTCCTTGTTTTTAAATGACATCTCAGTGCTCATGAATACTTTCCATTTATGAGCTGGAGGGAGCAGATTATAGATTTGTAATAAGAAAATTCCAGGGTGCCAACTGTGCTTGCAAAGTGTATTTTGATTATATAGACACCTGTCCACTACCAACATGTAATATTTCATAGAGGTCACTGAACAGCCAGCTGATGGAAATGTCTTTTATTCAATACCAAACTTGCCTGAGTTTGAAACACTGATCCCAAGGTGAAAGCCTAAAATCCAAATTACCAATAATCAGATCTATCCAATCGCCATATTATACTGGTGGTAAAAAGGCCTAGATGCTCTTTGCAGTTACACATGAGAAACACTTAGAAATTACTCAAAATTCAGCTAAATCGTTAAGGATTTTTAACATCTGCTAGTAGCAGCTACTGAAGGAAAGTATTATAGTGAAATCTTGTCTAACATTTTAATAAACAGCTCTCTGTTATATCACTGGCTGTTAGACCTAACATTTGATTCTAAGATCTTCATCTTTATAATAAGGTTACACAAGTAAATGAAAGACAGCACCAAATGAACTGAAAAGAAGACACAACAGTAGCATGATCTACAAAGTCTCAGGCTGGCCATTCTCCTTGTCTCTCGGCTTGAGAATCTGTAGACTTGTCTTGTATTTAATTATATGCCTTCCCTAAAATTAATAACTTCCTTCCCTTAAGCTGCAATTCTGTCATGGTGTTATTGATTGGGAATACATCACGATGTTCATAGGAAACCATTTCTGTCATTTATATTTACCAATCTTTAATCAAGTGAATTGCTTTTCTTCTCGATTACCACAAAAGTCTCCTGTCACCAGAAAAAGCTTTAAACAGACATTGATAAGAATTTATCGACGAGATGATAGTTTTCAACACAGCCCTGAGTCAGGAACGGTTCATAAGGTACACAGCCATGGGCTGCCTGACAGCGCAGAGGCAGACGTGCACCGCAAACCCTGCACAATGTTTTCCTTGCTCTTGGCAGGGAGGTAATCTTTCTGTCTCCCTGGTAAAGCTCTAAAGTCTTTCACCCACTGGCTATTGTCTGTTGTGGAAGCAAGTTTTCTATACATGTTTTACTTACTCCTCCCTACCTGAACTCCAGGTTTGGATCCTGTGTGTTGCAGGGGGATTCTGAGCTTCCGTGCATAGGTCAAGAGCTCGTAACTCCAGGAAGCATATTTAAGGTGCCCCCTGAGGTATCTAATCTAGTAGGAAGCTAGATCCCCTGAGCTCCTACCATACTCAGCTGAGATGAGGTGGCTCGCCCAGGTGTGAGGCAAAGCAGAGGTTAAGAATTAAGGATCCTCATCCAAGAGGATAGAAATGCTATGACACCTTGTGGATTTAGAACACACGCTTGGGCAAGAAGTTCCCTAAAGACCCCACCTGACTTTCTCCTTTCTCCTTGCTTCCTGGAGTCCCATTTGGAGCTTCTCTTCTCTCCAGGTAACATCACTGTGAGCCAACAGAGAAAAGCAAAGGTGAACAGCACCAAAGGCTGCAGCATCCTACTTAAGACCCTCAGCTGTTAGAGGAAAAAAAGGAGCTTGTTCTAGTATTTTGTGTGTTGTTCTTTTGTTTTGTTTTGTTTTTTTTAAAATGCTACTTTAATGCCTCCTGGTTTGCTCTGCAAGGGAGCTGGATTTAAATCTGTGGAGGGAGTCGAGGGTATGTGGCTCATTGCCTACATAGCTGCTTTCACTTGGTTGGTGGCAGGCTCTTTTTGGCCATTTTTTTTTTTTTTGAGTTTAATTCTGTCCTAGCTGCACTTCTACAACCAGACTGATTTTGACAGAATAGCCCAGAGGTGAATGAGAACTGAGTGTCTTCTGCTGCATGGTACAGAATTTGGTGAAAGAATCATTCTGTGTTTGGGTGCGTAGTGACGTACGTATCTGGTAGCCAAAGAAAAGTAATAACGCAAAGCAGAAGTGCTGATAGAAAGCTTTACTATTATAGTATTTGACAAAGAATAACTACTCTGTAAATGCCACTTATGTACTATATATTGTTACCTTCACAGTACAGCAGAGAAACTGAGACACTGGAAATTAGTGAATCAACCTCAACCTCCCACTCGAGCAGCGATTCAACTCAAAATATGGGCAAATGGTTAGAGCTTACCTGAAATGCACCAAGTACACATCCTTTCTTACTTGCTTATGTCTGAAACCGTTTCTCCTCCTCCCACCCCCCAATTAATAGACCTTATGCAGAACAAAATACTTTAAAAAGTTATATTTAGCCTCAAAATGCACTTCAAAATTTGAAATGGATCATTTAGAACACGCAAGTATATTAACACTTACCTTTCCCCACTAAAAAATACTTTTTTTTTTAGCTGAAATTCAAGCTAAACAGTAATATTCCAATATTCGGTTATTCCAAGACTGGAGGTACATAAACTATAATCTTAAAAGCTTTATCTAAACCTGCACAGCATTACTTCTAAGAAATAGTCTAGGGGGAAAAAAAAAATCCTATTTGAGGCATTAGCATGAGTTCTAGAAGAAAAAGTACCAACCCAACTGTTTCTACTGCAAGCAAAAATACCTTTTGGATTTTAGTGAATGATAAACTTCATAAATGTCAGTTTTTTCTTTTGTGCCAGTTTTGGTGTTTAATTTTACTCTACATTCTAAATGGACAGATGCTGGAGAGGAAGAGGCTAGACAATTTTAATAGTATGACTCCTCTCTTTCTAATATTTTCTGGATATTACTGTATCCATAATCCCAGTGTGTCCGATGATTATCTATGATGGCAGACTGTATGTTCTCTCCCATTTTCACTTGGTAGAACTGAGTGCAGACGAGTTAAAGACTGCTAGAATGACATAAAATATAGGAGAGTTACGAACCTTTTAAGTAGGAAATTCATGAATGTTTTTTAATTTACATTTTTATTAAGTTTCTGGCAGATGGAAAAATTAGAAATCAGTGTGTGACAGCCAGTCTTCACACTGCGAACCTGGAGTAAGCGTTGCCAGCAGCTGACTGCACCGGGGGGAGAATGGAGCGGCTCTCTTTTATCCCTGCTGAAGCAAAAGCCTTTCACTCTAATTGTTTGTAATGTGGATCATCCACTGCAGTGTATAAAGAGAGACTCTGAGAAGAAAGGAGGAGAGGGCTCTTTTCTTCCCCATCAGGGTCTTCAGACAACTCATTCCTGGCAGCATCCTCACTTTCAGTTTATTTTATGGTACTTCATCCTGCCTTATATATTTTTTTTTTTATATATATGATGTGTTCCTTTGATTCTCTGGGAATCAATCTGTATTAGATTTCACTTTAGGTAATTTCTTCAGATACTCAGCATTATTCCCCCCTTATTTCCTTTCAGCCTATTGTCACTAACCTAATCAATTCCTCACTGTATCTAGTGTTAGTATACATCTCTCAGACTTGTGTAGATGGTCATTCCTTCCCATTTTGGTCTCATTGTCATTGTTTGAAACTACTATGAAGAGATTTGTTAATCGTTTTCCACCCAAGTCGATACTTTAATTGTCTTCACTGCTATTGTCTGAATTCCATCAAGCTTGTATCTATACTTTTGGCCCAGAACTGAATCCAGCATTTGAGATGAAATCACTCTAAAATTAGATTTAAGAAGGGAAGGGCTGTTCGGTATGTCCACACTGTTCCATGTTCTGTCACTGTCCAAGGAAATATGGATGAGGACAGACCATCTTTCATTTTTAACATTTTCCTAATAGTTTTTTTGGCCATAAGCTGAAGATGGAGTTTAATCAGTGTGTATCTGTTCCTTTCAATTTTACGGTCTTGATATCCCACAGTCCTATGTGCTCTGTTGTGTAAAAATGGAGTGAACTTGAATTGACTGGGAAATCTCCCTGGAGTTTTTCTTTATTATACTTATGGATGTATAGGGACTACATCCCATGACAAAACCGAAGGTGGTAAAGCTGAGTCATACCCTGTCACCTTGCAGGTGTGAGCATGAGCCTGGTGAGATGTCACTGAATGGGAATGCTAGGGCTGAATTCCTCCGGGTCCGATCTTTGGATGATGTCAGGTCGGCTGAAATGAGAGTAGACTTCTCATTTCTGCAGAGACTAACCAGCTGGGGAGCCAGTTGAAGGATTTTAGTGCCCACCCTTGCAGGGGCTAAGTTAGTTCTGGCACCTTAGAATTCGGCTCTGATAAGACATCATCTCTTCTTTGTGTCTTGCCTGTAGCAGTGAAAAGAGCTGACTGAGTAGTTAGAGCGGGCCTAACTGTACAGATTTACAGAATTCAATGAAGGTATTTGCACAGCAAAATGAGGAATATATGAAGGATTTTTTCTCAAAAATACGCATGGTGTCCAGTGCGGGAAGCACCTGGAGCTGCTCAGCCTAATGAGGCTGCGTGGTTCTGCTTTATTCCCATGATATAGTTGGTCTTTCAAACCAGGGGCTGGTTTGGCTGGCACTGGAAGAGATCAGCGCTGTCTTTCCCCTCTTCTTCTTCCCCAGGGTGGATTTTAGTTGTGCTGCGGTGGAGGAGCTTTTTTCCAGACTATGCAGATAAATGAGTTGAGCACTTTCTCAGTTACCCTCTTCCCAGGTCATGGAGGGATGACATATATTTCACTGTATCTTATTTTCTCTTATTTGTTTTTTTTTCATAGGACAGAAAGGGATTATGAACTTGATTCAGCTTTTTTTCTGGGATATTACTGAACTAATACCTTCATTATTGCCTGTAATGTAAGGATAGGCCCTGGCCCGCTGGGAGCGTATGTACAGCAAGGTGAAGTGTGAGATACCGTGTTACAACCCACAAAGTCCCAGATTCATTAGAAACAAATTCTGCAGTCTAGATGTTGAAATATTCCCTCTGATGCAAATGACTTTGGTTATCTAAGGAGGGTGTGCAGAGCTGAGTACAGAAGGTGGTACTAGCAACTGAGAAAAGATTTTTACAATACTTATTTTATATTGGGAGTTTTCCTTTGAGCCACATGGACATTTTGAAGAGTTACCCAGTGATCTGTGGAGTAAAACCAGATGTCTGAACACTGTCACTAAGTTAAGATGTTTTTAATAATTCCTCCTCATATCCAGGAGCTGGAATATGTCAGTAAATGATCTTTCATTCCTTTCATCTCTGCTGCCAGGGAGGACCAAACCAAGTAGCATTCATTTGGGACACTTCATCTCTCAAAACTGCTTTCATTCACCAGAATGTACTGTTAGAAAATGTTTGTAGCAAAATACTTTATTTTGCATCGACTGTGAAGTGAGTGAGAAAGGAGGGAGGTGGTAGTGACAAAAATCTCCCTAAGTATGTTCAGTCTCTGGTGTCTGATGGGCTTGTGTTCAGATGACAGAGCCATCCCGTGCCCATTGCAGCCATCTCCCCTCTGAGCGGTGCGGGTGGAAGGGGTGGAGCGTGCACAAAGAACGGATGATTTTTAGTGGTCCCTCTGGACTATGGTTAGGGCAGATGGGCAGGCAGGAGAGTTGCTGACTGAAATGCATCTGTCTCTGAGGAGGAAGGATCTTTAGGCACATTTCACAAGCTCCCAGGGTCAAAAATGGATTTGGCAATCCACCATTGCTTACAGCAGACACCCTGATACGGGTCTTACATGTAGGATTGAAATTCTTGGACTTTCTTGAGTTGTGCCTTGATTTACACCAATGAAGGAAAAATGAGAAGAAAATACAAGTCAAACTGATTCAAATGTGGGCTTTAATTGCATGCCTTTTTTTGAACATTGCAACTTACTAGATGAATACATATAAACTTGGCATGTTATCTTTATTGGCCTCCTAAGCCAGGTGCCACTGCCTTTGATGAAGGCTTGTAATTTTGAGTTTGAAACCTAATGAGATTCTTGTTTGGGTATCTGCTGCCAGCCAGCCATTTTACCACAAGAAACAACTAGTTCTAATAATGAGGTACTAGATTATAGAAGTTGCCTCCAGTTGAAGCCAGAGATAGAAATGGGACATTTGTTTTTGAACATGAAAATCTCCATATAACCTTTTACGTCTCTGAATAGTAATAGTGAAATTTCCTCAAGTCCTGAAATTCAGCTTCTCCAGGTGACTGGAACTGTCCGTTCCTCACCTAAGCTTGGCGGTGGTTCCCGAGGGAAAACCTCGCACCAAATGTGTTGAAGCCCGCAGAGGTAGCTGATGCTGTTGCTGTTTTCAGAGCAGGCTTTTTGCAGATTAACAGCCTAGATTGCAAAACATTGCTGAAAGAGGCTCAATGCAAAGGAATCCGTCTTTACCATATAATAAACAAGATATAAATTATGTGCTAGAAGTTATTACTATATACTGGTGTTATAATAATGAGTGGTTAGAAATTCACCTAAGAAACTGGAACTTTGGATCTAATGTTTTCTTCAGTCTGAATAGCCTCATTCTTGCTGGGATAGCTCTTTCTCGGGTACAGGTCTTACAGCGTTCAGAAGGATTTGATTTCAGTGCAAGAAGCAGGGATACACAAACACCATTGTCATAATCTGGATGTTATTGATGATAATACTGTAATATATCCTTTTCTTCCATGCTGTCCTGACAAGTTTCATGCTTTCTGTCTGCTTATCTTTCATCGTTTTTGTCTCAATAATTTTATTGCCTGATATGAATGCTTCATATGCCTCATAAAAGCAAACAGGGGAGGGTAATCCTTTGACCTTTCCAGCATTCTTTGGTGTAATTTACTGGCGATTCTTCTCCTCCCTGCAGCATGGCCCTGGAACCCCATGATAAAAATGGACAGCCAATCCAAACAGAAAATGCCGAAAAGGTTAAAGCTTTGATTATGTTAGTCTATAAATGTTCGTAGTCTTTTTGTGATGGGTGTGTTCTTTTGCCAGAAAGAAAATGAGAGCTGAAAATGGCAGCGGATGAATCATGCTTATTACGGAATACGGAAATGATATCGGTTCAACCCGTTCTTGTTCGTGCTGAAAGGACGTAATCTTGTGCCCTCTCATTTTATGTCATTGCAACCCACCTTATCCTCTTAAATGAATGCATGCATCCATTTAATTAACCTGGTGAGATACTGAGATATAAATCTTTTAAATGCTTCTCATGCAATTCATCTTGACAGCTGTCATAGTAATAACATCTTTAATGCCGTATTCTTTATTTTCTGATTTATTGAAATTCCTGGTATTATTTTGAGCACGCTGATAGGTTTTCTAGATTTAAGCCCTTAATCTTAACTTGTTTAAATCCTATAAGCAATGCTATAGAAAGCTTTACTGGTTGTTTAGTTTGCTGAATAAATGGAAGATTATCTTGCATGAGGAAAGCATAAATGTATTTTGAAAACTGCTTGAAACAGAATGGAAATTAGTAGCCGAGGTGCTTTATTTTTAAATGCTTTGTTTCTAGAATATTGTACTAAGAGTCTGTTCTTTGCAGGCAAGCTATCACCTGTCAAAAATTGCGTGAGACCATCCTACATGTTCTACTGATTCCCTTTCAAGGGATGGGGAAAGGGCAGCAGAGATCCACAATATTTGGCTCTCAAATTAGTCAACCCTGTTTCTTTGTAGACTGCCACGTGTCAGTGTCATCGTATTTTGTTAAAATCACAAGATGAGAAGATTCCTTGTCTAGCTCTGGCCCTTCCCACACTTCCTTGGAGTTGCTTTATTGTGGCCTTGTGGATGACCACTGGACGATTTTCAATCAGAACTAGAGGACCATGGGATTAGGGAGGGCACTGCAGGGCATGGCTGGCTCTGTGTGTGCTGCCTGTACAGTTCCAATACCCTGTGACACAGCTTTAGAGATTGTCAGAAATTTGAGGTGCATCAAAAGTAATTATCCCACAGGGGGAAAAAAAAAGAGAGAACTAAGAATATTTTTGTGACTGACTTGACGGCTTTTTTTTAAATTTAGTTTTCCAAAGCCAGTCAGAATATTTAGATATGTAGGCAGAATGGTACAGCAGTGCTGTGTTTGCTGCCGTGTAATTCCCATAGTATTCTACTTATCTAAGCATTTTACGTTCTTGCATTGGAATTTTTCTAATTTAATTAACTCATTAATGCTGGCACATGGCACATTCTTCTTCCCTCTCTGCAAAAATGCGGCTTGCTTTTTCTAAATAGCATCCTAATCCAGTGGGTGTGAGTGTACAATGTATACATTAGCACTAACAAACTGCTGACCAGCCTGAGCAAATACCTGGGAGTATTGGGCATTGGGCAGGCCCTGCTTGCAGCATTGCTGTGAAATACACTGTGGGCAAAACAAAAAAAACATTCAGCTAAGTTTCATGTTGTGGAAATGCCAATGTTGCCGCAGTTTTTTATTTCCCAAGTGCTGAAGTTTGAAGCATCAGCTCAAAAGAGAATTTTCAAGTTATTTTTCTACTTCAAGTGATCAAGTCATGACCAGGCTAAATACCAGGATGGGGAGAGATAGAGGTGTGGTAATGAAACCGTTTTCAGGGCTCACTTTTAATCACTAGGCAGAATTTTCTCATCTCTTGTGAAGGTGGGGCTTTCTGCTGCTATTGCTCTGATTTGGACATGTTACCATTAAAAGAAAAAAAAGGAGGGGGGGAAGGGGGAATACTCAAAGCTTAGTATAAACCTAGCTTTTTTGACTGGCCTTTGCCTAGCAAGATAAATGTAGTGATTTCATAGAACCAAACACTATTTGTCTGTGGAATACAAATCAACTCCTTAAGTCTGAAATCTTTTTTTATTCCAGTTCTGTAAAGGCCCAGACAAACCGTACTGCATTTATTTACCCCTTTTCCTTCAAAGACCACAACCAAAGCAAGCATACACACATTGGCCTTAGCACCAGAGCTGGCAAAAGAAATGCAGGCAGACAATGATAGATTCAACTCAATTAGGTTCTTAGGAAACTGAATCACTCTGGAGATGGGTAACGAGATAGAAAATTTTTCACCTTTAGGTCACCTGTTCATTCTAACATTTGCATTGATGACAATCTCTACTTTCTCATAGCTGCTTCCTGACCTGTGCTAGTGATATTATTTTCCTTTTCCTTTCATTGCTAAGGGATAATACCAGCCCTGGTTATTCTCTTTTGGTCTTAAAATACAGCTGTTGAAGAAGCAGGGCTATCAGAGAAGAAAAAAGTACTTAAAGATGATCACTGCATAACATTGGCCTCATTCTGTTACCCAGCAGTTTGATGTCCACATCACAAAACCTATCCTCTCATTAACACCTCAGGGAGACAAGGAGACTATGGAGAAGGAACACCTTGCTGCCCTGGGGATGTTTTGTCTCCTGGCAGCGTCAAGGTGTGCAAAGCGGAGAGGGGGAAGGCTGCATTATATCCCCGCTGAATGTAAATGCAAGGGCGCTAGTTTGCAGAGCTGTCACTTTTGTCGTGTATCATAGCTGCTAAATTTATACTAATTTGTTAAGAGGCAGAAAAATAAATACAGTCCCTTTCCAGTTACCAAAAAGATATACTGTGTTTTAGCTCCCAGCTGGCATATGTTGGCATAGCTCGGAAATGTAACTGCAGTTTCAAACTGTCTGAAAATATCTTGGATGCTTATCTAAGGAATATGATGTTATACGTTTTCATCAGCTAAAGCAATATACATCAATCATCCTTTGTTACTACTAGAAATGAAGAAGGTATTATAATCCCAGAAATTTCTTGCATAGATTTTAGAGAGTGCTTTTCTATGTTAATCACACTGTTTCTCCAGGGCATAGTTTTAGAGCCATCTTCTGAAGTAATGAACATTCTTGTACTGAGTACTAAAAATACTGCACTTCAGGATGTATAATCAAGCTGAAGCCGCTGGCTTGCTGGCTTTATGAACAGTGAGGGGATACTGTATTGTAGCAAGATCCCACTTAAATCTTCCCTCGAGAGTTTTTACTGTGTCCCTACTAAACCTTCTTCCCCGAGCTCAACACAAAACTGAGCAAACAGTGGGCAAACATCTGGGACCTGTGTTCTCTTAGACTGATCCCCATACTCTCCTTGAGAGCACAGGCGTAATCACCAAGCGCCTCCAGCTTCACCACCTTCCCCAAGATGCTCAGTGCAGATAAATTCAATAGTCCCTTAGAGAAGAGTCCTACAGTGGAAAAATTTCCTGCAGCACAAAGAAAAGTAAAATGTGTCTCCAAAGACTTGGCAACGTACGTATGAGAGCGTAGTATCGGTGAAGACACCATAAATCAGAAGGGACTTTGCAGTAGTTCACAGTTCGGCCCAGCTAAATGGGCCGGTTAAGGTCTGAATGCTGAGCACTGGGTCTCTCCTGTAAAGAGATTGACAAGCAAGTTGATCAGGGGAGGTAGATAAATGTCTACGGTCTATTCTCTTGGTAACACAAAAATAGTATTTCTAATGATTGGGAAAACTGATTCTCGCTGCTTTTACGTTTCAAGACTGTTCCACCTGGACAACCATTCTCTGCTGAGCTTCCCAGTGGATGTGTTAGCTCCATCTCGAATTGTCTTTTATTTGGTCTTAGAGGAAGAGAGATCTACCTGGGAGGGCCATTTTTCTCTGTGACAAGCAGTATGATGCACAAAAAAGACCGTTGTAAGATTGAAACTTATTCTGGTTTTGTTAAATACCTCACTCTGATGATCAGTTTTCTTTAAAAGCCTCCTGAATCGGGTACTTTGAGGCAGCAGCATATGTTGGTACAGGCGGTGTATTGTATTATCTTGCCTGATAATTACCTTTGTTGCAAAACGTGACGTGGGCTCAGCCTTAGATTTTTAGCTCTTCGGGAGAGATCTGTGACAACCTGCTAATGGTAACATGCCCAGGGATTGGAACTTCCGTGGTGTATGGGGGGGAAGGAGTGGGGTCTGCAGGTCTGAGGGTGCTTCACCAGTACATGAGTAAGTCCATGCGCTGTGCTAGGTAGGGCTACAGTGAATCCACTCTTGAAGTGCCCAGAGTGGTGCAGCATATAAGTTATAGGAACAATTAATAATAATCCTTTCTCTGTTTACTTCTAAACTAAAATTTGGGGTGGAGGCAGAAGCTTCAGACGCTTATTCGTATTAAATACTTGACCTTCTAATGGGGATAACTGACTGGCTGAAGCTCTCACTAGCTCACTCCTAAGTGTTGCTGTGCTTACTAATCAACAAAGACTCCTTTGGTGGAAGTCATGCTCTCCAGGCATGATGAATGCACAGAAGGATGATATAAAGATTACATAAGGTCTTTCTTTTTGCTAATTCCTGGCATAATCACAAGAACAGCGTAATGCATTGCCTCTGTGTTTGTTCAAATCTATTGTGGTATTTCTTTTGAGACATAATAGCTAATCAGAAGACAATGGTAATTGCACACCGCCAAGATTCCTTACTGAGTTAAATAGTGTGTGTAACTTTAGGATTGGTACTACAGAAAGGAAGCAAGGGCTTATAGATAAACCTAGAAAAAAACCACAAGGTGGGAATGATCACAGCGCAGTAACTGAGATTTTCCTACTGTTTGTGCACATTCTCATTGCGTGTGTTCTTTAGAGGAACATGTGTATAGGCTAATTTTTTGTCCATTTCAGAGAAAATGGCCCGACTTCTGGTCTTGCATGAGTGTAAACCAGGAGTTCAAAACAAGTGTAGGAGACACCAGGTGCTGTTTAACAGAAAGCTGGATTTGTCACTGGATGGTTTGCTCGCTGGACCAATTCTGGTTTCCCGGGGGAAGTCTCTTACAAGAGCAGTCCCAGTGGCGGTGCCCAGATTGTATCCGATGATCCCAGTTTATGTGCCTCTGGGAGTTCTGTGAATTCCAGCTGGCTTAGCCTGAATTCAGAGCCTTAGCCTGGAGCATCCTGCTGTCCTTGCAGGCCTCCTGCGCTTGGCCCACATTCAGACTCCGACATCCCCTGGTGACAGAATATTCTGGGACAACCCGAGGAAGGAGCTGTGGTGGTTTTATCTGCTTGACATCACCACAGCGACAGATGGGGTCGTTCACAGGTGCATGAGGAGTCATGTCTATCCACAGGCACGCCGATACATCTGCACGGCACTTGCAAGGCTTCTTTTGGGAGTGCCAGCTGCCTTGCCACAGAGCCAAGCCCAGTGGTATTCATGCGTCACCTGGCTGTTTGTCACTGAAGGTGCTGTTCGCCATCAATAAAAAGTATCAGAAATAGAAGGAGTTGTCTTCTCCTTAGTCTTGTTCTTCAGTCAAATGCAATGAATTTCTCTAACATTAAGTAGCGCTGTATGAATATCTCAATCTTACTAGAATTATGTTTTAAAATAGGCTTCCACATCAAATCTTGACTAAATCTGGACAAATTCTTGTAGTGAAAGCTCTTTGTCCATAATGGTGGTTAGCCCAGATTAAGAAAGGTAAGATGTTGCCCTCTGATAGAGTAAATGCCATCACTGTGAGATGCAGGAGAAAATTCCTGTGTTTGATTCTGTGTTTATGAGCATATTTGCCTGCCTTGATTTAGGAAAGATTCTGATTTCTGTTATTATTCTACTACTTTCCGGAAATCCTGAATAAATTCCTTACCTTTGTCCCCATTCTTACATCTCACACAATAAATATCACCTTACCTTTTAGTAGAAACCATCAGTCAGGAATAATCAAGCCCTACAAAACTGGAAAGACAAATTCCCTCTGTGATGGCTTTACAGAGGGAAGTTCCCCGGCCATTCTGTGCAGGCGCTGCGACTGTATGATTATCACAGCAGAATCTTTGACCTTAAAAACGTAAGGAAAGTGCTGAGGGCATTCGTCTCTCATTAAGGATAATGGGAGTTGAAAGCTTTTAGAAGTCTTCAGGATTAGGTCCAAAATTTGTAGATCCTAGTAGCAGCACAGATGTGCCAACAAGCAGGGCTTACTGAGGAGTGCAGTTAATGGGAAGGGAACTGTTTCCCTCCCCCCAGCCCCAGGTAGTTCATTGGCTCTGCAAATCCAGATCCCAGCCCAGCTCGAAAGAGATGATGGAAACATGAGGGGTATTGATATAGACAATAGTAGCAGCTTTTTTTTTTAAATTTGAAAAGTGCCCCAAACATATTGGTAATATTTCTATCTGGAGGGTCTAGGTTTTTTGGCACAGAATATTTGTTCCTGGAACACAGCCTGCTATAGACACAAAGTCATTAGCTGCTGGGTTATTACAAAGTTAATGATGAAAGACAGAAACTGTTAAGCAGGATATTGAAATATGCATTTAATTTTTTCTTTTTTTTTTCTAGTGATGCTTGGAACAGTCTGACATTTCTAGTTGATGAAAAGGAAAAACAACCTCAGCTATGGAGAGAAAAAGACAGCTACAGAAAAGGGAATTTGGGAAAAGACTTTCCCTGGACAGCAGTCTGGTGGTAAGAATGAATATTTACTGAATTTACTGAATATAACTTCTGTCGTAAAAATACAGCTGCTAACAGGCAATACTCGTAATGATGTACATTTTAAAGGCATTTATCTATTTATCACAGTATCACAACCTTTTGTGATTGTTAAGATTCTCCAGAGCAGAAGTGCTGGAGGAATTTTGCAGCATCCTAAATAGAAACTTGTCATTTAGACAAGTTTAGAAATTTAGAAACATGTCCCTGCATTCATTGGATTTACACAAGAAAGGAATCCAGACAAATATACTAAACTTATAATTAAAATCCTTCTCAGCCTCTGTGTGATCACTCTGTGTTATACTTAGCATATGAAAGCTGTAGGTAGCTGAGGTCATCTAATCAGAAATGCTTGTTTTACTACTAAAAGTACTAGGAAAAATTTGTTCACCACAGTGAATGTGTAAAGTACTCTAATATCACCTGAAAGAGAAGCACAAATGCCAGGTAGTGTAAAATAATTGGTATTGCTATACAAAGGGTCTCTGTTAATTGAGAATATATTCTAGATTTATTTTTAGTTGATGTTTTCAAATGATGACTGAGATCAACAAGGAGTTTTTATAGCTATACTATGGATACATGACCAGAAAATGCTCCTGGAAGTTGAACAGTTGTGTAAGAGGATAAACAAGCCAATGTCAAGTACTCAACACGCAGGTCTAACAAATACTGAAGCAAGCAAAGCTCAGAGCTCCGAGGAAACCCCTGCCAACCCTTTGGCATTTATAGATGTTGTCTTCTGAGGAAGAGGTTTGTTTCTGGGTGTTGATAACAGAGCTGCCTCTTTTTTTTGAATATTCATATGGCAGGGACTGCTGCTGGGAAGTGTTGGAAGCAGGTGGATTTGTCGTTGGTAGCTGCCAGGGCTGGATTCAGGTTCTAGGGGTCACTAGTGAACACCAGTTTGCCTCCTCGCATGAAAGCCACAGAGCATTAAACTTTGCCCAGTACCACTCATAAATAACAAGCCAAATGACTCACGAAGCAGTACTTGATTAGAGGGAGAAAAGGACAGCAGCGAGGTACAGGACACTAGAGAATAAGCAAGCGCTGCCTTCCCAGAATGTACCCATAGTCATTTGAAGTCCGCATCTGTAATGGCTTCTCCAGCAAATATTTCTCATCTGCTGTAACATCTCTTTGCACACAGGCAGTGACTGTGGGACCCCACATCCCTGTTGCCTGCTACACTGGGTAGCAAGGCCTCATCCATACCTGTGCAAACACCGTTACCTCAGCTGCCCACAGCCTACTCTGGCCTCACCTGCACTGTGGCTTTCTCCACCAAAACAGCTACAAAGACCTCCTAGAAAATAGACTTTTCTGTCCCATCTCTTTGGTCCGATTTCTGTATCTCTGTACATTAATGTGTTGCCCTAATTTGCGGTGACCATTTGTCTCAGGCAAATTTAAGATGATTAGTCTACCTTGAATTTTACACATTGTTAGAACTATGTAATTTCCTTCATTTTATGCTATACTTGTATTTTGTTTGGTTGGTTTTTTCAAAGTAAAATGCCCACTGGCATGCTAAAGGCAATGGATGAGCAGGGTTCAATCTATCCACTGATGTCTTTCATCTGCTGTGCTGTTGAGTAGAGGTTGATGGAGCAGTCCCTGCCCCCAGGTCTCTACTCTGCAGGCCTTCAGGGACTCTGCTCTTCTCCCTCAGGACTTATCTCAGGAAGGTATCTCAGGAAGGTCTGCACTTCTCAGGTAGTGTTGGTCGACCAGTGAAGAAATGTGCAGAGTGCATTTCAGAAGGGGTTTGTCCTTTTCCTTGGTTCTGAAATGGCACCATTTCTTATGCTGATGGATTACATCCCTTTATTTCAAAAAATAAAAACAGTTAGAGACAAATAAAAGCAGTGAAGAGTAGAGTCCTCCCTCAGTCTCTGTGCCTATCTCAGGACCCTAATGAGAAACTAAGCTCCCTCCTGTTCAGGCCTCGCAGGTCAGTGCTCTGATGGTGAGAGGCAGCTGTTTTTGGGTGGTTCAGCCTGCAATAAACCTCCCCTCTTAGCTGGCACACACTCAGCAGGCCACGTCATGCCCCCAGTGCTATTAAAACTATTTCAGTTGTCTTCTAACTGGTGGGCAGAGAAGGTAGGTTTAGTATGAATCCACAATTTTATCTAATATGCTCAGAGTCAAACAAAATCTGGCAGGTTTTGTACGCTCAGAAGTGTGTTTATTCCCAGGGCTAACCTCTGTTACAAGTCGTAGGCACACACATGCCCGAAGCAGACTCCAGCCTGAATCCTGCAGCTAAAATGCACTGCTGTGATCCAAACAATTGGCCATGAACTATCAATATTTATCTGGAGAAAAGAGCACTCACAGAAACTGAGTACTGAAAGCTAAGGGAAATGCTAGCGGTTGTGAATTTTGCACAAAGATATTGTTTAGTATGACAAATCAATACTGTTTTTCCCTAATTGTTCTCACTGATGCAATGGAATGGATTCAGCCTTTACTTACTGCACTAAGACAGAAACTTTATTTTCTCTGAGGTGACAATGTGGTCTGCTCTGTGGATGGGAGCAAGGAACTACGTATTTATGGCTCCCAGTCCCACCTAGTGCTAATTTGGACTTAATTTTTAGCAAGTGCACTATGCTTATTTCTTACCCTTTTCTATCAGTAAGGGGGGAGCTGAGAGAGATGTTTGCCAATGTCATAGGGAGTAGTGTGTATGTGACACCATCAGAAGTGCTTTGTGTAATAAGCCGTGCTACCTGCATGTTAATATGCCCAGAAGGAAACTGGGGCTGTATGAGAAGGTGATGCTTTCATCCTGCTCTTCAGCAAGAGGAGATTGTACACAGCTGAAAACTATCCCTCAGGCACTGGCTTGAGGTCAAGGAGCCTATGCCAGTGTGTGCCAGCTGAAGATCTGGGGCTAATTAGCCCATATTGGTGTGTAGGTGAAGGAAATGTGTAAGGGAAAGACTTCTTGCAATATTTCAGTATTTTGGACATAAAAACCCCTCACACCATCTGACTGACACACTCAGTTTTAAAGCAACACCTGCCCTGCGTGGCGCTTACGGGTTCTGCTTTACCTACAGAGCTGCTCAGTGTGTACGTCCCTTTTCTGTACTTGTGTAGTACAGCACAGTGTATAGCAAAGCTTTATTATGGAGTAGAATATGCATAATTAGATTAATGTCATCCATACGTTTAATTAGAAGCATGTGAGCACTGTTCACTGTTTACTGCTGGCTATTATTTCAAAACAAACCGGGAGATATTTTGAGATTCAAGTGCCTTCGGCAGCCGGTTAGTAAATCACACCGGGTGCCTTGTGACTCCATGAAATCCAAGTGGGCAAATCAAAGCACTTTGTGCTCTTCTCATTTCCCCCAAATTCCTGTTCGATCAGACCTCTTAATTGTTGCCTTTGTATTGTCTGTCTGTTGTCTTCATTGCCCTTGTATCCTCTCTGTTAGCAAATCCTATCTGAACACTGTCTTTTAGTCCAGTCCCCTGCCTGCGCAAGTTCTTACGTCTGTCTTCTCACATCTCTTCCCAAAGGTTTTGTGTTTAACCTCTTAGGCATTCAGGCCTGGTTGCTCTGCTTGGAAAATCTGACCTTAATTTGCTCAGAAGCAGCTTCTTCTTGTTTGGTGGAGACTTTCAGCATTATTGTATCTTAGAAAAAATTCTGATTTCTGTGTGTTTAAAGGAAACACGTTTCTACTTTTGTACTCTGGACCATGAGATACAAATAGGCGTTTCTGATAACATTCCTCACCCTGCCTGGCTGTAATGCTTTTCTCATCTGCATCAGATTGTAATCTTCTGGAATGTTTTTTCCGTGATTTAATCTGTGAGTATTGCATAGTGATGTTTTAACCAAACAAAAAAAATCCCTCTTCCTTCCTCATCTCTTAGACTTTCTGAATATATAGGCCATGACCGTATTTGATGGAACAGCAAGAAAAGGAAGGAGTTGTTTCTGAAAAAAAGAAAGACATGGCTTCAGACTCTTTGGAGTATAGATCTGGTCTTCCAAAATATGAGCATAAATTTCATGAAAGTGTTTTGTATTCAGGCCTATCCCATCAAGCAATGAGTTTCAGGCTTCAGGTGAGGAGGTTCCGTTTCAGAAACATCCATCTAACAACATGCCAGTGAGAAATTTCATAGACATTAAAACACTCTCCCTTACACTACAGGCACAGTAACTACTTTTTGATCACCACTGAAATACATGGCTTAGCTGTTACAGACCTCCATGTCAGATTGTTTTCTCTTTAGGCTGGGATATATGGCTATTAAAAGAGAGATCTTTCTGAAGAACGTTCTGCTTTATCCTGTGGCTTAAATCCTTAAATTTCTTACGTTTTGTTGAAAAGAACAGCTTTACAAAGTGAAGTAGTGTGAATATTTCGTGATTTAAAACTTTTTCATAAATAATTTTTTTCATGTTAAATCTTTCATTTGAGCATATGTAGTTGAAAATAACTAGTAAATGAAATTAGGTAAAACAGAGTGGAAAGCGATTTTTCTATATTCTTTTGTTTTTTGAAAATTAATATGAAAACAATGGCAAAAAAATTATTTCAATAAAATCAAAGCACATATTTCCTTAATGTGGGTATAATGAAGATGTTTTTGATGTGACAAGGTTTCTTTGGTAATATTTACAATTTATCATTTGGTACATGGGGGAGGCAGCTTAGACAGGGAATGCTATTAAAAAAAGCTAATGAAAGGATTGATTGTATTTCAGGTTTTCCCTATAGAAGTTCTTCAACAAAAAGAAAAATGGGGGAAAAAAAACCCCAAACTCTAACCAGATCCAAAGCCAAGCTTTCAAGTAACTTGCGTGGGATGAGGAGAGTGTTAGAAGGTATCATTGCCACCAGGGCTACTTTGGCTACTCTATTCACTGGGGTGCTCTTTGAAAATAATAAAAGCCCTATCCTCTGCCTGATCCAAACTGTCCAGTTGTCTCCCAGACCCTTTTGATCAGGGAAAAAGTCAATGTTTCAAGCTGTGCTCTTTATTTGTGTGGATAATTCCCAGCCTGACTACACACGTGGTTGGCCCTTGCAGCTGTGGTGGCATTTAGCTGGGGAGATTGGAGAACAGAGTATCTTTTTGAAGCAGCCAGCATTTATCAAAGCAGAAGTTTTTGTTTTATTTAAAATGAGGCTTTTACGTCTGAAAGCAAGCTGCGGTAAAGTGCTTCTCTGGTGGCTCGTGAACTGTGCCCTGCTGCTTTCATTCTGGTCACACGCTCCTTTGGGGCACTGTAGGATTAGCTTTAATGACACCACTTTGTTGTAATAAGGGTGGCAATGTAATATAATTAATTGTATTGGGGCGTGGGAGTGGTACCTTCACCTAGTCTACCTGCGGCCACCTTGGCATCGTGCACAAACACCGAGTTGGATCGGAGACCTTTGTTGAGAAGTGTGCGTACGTTATTTGTGAGGAACGCACGGGGCTGGGAGCCAGGCTTTTGGGGGTTAAGTCCAGTGGCTGTGACCTCTAATCAATTTGTAACTCAGTTTAATAAATTTCTAATTCAGTTTTCTCATCAATAAATTGGAAGTTATAATAATTTCTTACCTCATAAGTATTCTGAGAACGGTCTGTTATTAGCATGTGTCTGCAGCTTGCTTTGATATCTTCAGATGAAAGGTGCCACAGAGAAAGCGACATTATAGCAAAGCTGTGAAGAGTGCTGTGCCAGCAAGGCGGGAGGGGAGCTCTTCGAATATGGGAATTAAATTCAGTGAAGGGAATAGCCCTGGCTTTTGATAGTTGACTGTGACATTCACAATGTGTCTAACATCACTGTGAAACATAATGTAATCCAGCGTTCTGAAATGAAAAGTGGCATAAAAAGTATTGCCTAGTCAGATGTTGGCTAATGTTCCATCGTTTGTAGCCTGATTTATTTTTTTTCCACCTAAACCTGCTGCCAAATTCCTTATGCATCTGCGAATATTTTTCAATCCTCTCAAAACCTGGATTTTTATTTGTGTGTGAATTTATAATTTAGAATTTTATTCAGCTGGATACACTATCAGAAGAAAAGCACATGCCAAGGGGGTAATCAGACACTGCAAAAGCCTGGTGCAGCACTGGAAAAGAGATGCAAAAAACCCAGTTTTCCTAGCGTGTTGCAGAGCATCCATAACATTCTGTACATACGGCGCGCTGTGCAAGTCAAGGAGAATGGTTTAATAAAGGTGGCAGGTGTGTTGTTGTGAGGTGACAGAACACAAGAAAGAACAGCAATGAAATACATGGAGAGTTATTAATATAACAGGTTAATGTATGCACAGTTGTAGGGGAAACCCTAAAATACAGAAGTGATATAAGGACTCAATAATTCAGTTTACTAAGGTAATAGTAAAGTCTATTCTAGTGCCTTTAAACACCAGGAGCTAGCCACAAATGTATTGCCAATAGAACATACTTGTCTGCATTTGCATTTTTAATAAAGTGGAAATCAGAACAACAGCTCTCGTGCGTCAGGCAGAAGAAAACACACAAGAGGAGAACTATCTGAATGGGTCAGTTCACAGCAGAAGCTGAGGAGAGAAGAGAAACTTCTGGTGTGGGACAGCAATGCTTAGGCTTGACTGATATTAGCATATCACTAATGCTAATAATGTGGAAACGCTGTGGTATGCAGGGACATCATTTACCAGCACAGCAGTACATCTGGAAGGGGAATCAATGTCAGCTTGCATAAAGACAGCATAAAGTCACTAGTTTCACAAAGTAAGATCAATGATGGCACTTCCACGTAGCAGTGGTAGAGATGTCTGATTTGGATTGCTTTTGCAGAAGAGAAATTCAGAAATAGATAAGTGCATAAAGCGCTGGACGTCCCGGCAGCAGTCAGTTACTGCAAATGCTGTTCTTGGTCTTGGGAGCAGCCTGGCAAAACCTACCATCATAACCGAAAAATACAAAGGCTGCAAGTTCAAAAGGACTCAGTGAGCGCAGGAAATTACGTTAGAAGAAGTAAGTGTCAGGCCTAATGTGAAGAAATGGCTCAATTAGGTACCAGTGCCACAGAAAGAACTGAAATCCTTCCTTAGAATGACACAGATAGTGACCTATTACTTAGGTTAAAGAGAGTTTATACCAACAGAAACCAGGGAGCCTTTTCAAGAACTGAAGATGTGGATAAACAGTGAAGCAGTAGCTGCATAGCAAGCCAGAGAGAATAAAAGTAAGAAGCTCATGTATAGCATTGAAAACAAGGAAATAGTGTGTGGAGTGCGTTGTTCCCGAGCAACAGTTGGAACGATATTCCTGCTGGAAGACTCCTCGGTGGTTTATTGATCAAAAGCACTGACACCAACACAGGCAGAAGTACAGTTTGAGAGAGGAATTATTTACCATTTGTTGCTGCACATCAGAAGTTACATCAGTAGGTAAATATGGTGACATGGTGACAGCTGAAACAGAACGCAAATCCCTAGAGAGCATGCTTTGACAAACTGCTGGCTTTTGCTTTCTCATGTCTTTGGCACATAAAGAAACAAACGTGAGACTTGAAGGTTAAAATAAAAGCTTTAAGAAAAATTTCTGTAGCTCATCTACCCTTGTTCATTGTCACAGAACTTGATGCAAAAGCAGAGGAAAACTAAGAAGTACAGAAACCAGAAAAGATTATTTCACTAGTGCCTGGAAATTAGCTGGCAGATGGACTGAGAAAAACAGAGAGCAATGATATTCTATGGCCTTTAAAAATAAAGCAGGAAAATCCGTCCACGTTACTACAGAATCACAGAAAATTCCCTGTCAGACTTTCAACATGAAAATAGTAAATCTTAATTTCTAAAAAGCTTTTAAAGATGCTTATGTGGCTGTAGAGAGGGAACTAAAAATGAAAATGAAGGCAAAAGCAAGACAAATGTCTGCCTATATTTTCCGAGTTACTCAGGAAGGAAACCTCAGCATGGTACAATACAAAATTGGGGTACAACAGAAAGAAAAGGGGGTCAAATGTTCAAGTCTACAAACTCCAGAGACTGAGCTATGAGAAGTTTCTGGTAATTTACAGTTGCAGATCGCAAGGCTTAGAAGAAAACAGTCATAGGTTCATCTCAGTGCAGAGCCAACTGTGTGTTGAGAGCCAATTTTTGCAGGTTTTCTTCAGTATCATCCAGTTAGGGACCTATTAAGGAGAAATGTCTGTTTCAGATGGAGCACCATGTCATGGTTCAGAGGGATTTTGTTTATTTATAATGTGCATGCCAAGCTCCGCTCCCCAGGGCCTCCAGGAGTAGCTGGCAGGTGCCTACCATCTGGTCCCCAGCCAGCTCAGCAGCCTCCTGCCCGCTCCTGCCCTCTTCCAGAAGATGCCATCAAGGAGCAGGCTGTGTGCAGGGGCGCAGGGCTTGAGCGGGGTGAGCCTGCTCCTGGCTGCCATCTAGGGCCGCTCTCCCTATCCCCCTGCCCCTTCCCCATCAATTATCAAGTGTAGCTGTGACAGATGTAAGTCCAGCCATAGAAGAGGAAAGGTCACGGAAAGCTTTGGATTTCATGTGAATATGCAGCCACGCTGCGTGGCCTGCCACATGATTATGGGCCTTGCTGTGACATAAAGGCTGTGTATCATCGGACTAGCCAGAGATAAGCAGTTACCAAGGGAAATGAATGTACTGGGGACCCTTATCTAGGTCTATTAAGCTACCAAATGCAGCAGTGTAATTGGAGGCTTTGCCTGCCCAGATGTTAAGAGCAGAAGGCTGCCTGTAACAAGAGATCTGAGGAGATTGGGGTTAACTAAATAGGGATTTTATTGACAAACCTTTTAAAATGCTTCATGCCTTCAGCAATTAAACGTAACACACCCCCTGAGAAGGACAGATCTTACAGTCTCTCACAGTTACCTATTTCTGCTTGAATACAATCCTGGGGAGAAGAGAGAAAATTATGTATTATAAAGTTGATACAATTTTCCTACCCTGCAAGATCGAGTAGTGAATCTACGTCCTGCTAGTTCAGTCATGGCATCCTCTCCCATGTCTTATTTGGAATATTATTGCACCCCTAGAAGAATCTACCTTTTTCTCATGGACTCACATGCGTGTGAATGTAGAAAGGGAAACAATACCTTTGCAAAAAGGTGTGTAGGTGTATCCAGATAGATTTATTTTACAAATAGCTGCGGTCGACTGTGTTCTTCAGTTTTGCTTATTTTGTCCACGTACGCACAGTGAATGTGGGATAGCCTGAAATCAAAGCTAGAGCTTTGAACTGCCTGAAAACCAGAATTTCCAGCCTGGGTTAAAAATGCTGAAATTTTGGTAATTTGGTTTAGGCCCAGCTGGAAAATCCTGGGTTTGTTCTGAAAATATACATATATACTTTTATATTTCTTGCTCATTTAATTCTGTAGTTAGATGCTGATCACTAAAGGAGATGATGTACATGGTATTATTCCATGAGTTTAAATTTTAATCCTTAGATAAAGTATATCTCACTGAAAATGTCAGTTCAATCAGCGTATATTCTGCCTTTATGGAATAAGTGTTTACTGGTTAAAAAAGAAGCTGCCAAAGAACTAGCCAAGTCTTTCACGTGGAAAATACTCTGCTTCATGCTGTCAACAGAGCTACGCAGAACCCTGCAGCGTAAATATGTCTTTTGCTCGGCCCCCCTGGAGGCAGGGACATTCAAGGGTAGGTATTTCTATACCAGACATATTTTCTTTACTGGGGAGCCTGTAAGTGCTTGTGGAGCTCTAATTGCTGTGAATGGCTCTGCTCACAGTTCTTTTTCCACCTGCCTCTGTTCCTGGGCCCCTGAGCTCGCCTGTCTGCTTTTGCTTTTAGGGCCACGTTTGACCCAGATAGAAAGTGAGCTGGGATCATCGCAAAGCATTTAAAATAATTGGGTATCAACAGCTGGCTTTATGGGAAGCTAACAGAGAGTTTTTACGATTTCAGTGGGTTTTTTTTCTAGCGTATAAAGCGAATCCAAGTAATTTTGTCTGGGAAACAGTTTCCCAACTTATTTCTATAATAATACCTTAGAGTTTTTCATTATAGTGAAAATCTCTAGCAGGTCCGAAGGGAAAAATTACCTCCACTGTTTCCAGACACCTAATATGTTTTCCCTTTGCTTGAATTTATGAGTTTTGGCAAAGAGAACTCACAATATGATCGTGTTTCAGGGTAGTGGTTTCTTGCACTGAATCCCAAACCGACATGTAACTGTTCAGAAGGCTCCTGTGTGTCTTTGGTGATGCACACTTATGGGACACGTCTCTTCAAAATCCTACCAATCTTTTTTCCCCTCCAGTGTATTATTCACTCCATAGTGTATTGAAACAATTTTTTGAAGTACAATTGACTTCCCAACTCCTTTCAAAGTTTTTACGGCATAAATTGCAGTCCTAGTCAAAAAGATCAAGATTTGATTCTTAATGAAATTTGTTTTGTTTGTATTGCTTTGCAAGTAGGTTCAAAAATACCTGTTTATGACAGAGCTTTCCTGAAAGTGTGTGAATCAAGTGACTCCACGAGGTGTAATGCAGAATTCCTCTCAGATTTGAGCATTAGACTGGGACAGAACAGGAATTTCCATCCTGGGAAATTTGGCTCATTATTGTGGCATTTTGTTTTCAACTAAGACTAATTTTTTTTTACTTAGAAATGTTGAAAATACTTCCTGTTAAACTGAATTTACTTTCTTCCCATTTTTTTTGCCGCAATGCCTCCAGAGATTTGTCATTTATATACGTGCCTTGCATTCCCTTGCTGCCCAGCTACCCTCTGGAGCACCAGGTTTCACAGCTGTCATGCTCTGAAGTGCTGTCTCTGGAGGGGAAGCAACCCCAGACTCTACCTGGTACAGGAGATGCAGGAGATGGGGGTATTCAGCAGATAAACAACAATGCTCTTTGTGACCTTAAACACACCGTGCTCGAGCGTACAAACAAAAACCTTCTGACTCAAAGGAGGAAGGGCTGTGCAGGCATGCGTGTGTGCAACAACTTTGTGTAAATTGTCCCCAGAAATCAAATATTTTCTGTTATCCTAAAGGACGTGCGATTTTTAAGAATGATATTGGCATTTTCCTTCAAAAATTCTGATTTTTCTTTTGGAAACTGCAGTTTCCAAAATAGTGAATATCTAGGAAAGTGAATAGAAAACTCCCGAACAGCTTTACTAAAGCTGTAGCAGCTGCAGCTTTTACCTTTAGCCAGTCTATCTGTTGCCTTATTCCACTAAGTAGAAACTTCAGTGGCACTAATTAGATAGCTGTCTCAGACAGAAAATGACATACTCCGTATAGGTTAAGGTGACAGAATCTGACATTGCAAGCATTTGCATATTATTTCATTTGTGTCTTTTACATCCCTTAAACTCCAGGAACCTCAATGGACTCTCTGCATTAGACAAGAATCGAGCTAACGTCCTCTCTTTATTCTATAGCTATTTCCATTCAAACAGTTTTTAGTTATCAACTAGTATCTCGTGCCTGATTCTCCTGCTGTTACTGAGAGGTGGATAGGAGTTTTCTCTCATGTTGTGTCTTTGTAAATTGGATCGTCTTGTGATTCTGAGTCACGCTGGTTGTCACAGGCTAAGCAGCAGGGTCCTCCTAACCCTCTTCCTTGAGTTGTTGTGTTTGATGGGATTGTTATTTACTTTCCAACCACCTTGTAATCTCAGTTTCATCTGCGACTTCAAGCTTTCCTTTGAGTACCACATCAACTACCTTGTCAAGATTTTTTTTTTTTTATCTGTGTAGGAATTCAGCAAAAGCTCAGGTCTTGCTGTCTCAGCAGGGCGCAGAGGGTTTGATTTATGTCTGGATAACAGCACAAATTGAATTACTGCAGTAGTTGTCTCACAGTCTCCCAGTTTGTCTTCTACATAGTATTCTGAAGTTCCTGCACATTTCACTAGATGTGCTAAAGGACCTACAGTTAAATGTGTCCAGAAACCAGTACACCACACCTGTACGAGGCACCGAATTATTTTTGAGTTGTTTAAACCTAGTAAGTTTTAAATATGCTTCCCTCCCCATGTGCCTGTGTCTTGGCCTACCCCAGTGTTTGTATGACGTGTGGATGAATTTTATGAGCATGACATCCATCACTGAAGAGGGTTGTCTTGCAGCCTTTTCTCACTTACTGCTCTTGAGGGAGTCAGATATGGCTGACGTCATGTTCCCATTTCCCTCTGGTGTAGAAACTCCATTTCCTTTCAGAGTCAGTCCTAAGTGACCTGGGAATCTCCGTGAATGGAGGTTCTGTGTTTCAAAGTAATTATTTTTTAGTTTGCATTCACCAGTTTTATGACTACTGTTTAGAAACTAAATTAAGTTTTTTGATTTATAATTGCTTAATTCTGCTGGTTGTCAATTGCCTGGTGACTGCAGGTGTATTGCTTCGGGCATTCAACTTTGGGTACTTTATTTGCAGAAATGTTGGAAATCTTGAAACACAGGTCCCCTTAAGTGGGACACTGGAAACATTCAGACACCTCAAGTCATCAGTTCCTTTGAAAGTCTTAACCAGTAAGCCTTCATCTCTCCAGAAATTCCATTTACAAAGACGTGTTTGACAGGGAGCTGCTAGCTGCAGAAATGCAAACCTTACCTACCATGCCAAGGTAAAGATTTGTAATTATGCACAGATCAAAGTATTCTTCAACTGGCAAAACTATGCTAATGCAGATTTGACAATTAAAACTACTTTATTATCCATAAAGAATAGTTTATGTGGCACCAAAATTACAGCATCTACTCTTTCGAGTACAGAATTAACTTTCTGAAATGAGCAATTATATTAATTAATTCATTTATACTTTAAGATAAATTAAAAAATAAATCCTTTAAGTATTTCAGGACTGGGAGATAATTTAAAAAAATATATTAATAATGGAAAAGTACCAACTCTAAACTTCCAAAGAAGTCAGGCTTACAGTAAGTACATTTAAAATTTTTTCACACTGTTCTTCATAGCTAAAAGTTTCTTCTTCAGCAGAGACTCATGCACAATACTGTCTTTCACACTGAAATCTCATTCAAAGCAGGCTCTACAGGAGGTATGGAGATGGGGTGCCCTATAAGCTGCTGCTGGGTCAACATACTGATTTGAACATGTTTGCTGCACTTAGCGAGGTGCATTTGAAAGTCTTACCTGTAAGCCTCAACTTACCTTGCAGCAATACATGTATTAGTAACAACCATAAATGTGTCCAATCCTTTTCAAGAGTAGCCTCTGATATTTATTTCCACGGTGATCTGCACGCCTGAAAGAGTGAGTGTAATCAGCCAAGGTTAATGACACTGTTTGGTGGGCTCTTAGTGAAGTGTGCTCATTGTGCTTTACATGTGCTCAGACAGATGCCCAAGAGAAGGACATAAGACACTTTCCGAAATGAAGGAATTACTGCAAATTAAAACTGTGTTGACCCAAATCCTTTTATCCAAACATTTCTTAATATGTTTAGCTTAGGGCCCATCTCAAATAAGAGGCAATAGCTGAGCCATTATATTGTCCCCCAGTGGAATTCAAGATTGCTGGAGGTTGCAGAGGTAAATACTGTGAATGAACTTTTAATAGTGTTCAATCATTTTCTGACCTTGTCTAATGATGGCAACTGTAATTGGATCTCTTGCTGCAGGGTATAATGTGGGCTCCTGTAAAGTCAGGAGAGAATTTGTCCTTTCCTGGTACTTACCTTTCACTAAGATCCCAGTACTGCAGGTACCTGAATCAATAGATGGCTCGTTTGGTCTGTATTTTGTCGTGTGGGTTCCCATAGGACTGAAAGCTAAACAAACATTCAAGAGATAGAGTTCAGTGTTTTAATATGTATGAAATAGAACTAAGGTTAAAACTACAACTAGTATTAAGTTCCTTTCTCTCACATTAAGGTTAAAATTTATGACATATAGTGGGAGTCATCTTAATACATAGAAGGTTGGAGATACAGATTTCCAATTTCAAAGCAGAGATGTACCATATTTGAAAGTAAAAAAAAAAAAAAAAGGTAAAAAAAAATCCAGTTTTGTTGCAAGTGAGTACAGGGAAACCTTCTAACTCGTTTACCTTGTTTTGACTGAGTTTGTAATTTCAGTCCTTTTATACCTTTAGGGCTGGAGATGAATAGTTATTTTTATCATTGCCTGTTATGCTTATTAAAATACAAAATCCTAAACACACTACTTGGACTTTCAACTTGCTCTTATTTTCATACATATACAATCATATGTTAAATTTTAGGAACATATCAATCCCTGCAGGTGGGAGAGGGAAGGTATAAGCATATATTTAGAGGCAAGTCTGGGAACGGCACGCCAATGTTTGAGGGAAGGTGATGATAGGGTTGAGTGTTTATGGGTAAGAATCAGGGGCAAGGCCAACAAGGCAGATATCATGGTGGGAGTCTGTTATAGACCACCCAACCAGGATGAAGAGGTAGATGAAAAATTCTGTAATCAGCTGGGCGAAGTGTCACAGTCTCTAGCCCTTGTTCTCTTAGAGTACTTCAACTTACCAGATGTCTGATGGAAATAGGATACAACAGAGAGGAACCAGTCCAGGAGGTTCCTAGAGTGTGTGGAAGGTAACCTCCCTGACACAGCTGGTGAGAGAGCCAGCTAGGGAAGGCGCCCCAATGGACCTGCTGTTCGTAAATCAAGAAGGATTTGTGGGTGATGTGATGGTTGGGGGCCATGTTGGGCATACCGATCATGAAACGGTAGAGTTTTCAATTCTTGGAGAAGTAAGGAGGGAGATCAGCAGGACTTCTACCTTGGACTTCTGGAGGGCAGACTTTGGACAGCTTAGGAGGAATTTCCTCACAGAAAGGATTGTCGAGCACTGGAACAGGCCGCCCAGAGCAGCGATTGAATAGTCACCATCCCTGTGGTATCTAAATGACACGTAGATGTGGCACTTAGGGACATGATTCAGTGGTGGGCTTGGCAGTGCTGGGTTAATGGTTGGACTCAATGGTCTTAAAAGTCTTTTCCAACCTGAACAATTCTATGATTCTGTGATTCTATATACAGCATATATATGTTTAAAATCACTATTGATGTGATCTTGGGGGACCAGAAGCAATTGTGAGGTAAAATATGAAACCTAAACCAGTTGTTGTTTATTTAAAGAGTGGGCTAAATGATGTGGTAGATTGAGACAGGCAGAAGGAGGGGAGGGCAGTGAAGTTTAATGCTAACTGGCACACACTCTCCCTCACTAGTCTACATATTATAGAAGAACTTTTCTGTCAACCTCCTTTTCAAAATTAGGCTCGTAGCTTCAAGCTTCAATGTAAAGAAGAGACAAGGCCTGATTTTATCCACATAAGCTTCAGAGGAAATCAAGAATTATTTTAAGAAAGTCAGTGGGCCAAGCTCTCGTGCGATATAAATCGGCACTGACAATAATCAAGCTATTTCAGTTTGTGCTAAATTAGAACCAGCTGCAATTAAGAGCTTAGCATTCAAGTAAGTGTGACTAAAATCAGGTCAACAGTCTAGAAACCTGAAATATTTCCTTTTGCTAAAGCTGTTTAGGGATAGGTTTGATGCTGTTCCATGAAGGGCAGACTGGTGAAGTTTCTACAGACTGATGCTGGTCTGAGTGAAGGCAGGAGCCTGGCCCTGTAGCTCTGTGAAATTGTTTTGTTCCCTCAGTGGAAATCTCATCAGCATGCTCTTGTCTCTGGTGTTCACGGATCTCTATCAGAGAAAGAAGTATCAATAGCTTAAGTACTTAAGCCTTTTTTTGGTGTTTTGAACAGATTGCTTGGCTTGTATAGCAACTTCAGAGTTCAAGTGCTCAGTGTAAGTATCCTTCCAGTCGTCCTAGGGATTCGATCTGGGTTCAAATGCCTTATAAACTGTAGGTATTACAAGTCCTCTCCTGTATCAGTCAACTGAGAGCATGAATATTTTCACCCCTTGGCTACACAGGCCTTGTAACAACTTGTGGTGCCTTATCTAACCATCCCTTGCTCAGTTTCTGATGTATGAGTCAGGAGGACAAGTGTCACACAAGATATAAAATGTGTTATGTTAAATTTCCCTTTCCTTCAGGGAAAACTTATAAAGAGTGAAAATTACTAATTACCCATTTCCAATTCCCTTAACAACCGTAATGATTAGAAAGCTTTGGTTAAATAAAACTGAAGAGATTCCTCATATTTTCTTGGAGGAAAGCATTTCTTTGTCCTGGAGGATGTGATTTTTCGAAGACCAAAATTTTTGCCACTCTTTATAGGAAATTAATTCTGAGACCGTGTGTTGCAGCCCCTGGACTTGGCCAGCCCTCGGTGTCTGTGCCCCATCCAGTCCAGAGCTATGGTGCTACACTCTGACTTCATACAGGAGAAAGTAAAAATGTCAGAAGGAGTGGTGTTAAGTGTAATGGTATTTGCTAAGTTGCTGCTTGGTATTTGTCTGTGGTGGAAGGATACATAGTATGTAGGACCGTGCTGTTTTACTCCACCATAATCTCGACCTGAGAAAGCCCTGTTCACATGCAGTTTGCTGGTAGGGCCTTCTCAAACTCCTGAAGGGGAAAAGAAGCAGCTCTATAGCTCTCTCCTGTCCCCCAGACTCCACAGCAGTAGGGAGCATCTACCCTCCTATCTGTTTCACTTGTCCTCAGAGCCTGGGAGTTCACAGGATGGAGCTGGGAGCTTGACATGCTGGGGTCTGAACCCCGAGCCCTGAAGTGAACTTGACACCTGGATGAATTTCCCAACCAGGTAAAAGGGGCTAAGGCTGCCCAGGTGCCTCCTGTTGGAATCAAGGGCAAGACTGGCTTGGCCTCTGTGTTTGCCACCAAGAAGAAATTTTAGTTCCGCTGCTGGCTGCAAACCAGTAGGCATTGAACAANTTCTGTGTGTGTTTTCTGCTGATGGCTGTGCCCTTTCTGCTGGGCTGTATAATTAGCAAAACAGAGCTAAACAAATGTGATCCTTTCATAAGATAGCGCATCTTCTGCATTGATGAGGGGGAGCCTGTTCTATGGTTCTTGGAGGAATCATTCCCTGTCTTTATGCTTCCCAAAGTTTATTGCAGTAAGACTGAAAAAGAAAGAAATGATGCAACAATGGCATGGTTAATTTGGACAAGCTGTGTTGAATTGAAGCAGTCAAGGAACTGGTGGTTTTGTTGTTCAACTGGTGTTAAATATTCCCGGTGTGCACAGAAGATGTGTCAGAGCCACGTGGTGGGGAAGGCAATTAGTTGTGCAGAGAAGATAAGCAGTGAGCCGGCGCTCGTTTTGTAGACTTGGGGAATAGCAAGGTGATACATAACGTGTGCTACATTTCCACTTACAGACCCGCTCACTTCTGTGTGTTTAGTCTGAAGATTTCCTTAAGAAACAGATTGACTTACAGGCAGCCTGGATTTTGCATTGGAGAGCAATGTATAAAATTGGTTTTGCACAGATTGAAACAACAAAGCATAAGGCAACGCCGGATCCACTGAGCGCAAACACGCTTCGGTGAATAGCGCTCCCTAAACTTATTTAGCACTGTACACTGCAAAATATGCTAAACAGAGAACAAATTGCTGCTCTAAAGAGCTTGCAGACATAAGAATCTGAACCTGAATGATACAGTGAATAATCTGTGCCAGATAAGCCTTCTAGCTGAAATGTTCAGAAGAAGTTCTTAATTGGAAGGAGCAAGGGGATGTAAGTGGGAGTTATGTGTATATCATTAGCAAGAGAACAAATGTCTCCAGCTTTAACTAATGTTGACTACAATAAATTAAAATAAAAAGGAACAAACTGACACTTGATTTGAAGCTCGAGATGAGTGTTAATTTGAGTTTTCTTGCCATACCTGGCTTGTTTCATAGTTTCAGGATTACTTAATTGGACTTTTTGTACTTCAATTTTTATATTTTAAGAAATGTCAGGTTATTACAAGTTCCAGAACAAATTAATGTAAAAAAGAAAATTCTTTTCAAGTCAAATACTGTTAAGATTTGTTATTCTGTGACTTTGAGTTTGACTCACCGCGCCTAAACAGCTCAGCCTCTGCTTTTTTTCTATCTCAGCATTGCCTTCAGCTCTTCCTTAAAACATGTTGCTGCTGATAGGTACCCTGTGCTGCCTTTGAGCATGTGGCTCTTTCCTGGGGTTGACTTGCTGCCATGGAAGTTCAGCTTCCCAAAACACTGCAGAGTGGATAGAGGAGAGGATGTACTCATCTGTAACTTTTACATGCAGGTGATTGTCTAAGGAATTCACATACCATCTTCATTTACTGATGCTCATCCTTGATGTGGAAGGGGAGGAGAGGTAAGGAAGGATCCAGAGAAGGGAAAGTGTATTTAAATTTGAGCCAAAAGCTTTGACATTATAGAGGTTAGTGTAGCATTGCATTAACACGCTTTGTTGATACTTCTGAAGAGCTTGTGTAGCACTACTGCTTAAGCACCCGTTGAAATCCGTTTTAAGGAATGCCAGAGAAATTATAAGGTGAATTATACCTGGTTAAAGTACAAGGACAGACCACTCAGAGTTGGCTTTTTCACATTCCAGTCAGGTAGAAATTTCATTTTCTAGTGGGAAACAGAATTAACTTCTCTAAGACCTCTTGAAATCTCTTGTTCATTTAAAGCTTGTATTGTCTCTTGCCTGATTTAGTGCTCCCACAAGCTGCAGTCCTTCTCCTACTCTGTGGAGGAGAATACAGTATTTAGGAAGCGACCTCAGATTGATTCTTAACTCTTTATATTTGGGGAGCTTGCAGGTTGAAGGGCTGCCACATGTAGTACCCAGCATTTCTCATCTCAGTCATTCCCCCCACTGGAGCTGGTCTTATCTTTTCACCACAATATATATCACAATGATGAGTGGTTGTGGATATAATAAGTCTCATGGCTGCTTTTTCCATAAGTAATCTGAGCAACTTGACTGTAAATAATGTAAAAAATGTGACCTTTGTCCCTAATCCTGCCATTTTGAAAAAATGTGTTGAGGGATATTTTTAAATTTGACATTTCTACATCTTACAGCATGGTCAAATTTACAGTTCACTCCTTGCTTCTGTAAACTTTTGAAGCAATAACATTGGCAGTTCAAGCAAGCAGTTACTCAGTTCTGGGATACAATGAAATTATGATGTCAAGAAGATTCAGGCCTTGCTTTAGTCAACTGAAAATATTGACAGAAAACAAATAAGATCCAGCTTTTTCTCGTGAACCCAAGCATCCTTCCTGGATGTGACAATGTGAGTCGAGAGCATTGTTTTATCAAATACCACTCCAGCTGTAGAATTCCATATAATGCAGTTCAAAACACATTCAATATTTCAGTTTCTTGCAATTTTCTACGATGTCCATTGTAGCAAATATTTCTGAGATAAACAAGCAATAAACCTGTCACTGAATGGATTCTGTTTGTTCAAAACCATATTGACTGTTCTTGCTACAAAAGCTGTAGCTTCAGCTTCACGAGATGAAACTGCAGAAAGAGAAATTGCACTCATAATGTGATTCTAGAAGCATTTGTATTTTAAACCTATTGTTTTGAAAAAGTATTTTTAAGAATTTAATATTTTTAATGATAATAAGTAGATGAGCGTATTTTAAAAATTGGAAATTTTTTCAATTAATTTATTTAATGTGCACATTTAACACATTAATGTGTTAGAGCTGAAACAATGGAATGCTTGATGGAAATTAGTCTTTATATGCAAAGTGCCTATAATTAAACCAGAACTGATAAAGGTAAGGTGGACTTTTGCCATGTTGTCAATAAGAGCCATTGGAGGACAGAGCGATTAAAACTGGGTCCAAATCCAATCCAGTCATGCAAGACAATGGTGCTTATTTGCCAGTAATTCCACTACAGTTTCGTGAGAGCAGACTTACTGTATTGCAAATTTTGCCTATCTTAAAAGTTTACAAATACAAACAAAGGGGGTGAGCTTTGTTCTGGGGGGCAAAAATGGGATGGGTTTTTGAACACTGGAACTAGTCTGGAAGTGGAAGAAGCCAGAGAGCTGACAGGTTGCCACAAGCACCACTGACCAAAGCAGGCGATTACCTGGACTCCTCCCCTGGCGTGCTCAATATGAGTTTAAGTGTGCAGTAGTTTCATCCGATCGATCAATGTGTCCTTGTGTCTTCGTATGCGAAAGCAATCAGGAAAAGAAAACAAAACATCCAGCATCTGTGTGTGGGCTTTCAAACAGCAAACAAATGGCTCATAAACCATTGACCCAAAGCAATTCCTGCCAAATGGGCATACAGAGAGCGCATCCGACCCATCCCGGTATGGACAGAGGAAAGCTACCTTTGTAAAGCTGCAGCATTTCCATATTTATAAAGGAAGAGTAACTGCCGTATTTTAAATATCATTAAGTTACAATTTTCTGGATGAGCACAAGCCTGTGAGTTCCACGAGAGGCACATTTGATACGGTAGAATGTAACATTTGGTCAAATTAGGAGGCCTGGGGCAGGACCAGTTATCATCAAGGTCTCTCTGAAAAGAAGTGGAATTAGATATTCACGGGAACCTCCTGACAAAGTAACCTCCTGTCAAAGGAACAACCGCTGTTGTCATAGGCTACTGTGGGTAGATGGGGTTGGGGGTTGCCTTGGTGCAGGTACAAGCACGGGTTTGGGAGGATTTGCCCCGGCAGAAAAGGAAAGGTCCGGTCTCAGTGAGGGACTTGTCTCCTTGTGGGTGTCCTTGCTGCAGCTTTGGGACACACAGAGTGTTTGGGGAATGGACTCTCCTGCTGTTCCTGTAAATGTCCCCAGCCTGGCCCCAGTGAAGTGGTTCAGAAGCTCCCCAAGTGGGAATTAGGGAAGCTCTGTGAGAGAAGTCTCGTATTGGGGGGGGAGCATCTGTTGCAACGAGCTACTGTTTATATTTAATAAATCGGCCCATGTTCTGGCCTGTTTAGCGTCGGTACTTCTGTCTATGTACTTGCTTGAAGGAAGGACATACTGCTGTGTGTGTTTACTGTGTTTTCTGTTCTGTAAATTTGATGCTATTAGTGTTTTCTTGGTTTTCATTCTGCTCATTCGCTATTGTTTTATCTCTATAAAATAAGGATAAAAGTAATACTCGAAGCAAGGTTTATATGGTTTTTATGTTTTTCTACTATGATGTTTTTCTAGTATTTGAGATACAAAAGCCTTGCCAAACTTCTTTTCAAAGACTGTTTTCCTTCTCTTTCTTTCCCAACCCCACTGAGGTTTCTAGGCAGTACAGAATTGGAAAACAGGAGAAAGAAAAGGCAGTGTGTGGTGCATCCCCAGCCATGTATTGATCTTTTGCTCTTTCTGTATCTGTGAATAACACACAGTTTACTTTTTTTTGTTCGTGACAAACAGGCATCGTGTGGTACTCTGTAAAACAGACAGGTGTTGAGTGTAGCCTCAGAACCCTGCATTTTCTATTAAACACGGCAAGTACATTAAGTTCAAATGCAACTTTCAGGCACCATTCTTGCATATCCTATCAGTCCCAAATTCCCAAACAATGTCAGGAGTTAAAGCAATTCAGAGTATAAAGCTGAATTCGTAGAGCAGCTGGCCTTTGTCTCTGCACAAGGCTGACCCTGATTCAACATTACCAAATTGAGATGCTCCAAGTTATATTAGAGATGCCCAACATCTCTCTAGTCAGACTTCACAGTCCCACCAAAGCTGCTTATGTGATTGTTGCCATCTGTGAATTGCTGACAGACTTTCTGAGCTTGTGGCATATGTTTGTGCAAACAAATACAAAATAGACCATAGAAAAATGTACTTTGGAAGGGAGACGGTGAAAGGGATTGACTCATCTCCTTGGTGAAGGGTCCAGAATTGGGGTGGACTATGGTTATGTTGAAGCAAATCTGCTGTAGGGCTGGCCAGTAGCTGAGGGCTTCAGAGTGATACCTCTAGCCTTGCAGATTGTTGTGGTTTAAGCCTGGAAGAGTTGGTAAATGAGCAGATAAAGGAGGATAAAGGGTCGTAAATGAAGTCTGCCAATTTTTATGTTTGGACAGTCCAGAGTTAACCTAGCTTTTACTGTCTGGAAGGATGCACACAGCAGATGACCTTAGCCTCCTTTTAACCTTACTACTACCACCTCAGGAGCCTCAAGAGCTGCTTTAGCAGGCAGAATCAAGCATCCCTTATTAGTTCCCTCCACTGACTGAATTACTGACTGAAATTCTGTGGCCTGCATTATGCAAGAGGTCAGACTTGAAGATAATGATGATCCTGCTGCCTATGAAATCTAGTACTTCTGCAGTTCTAGAGGGTTAAGGATCAGGAACTGGATTTCAGTGTCATGCTCCGGTGTTACCTCTCCTCGTTATTCAGCCCCGTAATACACTGAAACCACAATATCACTAGTGTGATCCTCAGAGGAAAAAGAGGTTTGCAGCAGTTTATTCTTCTGTGTAAGCAAGCAAACAACCAGCTAAAACAAGATCTAGCATAACTTTTCAAAGATGATGGGCAAAATGATGGTGAAAGAGAGAAACCAGTAATTAGTGGCTGCTTCCAGTAATGGCTGTCCTTTTCCTGTGGCTAATGCTGTGTCTCAGTTTCATCCCTGGTAACTCGAGGCTGATAACTTATACCTTTTCTGAAGTGCATCTCAATCGTGCGAGAGGGCTCTGGAGGAAAGGGTATCATTATGGTATGCCACTTTTGTTTTATGGGTAGAAGTCACCACCCATAATTTGACACATCATCCCCAGTGGAAGCAGCTCGTGAGGAGTAGCTGCAAGCAGCACATGGAAAGTAGCAAGGGAAGGTGTGTGAAGGGAGACCAGGGTAGTTAAGGGAAGAAGCAAAGCAGAATTGTTTCACCGTCTAATGCAGCAGCCGTTTGCCTTAAGCTCATCTCCTTTCCTTGACTTTGGGGACAAAGGAAGAGCCACTGTACTTTTAATAGAAATGTAGCAGCTTTAAAATTCCCTTGACCTTTTGGCTGAAGGAAAATGTTGTACTCAAAACATTAATTTAAACCCAAGAATTTCTTAAAAAAAAAAAAGTATGAATAGTGGGTGATTTTTTTTTTTTTCTTTTCACCAATGAGAGGACTGTTTTAAAGAACAAAGATGCCTTTATATATTTCTTTTGTGTTAAAGTGGTTTGTAGAAAATCTATCTGTTCCTGTTTTTTTTTTTTTCTGGACTAATGCATCAGATTGTGACTTGTCTTGCCTGCTGTCATTAGTAGCATTGGTTTATGATAAATGCTATAACACAGCGTGACTTGTGAGTTTTCTCATGCCTTCAGTGCAGGACTGTCACAATGAAACCTTAAAGAATGCGTGTCCTTTGGTTCTCTGCTTCGTCAGCACCGTGCTGATCCTCCAGCAATTTTTAGAGCGATTTGTTTTATCTTTGTCATATACTGCATGTGCTTTGCGTTTGCTCTCGCTTTTAGAGTCCCCGTAGAATTTTCAAACCCATCTATCAAAGATCAAGGTAGGCTGGTACAAATAAAGGAAAAAAAAAGAAGAAAACATGCCAGCTTGTTGCATCATGTTCTCCACTTTAGGGCCAAAACTCAAAAGTGGAAGATGGGGAAAATCCAGAGTTTGATTTTTTTTTTTTTTTTTTAATTTTTTTTTTTCACTGTGGGTTTTTCAAGACAAAGAAGCATTCCAGGGAACATCTTGGGAACTGTTTCTGAGGATTCTCTCAACCAGTGCAGACCATGTGATGAACCCAAGATAGATAGATACCTTTATCACTTTGTTTTGCATTCAGTAGAATAAAAGAAATATCATTCCTTTTTTTCTTTCTGTTGTAAAATGCCAGTTTAAAAATCATAAAATTTCTTGCTGAAATGTATCAGATTTTTATTTGCAGAGATCTCTCTCATTTCTCAGTTTGACATAAGAAATTTCCGAAGTGTTGTGCACTGAGACATTACTTTCCAAAGTGTTTGCGGTATTTGCATCCACTGTGGGATATCTTAGATTGTGCCATTGACGCATCACACAAATTACCCCTTTTCTAGAACTGGCATAAATGCTGTGAACATAAACTGAAATGGGAGATTTTTTTGAAGAGGAGCTGTATGACATGAGTGGGATGAGCACAGAAACACAAGCTAGGAGCTTGTTTTGATACTGACTTTCTAGCTGGTCTTTCTATATCACAGAACTAGTAATACTTAACCTATCCCACAAGGATTTGTGAATCATGCTCAAATGAAATTGCAATGTATGAATATTGTGCCAGATTTCTATTAGCTATTTTGAAGTTATACATTTTTTATCACATAAAGTATGCTAAAATTGGTCCAGAACTCCTGCTTGTCTGTTTCATCCTAACCAGTGTTGACAGCTAGAACTGGTAGAAACATTCTGAATTAAAAGTCAGTGCAAAAATAAACTCTAACTTTTTTTCTGTAAAATAATTAATTCATTTTGTTGATGAACTCCATTTGCAATGCACTCTAAATCTGGTTAAACGAAGAGAACAGTATTGTAAATCTCCACAACGTTCAGACACCTGAGGCAGATGTTTTTGTATCGAATTTAGGGACTAGACTGTCCTCTCATATTCTGTCTGTCCCCTTCACTTTCTGTATGTACACACATACCCGTAATTATAAATGACACATCATTTTATGAGGGTGGAATTTGGTTCTGAGTTAGATACAGTATGTTTGTGAAACTAATGTCTCTAATATTTCTTTTGAAATTCTATGTTCTGTTTCTATTTTTTTGTGCCCTCTAGGTAAGCAAAAACATTTATAGTCAACTGATATCAAGTGAGACATGACTATAGTGATTGTATAAGGTTAGGAAAACTGAAAGCTGAAGTTAAAATTTTTAAATTGTTCTCCACTCAGCAGTCAGTGCATGTAGTGTTGACAAAAGAAGAAATCACTCCACAAAAGAAAAGGCATTTGTTTTAGGTAAGGGTCTTCTATACATGGAAGGAATGCATGAAAGCGGTGAAGAACTTAATTTTACTGGCAAAACCCAGTAATTTTGGCACTAGATCCTTGATGTTGTCTCACTTGAGGAGATACCTTTGCTTAGAAAGCTTGTGCATTAGAATGGTTATGCTTAAATATTGAATTATCTAAGGGTGAAATGAAAATAAAAGTGTGGGGTGTGGAGCTGCTCTGTAGATCTGTTCCTCTGTGTTTTGTGAGTGTGATTCTCTACATACCATGGAAAATACGCAGCAGTGTCATTTCTGGTATCCTTCATGCACCACGTGTTACAGTGTGTAGTAAAAAGTCTCAGAAATGACAGACTGGAAAATCCTCTGGCCTTCTGCAGTCTTGGTGCCCTTGTAGGGATGGCACCTGAGGCAGTGGGGATGTATCTGTGTGGATGCTGGGTTTTCCACAGCCTTATGGGTTTCCCACTGCAAGATACAAGGGTGGAAGGGATGCAGGATGATGGGGGAAAGGGAAGCAAATCCAAGGAAATCTTGGTCTCTCTGGGACTGGATGGCTTCAGCTGTCTTGTACTAGTTACAGTCCCAATGTAGTGTCCAGCACCCCATCTGTGTTTGGGTGTGCTGCCTTTTATGTTTCTGCTGGCTAGAACAGTGAGTCAAGAGCTGCTGGGACTCAGAAAAGCTGTTTTGACATTAGGTAATCCTGTTTTCTCAAGTGGGATTCGCCTCACAGGTAGAGGGAGTGCCAGGGACTCAGAAATGCTGTTCCCTGCATCTGTCTCTCTCCCGGTTACACCATTTGCTCCAGACACCTGTGGAGCTTATCAATGCAGCTTCATGAGAGAGAGGAGCAAAGCACACATCAGAGTAATGAAAAGTTCTTACTGTGGCCCTTGAAGGAAGTGTGGAGTCTCATGTGTTTATCTTGACCCATCCAATTCATTTAACAGAACTTTAAAAACTAATTTAACATTGCTTATATCACTTCATATTTGTCCTGAAAACGTCTGCAATTGTCTTTGATGCATTTATAGGATGTAAATCCATTGAAAACATCAAAAAGTCTAATTGAGAGAGATGTTTGAATCAAACTTAAATCAATCAAATTGGTTTTTTTTCTTCTTCATGGTTAGCTCCCACCTATCTCCTGAAGGTCCTTTAAAAAGCTTCCTGATGTGCATCCAATAAACTGTATCTCCTGTAAAGATCCAGTGTGCATTGCTTGGGAACAGAGGGCAATGAATTAGCAGGAAAATGTAGGCTGCCATCTGAGGCTATACAACTGGCAGCCTGATGCCAAGCCAATAGCCTGGGAGTTTAAATCTGGACTAGGGACTTCAAGGCCAAAGTGAGCCTTGTTCATGCATGTTTGTGCTGTGTACGTGCTGTTGCGATGGCATTCTGCCTTCCTCTGTGGCAAGAAGTCATCCAAGCAATTCAAGGCTCAGGGCAGGAGTCATGATATTGACTTGTTCTTTAATAAATTCGGTGCGCCCCAAACCCCACAGAAGCCCTTCCATGGGGTTGAAGGCTTTGCAATGGGGTCAGTTTCTTCTCTTTGTTAGGTATCCCAGAGTGGGGTACTCCCTTGATGGAAAGGGAATGAATGGAGCAAGGGTGCTGTATGTTAGGGTGAAGCTGCCCCTGGAAGCCCAGCTCCTGTGACATTTCTGCTCTGCATTAATAAATGTGATGTCAGCACAGCACGTGTCACATTGGCTTCCTCAAGACACAGCTCACCTTCACCATTCAAATGATCCAAAGACGTGTTTCTTGTTCAGTCTCAATTGTTTTAAGATCTTCTTTCTTAAGGAAATAAAACAGTCTGAAGATTTTTGCCCCATTCTATTGAAAGATTCTGCATTTCAGAACCAATTTGTGTAAATGCTGTGTCAGGGGATGCCACTCCTAGCTTTTGGTCCAGGCTCTTCACTGAGAATCCTACCTGTGTCCCTGAAGAAAGCAACTGTGCTGTGGACTCTTCTGGATCTGATGGTTTATTGTTTTGGGGGTTTTGGTATAGATTTGAAAGATAAATGCAGTAACTGTCCATCTTACTGTTTCACTAGGAAATTATTTTGGAAAAAGCTCATTATTGCCCGTGGAAGTGTGGTAATGATTTGGTTGGAAAGAAGCTTTTAACTTGCAGCTTAGAAATTTCAACTTAAGTTGCAGTTGAAAAACCCTTAGTTTTTTATAATTTGTTCTCAACTCTGGATACAGATCCTGAGATCATTGCTCTATTACAACACTGCCTTTTCTTGGAAGATGTTAAGTAGCTGAAGATTTAAACTCTGTATTGTATAGCTGTGTTGTTGTTATTAATAAACAGCTATAAAAAGGCAAAATGGGTTTTCCAAACAGATTTTTATCTCTTAGATTTATTTTCGGCCAAGCCTACAATTTTATAATTCTATCAAACGATACAAACTGTTTGCTAGTGACTCTTTCTTGTGGAGTTTTTCTTATGAAATGTTATTTCTATTCAAATAGTAGCTTCTGGGGTATCATTTTTACAAAAGAATAAATTGATTGTGGAAGTAATGAAACTTGTACTGTGAGAACATACAGTTAAAGATAAAATTTTATAGAAACCACCTACTTTAAAAAATAATTGTCACAAAGCTTCCCTGTAATAATAGGTGGTATGCAGGTTTGATGGTAGTATCCCCGTTCTAGAAATGTACAGTATCAAATGATGGAAAATCTAGTGGGTGTTAATACCACCATGGTCTTGTGTTATCTGTGTTGCCAGGCGTGCGGAGCTGGTAACCCAGATCTGCACAGATGACCTTCTCCCCTAAATTGGGGGATACCAGCTATGTGCCTACTTCACCACAGAAAGGCTGGCTCCTCTTCTTCCTACACACCAGCACTGCACCAAGGCAGAGCTCTGGCGGGGATGAGATCGGTCACTTCTGGAAGTGGCAATGAAGAGGCCGTTCCTCCAGGTGCCCAAAGAGGAGACAAATACTGTGACCTCCAGCACAGGGAAAATTCATTCAGGGGCAAGACCCTGCCATCCTATCCCAGGATCACACAGGCTAAAGAACACAAACTGAGTGTGTCTTCCCCTGCCTACAGTCCTCTAAAGCCCCGCTGATCCCTTACCCTCAAATGCCTAATTTGAATATTCGATAATAGTTTTATACTTTTGCTATTAAAGGCTTCTGCCTCTGCTGCAACAGTTGTTTCTGTTTCCTTAAATCGCAGTTTGTCTTGCCTGCTCATCCTTCTAAACATTGATTTGGCTAAGAGCCTAGAAACCAGGAGAATTTGCATGGTTTGTGAGGCTGTAGAGAAGTCCGTGCTCAAAAGTGGTAATCTTGGGCATAATTTCTTCCTGCCGTCTGGGAGGACAGGTTCTGTGCAGAAGTACTTGAAGCCTCTGTGGAACCCATCTCAGCTGCTGCCAGTGTTGCATATACATGGACAGTAACTGATGTTCTAACTTTAGAAGAGGCTGTCCAAAAACATTTTAAAGATGTATTACTGTCAGAGATAGAGAATCAGACTTTAGCTAGAAGTCTGGAGCTGAGCTGAGCCGTAGACTTGACCCTTCTGTGGTTTTCAGTGAACTCCCACCAAGGTTTTCATCACCTTCTCATGTTTCTGCTGCCTGGGTGAGAGGAGCGAAAAAATATTGTTATAGAATAATGCAGTATAGTTCTTTAAGGAGAGTTTTTGCTTTAGGTCATGGCATGAGATAATCAATAGGTTTAATATACAGTCTTTCAGATGATACATGGAGTTTATGGGCTTGTGTTTATAAATAAGCAAAGAACTTATGTGAGAGAGCCTGTTGGTTTAGGAGTCGTATGTTTGAGAGGTGAAATGCAGAAAAGCTGGAAAGTCGTCTTTTTTTCCATTGTATCTGCGGTTCAGGATCAGCAAATTTTAGCCACACTAGTTATTTAGAAGAAAGACAATGATACTTTCATTTTTAGCCCAAATGGATAAATGTTGTAAATGAGGCAAGATTTGAGGCATGAAGCAAAATGTTTCATTCCATTGGTATTATGAAAAACAAATAGCTTATTAGGAAGAAGTTGTTACAGGAGGCTACTTGTAAAAAGAAAATGAAATTGCAAAAGCTTATAATATCTTTTCTGCTGATGTGACTGCTGCTAAGAATGAATCAAGCAGTGGCTGGGAATTCACAGAACTATGGCAGAAGCAATTTCAGAGTCAAGTTGCAGAAAAAATCAAGACGGAAACGTATATTAGTTTTATCCATTTTATACAGGAAAAAAAAATCATTGAGGATATGTGCATCATCTCTCACACTGACCTGCCAATACAATAGTTGCAAATGATGGGATTTGTTTCTGGTGAGCCTTTTGCTTGGAGCAGGGACAGTAACTGCAATAGTTCTGTGCTTTATGACCTCTGAACGCTCCTCTGCTGACATTATTGGGATCTATTTTTTATTGTAGCTTAGCAGTTCTTATTTCACACAAATTGAGTTGCTCTTACCTTTTTAATCTACCTTTTTACTCCTCTTATTTAAAACCATATGCAGTAATTTCTTTGTAAATAGACTCAAAGCAGGAAAGTAGATAATTTCTGGGCAACTAGAAGTATTGATTTAGAAAATTCCTGCGCAACCACAACTTGAGCCTGCGGTTCTGCGAGTGGCCAGTGCTCAAAGGCAAGAAACGCTGGCACCAGTTGAGAATTTGTTTTCTGTTCTGCCTGGTATCCTTTAAGTCGTGGTGGTTTATTTCAGAAATATTGCCCAGAAGCTGACAAGTCTGAGAGCCCAGTGTTAAAAGTGACCTTTCCCGTGCAACTCTATAGGAATGAAAAGAGTGGAATATTTTAGTGGGACTTGTCACGGGTACAAAACGGTTGTGGGTTTACTTGCTCACAAGAATCTTTGTCCAAATGAATAAATTATCAACTCTTGGCACGTCATAATTATTTTTTTAAAAATTGGCAAGTAAAATTCTTACGATTCTATGGACTCCTCAAAATTTGTGAGCGTTTCAAACACGGTTAATTATCTCTGTGAACTCCTGGCACCTCAGTTAGTCTCATGTCTGCAGGATTAGACTCCTAAATCTGACTGTTACAAAACCAGAAAAACATAGTATTCTTCAGCCTTTCACCTCAATTTCAGATCAATGTCTCCTAAATGTTTGTGTGTTATGGTTTAAAAAAATAATAAATAAGATTGATAATATAATTCTTGGACTCACTGCAGACTCTTCCTCCCTTTAGTCATTAGGAAAATATTTTCTCTGACTGATCATGTTATAAAATGTGTTATTTCAAACCACAGATATTGACAATTATTATAAATCAAGCTCAACAGGGATAATTAAAATTTAATTTTAAGTTTGTCAGGGTCTTTGGAAGCATATCCTGAGGGCCAACTGTGTCTAGGTTGTGGCTTGTTTCCAGCTGAATTTGGGCCAGAAGTTGACATTGTTGTTCAGCCCCCTTTTGAAAACAATTCCCAGGCACTTCGGAGGGTGGGTGTCTGTTAATCTGAGTAAGAATTGAATAGATTTTCCAGGATTTGTCCTTACAGATGGGTTGTGGGAAGGAAATAATACAACTCTTTACATTTTTATTTTTTTCACCTTTTCATATGTGCCTCAAGTTGGTGGTCACACAGGGAAAAAAGCGAGGCTGTATTTTGAGAGTAGGCTTGCATTCTTGAATTTGCCACATACTACTTTAGGTAGCCTGCTGGACCTCTCAGTCACTTCTCTGAGACAAGGCTGCGCTTCACTGCCACCGCTTGTCCCAGTGTTCAGACTGAATAGGGACAGCCCTTGTCTGATTGCGTAGCTTAAAACCATCCGTGGTGTATGAGGGCAGTTGCATATGACTAATAAAGTGATGCAGTGGTACCATGAACTTGTAAACGCTGCCCTGACAGCTTAGTACACTTTCTTTCTGAGCAATGTTGTTTATGAAGTGTCAAATGTACTTGAAATCTATGTGGGAATGTACGTTTATAGCAAATACCAAAAATCTAGGAGTTGAATGCTGTTGCTGTAGGCTCTCCTCCTACCAACTCTTATATATGTTTCACTTCTTATTCATTGTGCCTTTTCTCATTGACATCAGCCAGCCTATTTGCAGGACGTGAAAAAGCATGTGCTTCAACCTGCAAGTTCAAGGCTTTACCCACTCCAGCACAGTTGTACCGATAGTATTCTGAACAGGATTGGCTCTAGGTCAAAGAATACACAGAGTAATTCCTTGTAAGCAAAGACCTAAACTGATGCAGCCGCAAGCTAGTGTAGGTAGATGCCTATGTAGTTACTAAATTAATTTATTTGTGAAAGCAAAAAAAACCCAAACCTTTGTGTGCTTTCAGCTCTTTGCTTACGCTTGGCCAGGTCAAGGGCTAATGGAAATGTTCAGTAGGAGTTTGCTTAGCAACTTACAAGATATAAGTAAGTTAGTATTCTTCCTTTTAATAGGAGCACAATCCTGCAATTCTGCTTGAAGAAATAACTGCAAGCGGAGCAGGGAAACAATGATCTGTAGCTTTCAGTGGCTCATGAGCAATGTTTAGCAAGTCATGTCTTGATATTTTTTTCTTAACTTTCCTTTTAGTTATCTTATAACTATTTATGATATACAGTCAAAAAGCCAGGGATTACTTGACTGAGACTATCAGGACATACCTTGAGTTAATAATTCTAATGCCTACTCTGTGATTTTGGTGGGGAAAAAAGTAACAAACCAAGAAACCAAAATCAAACCCTCAAAATTCTTAAAAACATCACTTTCTTCTTTTGAATGTCTGAAAGCAAGGAAAAGATCATTGAATGTATTTATTACTCAGGTATATTCCACAACTTTATTCCACAAGTGAGTTTTTTAAAATTACAGTTGCTATAGGGATTGGCGGTTAGACAAAAGTATTTGAGATCTTCAATACTAAGTACTACTGTTCATGAATGAGGCATTTTAGTTCCTGTAGATAGTATAATGAAAATGTCAGCTCGATATTCAGTAGCGGTCAAGAAAGGAAACTTAATTTAGGAATTATTGGAGAAGAAATTGAGACCAGAACTGTCTGAAAGTGTCCCATGAATGTACAACAATATGCTTGCCATCCTCTTACATCCTCCCTTTGCCATCTTCTGCCGGCCGCTTTCAGAACCCGTGATCCGATCCAGTTTGGCTGTCCTTTCCTTTCCTTTTCTGATACTTGAAACTCAGGCTGTGCTTTGTGGTAACTCATATTGCTGTAAGGTGTTTTTATCATATGGTGTAAGATTTCCTCTGAGTCTTTTCTCATTGATCTGTTTTAAAAAAAAAAAAAAGATAAACAATGCTGAATGTAAGGAAGAAAGGGGATACCTCTTGTTGAAATCTTATTCCTAAATATTCTGTAGTGAGTCTGGAAAAGGAAAAACGTATCTGAACTAGAAGGTAATTTTCCTCTTGTGATCAGCCCGATGGAAGTCAATGAAAGTTTCCAGTGTGTAATGTTTGGCAGTTGCTTGGCTGTCTGCAGCTGCACAGCAGCTTGTAGAATGCTTTCCAATTATTTTAATAGATAGCATTATATACTGTTTAAATGAATTTATGTGCATTTTGTAGGCAGCAACTATACGATTTCACTGGAAAGACATCTTGTAGCAATGAGAAAACTTCATGTGTCACGTGTGGACAATAGTACAATGCCAACGACCCTGTAGAGCAAGTGCTGAATTGATTCCTTGCACCCTGACTCTCCTCCTGCCCGCAGTCGCAATTCGTGCAGCAGAATGTTTGAGAATGTATTCGGTAGGATGGGGTCAAACAAATTACCCTTAGAAGATTAAAACCTTAATTATTTTGATTAAAGATGATGATTAATTCTACTCGGGCTCCTATTGTGTTTATTAACTGTGATAAAAGACCACACGGGATTACGGCGCGGCGGCTACTTCCGGTTCTGAACAAAAAGTAACGACTGAATACGTATTTGAAGATTAATTTCGTTAATAAAATCTGTCACCAGTTAAGACATTAGTGGGATAGGATAGTATCTGTGAAAGCTGCGTGATACAAGATTACTTATCCTACATTGATAACTGTGCTTGTAACCTAAGAACTTTGTCAGCAGAATTGGCAACTTTAATTACATTGGCATGGCCATTAGAGTATTTGAGTGTCAGGTGATTAGAATTGATGAACCTTGGTTAATGAAAAGCCCTAAAAGTTAGTCAGTCGTATTTATATAATTGAAGACAATCTCAATTAACTGATAAGGGTTCTTTTATTTTTTAATTTTATTTTATTACTCAGTTAAAGATAAAAGTAAGATTTCATTTTGTGTTCCATCCAGTTAGGAGGTTTATTTAGATGGGATTAGAGAATTAGTGGATTTGACAGTGTTTTTTCTTTCCCTCAGTCATCCACTATAGGAAGTCTGATTATGTCGTTGTTTTACGCCCTGCATCACCCCTTGGACTTCTCTGGCTTGATGCAATTGTAAATGAAGGTAGAATATGGCTTCGTAATAAGAATGACAAATGCCACGTGAATGAAGTAGCTAAAGTGGTTGCCAAAGCACGTGGGTGTTTCAGGCATTTCATCGAGTTACCTGCTGGTACAGAGGCAGCAGACATGAAGACACTAATTCCAGCAATTAAGATGGTCTGGATGTGAAGTGATTCGTAATACGCTTGTTTGTATCTCATCAAAGCAGATACTGGGTGTTATTATCTATGAATGCTAAATACAGTGATTAATTACACTGCATACAAGAAAACAAGATAACTTGGATTTTTATGATAAGAAAATGCTGATTCCTTTTGTCAGTATAATGAACGGTTCTGTCTTCTCTTGCTTGCTTCTTTAGATGTATTGAGATAATACTAATTACTTCATAATTAATTATGTATACAAACAAATATAGCCCGACAAATGCATATATTTCAAACTCTCTCTTTTCAGTCCACTGGGAGCAGGAATTTGGGGCTATTAATCTATATTTGTAGTGAAAAAATAGGGAACCTAATACTTTTTGCTATGGTGCCAGGACTCCTGGCATATAATTTAAGCTGCTGAATACTGGAAAAATACTGTCAAATTGGAGGCAGTTCAGAGAAACTGTAAGCCACCTACTGTCTTTCATTAAGCTGCTTAGAAGTGTGAAGCTTTAACCATGGAGACCTGAATCTGAGATGCAGAGTCCAGTAATACTTGGATACTTGTGCCATGCTGGCAGGAGGCCGCTCCAAGGACCATTTGGAAAATGAGGCTTACCCGGGCCTTCACTTTCACACCAAAGTTATGTGTGGTTTAGATATCTCATGCTGCCGTTGTACAAAACTGTGCAAGATCTACAGAGCTGACTGGGACACTTGAGTAGCTAAACTCTCTAGACAGGGAAAGTGACTCTCATAAGATTATGCGCCTGGTTAAATTTTAACTCTGTTAGTACGTGGGACCCAGAAGGTGTCATTTTATATCCCATTTCCCTACAGGTACCTCTCGAGCTGGCTGTTCGGATGCCGGCAGCCTCTGCCACGCAGCAGCACAGGCGCCGCCGGGGCTGTGCCCACCGCAGTGCCACACAAAGCCTGCGCCCTACAGAAAGAGCCAGTTTTGCAGCTGCAGTTTTACATACTCATTAACCACATCATGTTTAATTTTGGCTGTCTTCTAGTTCCTTGCACAGGAATATGTGGTCTTTGAGCTGGTCTTTGGAAAGAATGTGACTATTCTTACCTATAACTTGTGCGTATCCATGGGAAACATTTTAGTTGATGTTCTTGTGGCTAGCTATGACTTGGCTCCCTTTTTATCATCACATTGTCCGTGGAGGCCAATGTTTCTCAAGAAAGTGGACACTTCAGAATTTCAGTGTCTATTTGAAGGCAACAGCCTCCAGATGTCGTGCACGTCAGTTTGAAATATGTCTGACTCAACGTCTATCTTAATAGGCATTAAAACATTAATTTTGTTTTTAGAGCTATGAAACTGAGGGGCAAAATGACGCAGCAGCACATGGGCTGTTTTGGCATGTATGTGATGTGAGCAAAGTATTTGTTTTAAAAGAAGGAAAAATATACAAATGAAGACTATTAAGCAAGGCGAGTAGCTACCAAATGCATACTATGCGTTTGTATAAAATGTATATGTATAAATTTACCATAATATAGTTGCATTTGCAATAACAAATAAAGTGGCCTGCAAGATGACTGAAAATAGAACAATATGATTAGGGGAGTTAAACCCCGAGTTTTAGATGCACTAAAAAATGTAGCGTGTGCTCATTTATGTGCAAATGTAATGGAAAAAGGCTGCAGGTAAAGTGGCGAAAGCCTAAACAAAATAAACACTTAATTTTCTTTTATTGTACTTTGTGACTATTAATAATATTATGGTACTAAGGCAGAAACATTAAACTAAGCAGGGGAGCAATAAATGTTCCTAGACTGTGCAATGCTGTTGATATTAGTGGCTAATAGCTCCAGAGTTCACATAAAATGCAGATTGAAGTACAAAGAAGATGTTTAGTGGAGTCAGCAGTGGCAGTGAACTGTTTACAGGTGAAACTAATAACCAGAGGGCGGACACAGCAGGGGCATTTGCTGCAAAAGATATCAAAAAGGAACTTTTCCAAGCACTTAATCAGACTGTCTCTATCCTCAGGGAAGAGATTTGATAATCCAAATGTATCTCTCTTCAAAAGTAGCTTCTGAAATCATTAATTATGTGCCGTGTTTCCATTTATAAGTATCATGAAATATGCAAGGACTATAGGGTATGTTGATACAAAAAAAAAGTCCACATTGATTTAAGAACGTCACGCTGAAGTTATGAGAGATGACTTGATACCACTCTGTTGGGTACATGAATGAGAATCTGAATTTGGGGTTAATGAACCGTAATTAAGTTCACTCACTGTGACATACAGAAGAATGTAACGTTCGGCACTTGTCACACTGGGTTGTGTTTTGCCTTGCAAATCTGGACACAAACTGTTTCCTGCATCTTTATCTGAGAGACCATAAAGAAAATACTGACTGCAGGAGAAATAAATGGCCATATATTTAATTGAAGAGAGAAGATCTCCTCTCCTGTGCCCCTGTGCTGAATGGCAGGGAACAATGAAAGTCCATAGTGTTACACAGTGTTCATCTTAATGGTGATGCACTTTACCAGTGTCAGTAGAATGACTAAAAAGAAAATGGGTGTAAAATTATCTTAATGTGGAATATGATCATTCAAAGTAAAAAAAACAGTTGGAGGAAGTATGTTTTTCTGAAGTGTTTTTATCCAAAACAGTATGTAATTTATTTTTAAAATATTTTATTGAACAATATGTTCTGTATTTATTGGCCAAACGGAGAGAGACTGTATCATTCTTCTGCCTGAATTTGATCAGCACATACATTTCTTTAGATTTTTCCTCCTTGATATGATTTATGATTAGAGTAGTATGATAGGTTACCCGAGTCATTAAAATACCTTGTCAGTGTGCACAGTTGCCCAGTTGATAAGTACTGATCACTGTAAATGTATGGTTCTCTGAGACAAAGAAGGACTCGACTCACACCACAGTGAGGCAAACAAAATAAATTGTACAGATTATTTATGCTCATACCTAGTTCTGCGATGAGCTGCTCTGTTGGGTTTCTCATTGTGAGAAGGAAACACAAACTCAAACAGGGCATTTTTCAGTGGACAAAGAGCTGGGGTGCAATTATCCTCTTAAATATCTCTGTCTTCATACACACATAAGAAAAGGGAAAAGACAGCTGGTAGTGCTTGGCATATCACTTAATCCAAGGGCTAATTAACATGGCTTTATCCAGAATTAGAAATGGATAGAAGTCTGTTACTAAATAAATTAGTTAAAATTTAAGATATTAAAAGATTTCAGGCTTCTATTTTCTGCTGTGACATTCAGCTGTGTGCTAAAACTGCACAGCTTGTCTCCAGAAGACTATCTTGGCATTAAGTTGTCAGCAATCTCGAAAGTTTCCCTTCCAACAGGAGCAGTCTCACTGGAAGCCCTAAGGATCTTTGTCAGTACGCAAGGCTGAGCCGTCTCAGCAGACTCTCAGTGTATATAGTGATGGTCAACCAGTATGAGAGAATGAAATGTGTGAACTTAACTGGAGCACAGTTTTCTCTAAGCTGGCCAGAGAGCGCAACAGAGGTCAGTTTGGGATTTTTTTCAGTAGTCTATTGTCATAGAACCAGGGAATCAGAGAATCTATTAGTCAGGTAAAAAACTGTTCACTCAGATTGTGTCTCTCTTCATGGTCCCTCATGAGCTTGGCTTTCCTTCAATGCATTTGAAGGAAATTTACCTCTTGGGGCCTCTTGTGAAGAGTTGTCTTGGCTCTGTGACTTGCCATTAGCATAAGGCTCAGCTCCCCACTCTGCTTGGAGATATACTGAAAGGTATTGCTACTGCTTCCCAGGTCTTCCTCACACTTCTGAAAAGTGCTCCGTCAGTAGCCAAAAGGCTCCTTTAAAAGCCTTTAAAACACATCTTTACTGCCTCATGTATTGACAAAGATGGACAGGATGGCTCCTATTCCGAAATCCCTGCTTGTTCTGTTGCCCCAAAGCCATAGCTTATGCAGCATCAAAAGAGTGCGAGTTCTGGATAATATGTGGACCTCCTAGATCCTAAGATAGCGTAAGGAATTGATAATGATTTCATAGAGCAGAAATGGAAACAAGTTTCTTGATAGTTGGGGGGAAGAATTCCCATTGCTTTCAATATCTGGACAATTATTCTTTGGAGATGAAAATACATCCTGGTGATGAGTATTTAGCTTTTGTTTCCTCAGTGTCAAAGTTCTCCTCCCTGCCTTTCAGAAGTAGCTGGCTGTCCTTAGTTTACCTTGTGGTGCAACTACAGCCCATTAAGATTTTACAGCAGGATGGCAAATAGCATTTCAGAGCTTCGTTACAGATTCCGGCAAAGTTCAGTTGCCTGGAAACTGCTTGTGAATTTGGGTCAAATTTTCCTTCTCATTTCAGGAAAAAAAAAAAAAAAGGGCAAAAGAGCTCTATTATCCAAAGAGATGATTTTGTCCTGCTTTTAGAATAGGGTTCAGTTGTCTCCTCTGCCTTGAGAGCTTTGTAGCCTCTGAGCTATGTAGCACGGGGTCATTATGTTGCACGGGGCATTCACAGTCCCTTCTGTTGTCTCTCTTCTACTTTGTATAAATAATTGACTGTCCACTGGTACAGGAATAGGAATCTAAATCTCCCACTACAGAACCAAAAAATCTTCCTAGCTAATTAAGTATTCCGTGCAAAGCTTGAATGGAATGGGTAGGAGAGACCTATTCAAAAATCACTTCTCCCAGGCTCACTGAAATGATGGTGGTATCTTCTCGATTCATCACTTTTGTCCAAAGCACACTGTGGTCTCAATCATGAGATGTCTCCAGCACTCTGGGTCTTAGGTTTTCTATTGTTTTTTCTCAGGGTGTTGAAAGGAATCTGTGGCCTCGCTGTCTGGAGAAATCAGGTGCTGACAGTGGGTAGGCAACTGCAAAGCACTGTCACACCGCTACAACAACAACATGAGTAAAATGTAATATTCGGTGAATATTTAACTGAAAAAGCAAGTTAGGCTTGGTGCATGCTGTACTAGCTCTTCGGATGAACACATCTAGCTGAACACAGCTCTTCGGATCCCAGAACACATTATATCAGAATAAACTGAACACTGTTGGCATGGTATAGCTCAGGATTTCCAGTGCTCTCGGTCTTAAAGGAGCCTGGAAGCTTTTAAAATAGCAGCATATTTGCCACCACGTACAAGCCATCTCTTTGTCTAGGGCATGCACTCAGATTATTGAAATGATACTTTATGAGCAATGGCTTGACTCTATATTTATTTGGGTTCTTAAGCCACAGCCTGTCTGGTATGCTGCGTTTTATACCTTTCTGTTTTAAATGTCGTCTTATCCTGGTTATATGATAGTGTTTGAATTGCAAGTTGTATTCATAAAACCAGGAAGCATTTCAAGAACATTGGCACTTAATACATTGCAGGTTACAGGTTTTGATTTTAAGCCAAACTGTTGTTGCTTTTGGCAAGTGTATTTTCCTTTGAACTCGATGCATTTGAAATATTGATGCAGTGGAATTAACTACGTGGTTCCAGCTCAAGAGACCTGTTCTGCTGGATCACCTGTCTAAATGTAGTCCTTCCCTTTACATCCTATTAATGATGCAGGACTTTTCATGCATAGGTCAAGAGGTGACCTGACCCTCTTTTGCCCTCTGAATTCATGTAGCATCAAATGGGAACTTCATGCTACAAAGTAGGTATTAATATAATATTTCAAAAAAAATGACACAAATACTGCTAATTTTAATGGATCTGGTTGCGAAAATAAGGCAGTGGTGTTTCTAGAGCTCATCATGCCCTGATACTCAAGTAAAGGATTTATAGCTATTTCATCACCATTTTCAACCATTCTTTGGATGACCAGCACAATGGACCTGATTTCAGAGCTGACAAATATGTTTGTGTTTGCAGCAGGGACCAAAGCTACTGTTAAAAATTTTCTAGCAATTGTTTTGTCAGTGTTTGAAAGAGAACAGTGGAGTTCTTTCCCACAGGGTTGTTGGCTCAAAGAGTTAAAAGTACTAAAATATGTTTCTCTGAATAACTTAGGCAAATGTGACCTCAGATTAAATAACTGGATATGCAATTACCCTAACAGTCATTCTGATTATGAACCTGCACTTCTTAGTTAAAATTCTGTCCTAAGCAATTTATTAGTGCATTTATTTCAAAAGTCCTCTTGAGGACAGAGTTTTGAATATCTTCGACCAACTACAGAAAGAGAAAAATTGGTTACCTACTTTATATTCTATATGAAGTCCAGCAGCATATAGAAAATTTGGAGTAGCGGTCTATGAACTTGCTGTTTCTTTTGCTTATGTATTCATCTGGAGTCTTGTGACATCCCTGGCTCGGCACTTAGGTTTTACAGGTACACAGCTGTGTTTGAAAGTTAGCACAAGTGTGCTTTAGGATTTATTATTAGATAGAGTTTCTGTTGGATGTATCTCAGAACTGAAAATAGGTAGGAATGGAGACCAAAGCTGTGAGATATGACTGTGGTGTTTAAGTGAAATTCATCCCATGGCGAAGATGAGAAGTATGATGTCCACGAACCGCTTACACCCTGCTGATATTCAGGTCTAAGGACAGACGCAGAATTTAAACACTTTCCTGCTGCCTTTTGTTAGCACTGAATTTCTCATAGCTGTGGACTCTACACTGAACATGTTCATCGTTTGGTTCACAGCTTCCCTTTCTACAGAGGTTTCTCATAATATCATGCTGCAAAGAAAAGAACTGAGGGGTTAAGCATCAAAGCACTGGAGTAGAGGAGGAGGAGGAGGAAATAAGTCATGTTGGAAATTATAGATGACTGGACTCTGAAAGAATGAGATGTAGCAGATTATTTATAGTTATGCAGAACTGGAAGTCAAATACAGGCAGGAATCTGCTGTCATTGGCAAGGGAAACGGGACCTGACCCTGCATGAGTAGAGCACAGGATCCCATCACTGACTGAATTAATTCAAGTTGCTAGAATGTGGGCTAGCTGTTAAGTCTTTTTTAATTTTGCTCTTGGCTCCTCTGATGTCTTATGAGTCACAGGTCTTTGCTGGCCTTGTTTTACAGATCTGAGAGCAAGGCATTGACAGTGTTTACCTATCTCATATGGAAAATGTGAGACTTAATTAATGTTTGTAAAGACCTGGTGGATCATCCATCAGAAACATTACATCTGTGCTCTGTTATTCTTATCCGTTGCATAAAGTTCTTCCTTGACCTTTGCTCACCTTCCAACGACCTTTTAAAACTGAGCAAACGTTATTGAAAATGGCTCAGGCTTTTATTTTATATGGGATTACTTATTTTTCAGGGCTGGTAATGTGAGGAAATATGTCACTTACGGGCCAAATAACTTGCGTGATGGTGCTTTTGTAACAAGTACCATGAGTTGCAGGACAGCATTTTGGAATGAGGATGAAACTTCAGGAAGCACAAAGCTGTGAATCTGGGCTCACAGTGTACAAAGTGAGCTCTAAATGCCGTGAATGAGAAACAAAAGACATTTTTTTCAATTCCTTATCCATCAAGGCTAAAAGTGTTTTTCCCAAAGTGTAATAGAAAACAGGAAATTCTCATTGATGGGAAGAAATACGTCTAATTGACATTACTGATATCTTGTGGAATGACTTGAATTATTTATGATGCTAAAATCATTGTTTATATTGTACTCACAAAATGGAGGCAAGGAAGGAAATATGGAGAACACTGCTCCATGTTAGACACAATTGCTATCTATTTTTAGCGGTATTCTTAAAACTCATAGATTAGATATAAATAGAAATACAAAGTCTTTATATATCCATGTGTATGGCTCAACACACTAATTAGCAACGCTCAGGAAGTGGTGCCAGCAGAGAAAGGCACAGAGGGAAGTGGGAGATGAATGTCTGACAAAATTAAGAATGAGTTACTCTCTAGACACTTGTTGGTACCGGACAGAAAGGAGGGTTGTTCTTTTTGGCAGCACCTTGGTTTGGGATACACGTTCTGGGTATTTGTGGCATCCAATATTGTACCACGGGATTTTCTAGAAATCATAGCATATAATTTTCTAACCTCCAAATATCCCCTTTGCCCAGTCTGAAGCGTGTGGATGTTGGATGTCACAGCGCTGGCTAAAGAAGAATTAATCAGTGGACTGGAAGCTGGTGTTTGCCCACAGCCCAGTGACCAGAACCTAATTACATTCAGTCTGCGCAAAGCCAGGCCGGTGCCAAGCCTGCATCACGTCGGCGTGTCTGAAAATTGTATCTCTCGTGTATGCTTGAGTGTGAAAGTCTTTTGTTACTAAGAAAAGCTGCCTAAACAAGCGGAGAGCAGGGCTGGTTAAACTCAGCAGAGAAACCTTCAGACAATGAAATTAAGCTCTTCCCAAGTGTTGTTTTTTGTTCTGGCCTTACCAAGTCATTCCCCTTGACTGATCAGCTAAAACCACTGGATTTGTGATCTGCCCATGTAAATACTTGCCTTGCAGAAGTCAGTCCTGCTCTTTTATTTGTTGTTGTTTCCTGTGTGAATGAGCCCCGTGGGTCTCCTCCCACCAAAATCCCTGTGAAATTATTGGACTTTATGCTTTCAGACTGGTTCAGGGGTCTATGAATTGCATCTCTGTGCACCCGTGTGTGGGGCACCTCGTGTCCCCAGATGGATTCTGGTGGAGAGGGAAAGGTGGCAGCCCCATAAGGCTGCTCTTCCCCTGCGGTGGCTGAGCACGGGCTCGCAGGCAGGAGCTGTGGGAAGGCAGGGGATCAGGCACAGGCTGCAGATTTTTTCTGTTTATTCTCTGGGTGTGCCTGGCGGATCGTTTTTCCTAAGCAGACTCCAGCCTTTTCTTGCAATGTGGGTCTTCTCCAGGCATCTTACCACTGTGTGTTTTTCTTAGAAGACAGCACATCTCCTAAGGCAAATGCAAACAAGTAGCTTAGAAGGACACAGATATTCTGCAATGAAGACCTTTAGCTGAATCCATGGTAAACAGTTATTGCTGCTTTGTACCATTTAATAGGAAATACAGAAAGGGTGTCTTGCATTTACAGATCGGGAATCCTCACACACTCCCGAGTGTTCTGCTGTGGTGATGGAACTGCCTGGTTCGCAGGGCTTTTGGGTAGGAAGAGACTTGTTTTTCCAGACTCTGAAAATAATAAGCATTATCACACATTCATAGATTTTTTTTTAAGCAGATTCTGTCTTGATTTACAAACCTCTCAGAAAGCCCTTACAATTATTAAGCTTCCAAAAAGACACTGGGTGAAGTATCTGCACTCTGAATGGTAGTTTTCATTACCCTAGTATTTCTTGGGAGATAAATTATGACTTGTTTTCGGTGAAGAGCCATCAGAGATAAATTTCACCCATCACTATGAGAAAGCACAGAGCCTGTTAAGTAGAGCTTTATTTCATCAGGATGGTAATATGGTGGTTTGTGAGCTAATCAAAGGCAATGCTTCTATTGCTCTTTTTTGAAATCCTTGATAGTCTTGCAAAACAGATCATTCTTTTTCTCTCTTCTTCATGGCACACATTTGGCCCCATCCATTTGTATGTAGGCACTTCCCTCAGCACAGGTGGCACTCGCCTGAGTGTGCCCCCACTGGCGATGGCCATTACCCAGTGTCAGGAAGCTGGGCAGCGAATGGGGTTCGGACATGCCCTTCCTTTCCCTGTTGGCATTGCTGGCTAAACAGAAAGGATCGCCTCTTAGGCAGATGTGGCAAATTGAAATATCTGAGTAGCAAAAAGCATTTATATTTTCTATTGGAAAAAATGTGCAGTTCATGTGGGTGCTCTCAAAGCTGGGGGTAATGTGGCTTTTGTCCCTTTGGTGGGTGACCCCTTTGTAAATGTAGGCTGGAATCTGGTGCACAAGAGCACTTAAGGCCAGAGTTAAGTAGTCAAAGAAAAAAAACCAGCAATAATAAAAGGTTACAGATAAAAATATGTGATTTTTCTTTTCTGAGCCCTGAGGACTTGTGTCCTTGTTAGGATATGGCATGGTGTAAATTCTCGGTAAGGAACTTTGATCTGAGAGAGGTTTTGATGGCCTTTGAGTGAAGCAGTGGTGTTATAGCTAACAATAACGTACCTGTCTTCTTTCTGTGATATAGACCCTTTAAGGAAGTAAATAATTAACTAAGACCTTTTACCTTGATTATGGAAGTTACTAAAACTGTTTCAGTGATGTGGCCGCATATCACTGACAGAGCCTGTTGAAAAAAAAAAAGTCCACTCTAGGAGAGCAGTTTGTAGAAATTCAGAGGTTGCAAACTTGGTATCAGAGAAAAACACGCAATTGCTCAGGATAAGGCTTCATTCTTTCTGCAAAATTTGCAGTACAGTCAGCATGCTGAGAATGGAGACTTAGACTCAAGAGAGAACAAGTGTCAAAGAAAATTCAGATTTCTAGTGGCTGTAGAGATGAAAAAGGATTGAAGAAATGAAGTTCTTAAGCAAAGATATATACTCTGCTATGCTCGTGGTCCTGGGGTAAGATTGATCTTACATGTCTAATGCAGAAGATAATATTTGATGCTTTCTCCTTGGTTACAGAAAAATCCTTTTACCATTTTAATGTTTGAAAAATATAAATCTTGCAAATATTGCTATATTTCTGAAAGAATTTGATAAATGTTCAAATACTTGTAATTTGCCTTTTCTTCCTAAATTCCTGTAGAACATAGTTGGCCAAATGAAAGGCAAAGCTTCTCAGTAGGGTAGGAGATAATTTTCACTTCAGGCAGAGCAGTAAAGATTGATTTTGTTTTCCTGAGTCAGATAAATCACTTGTATTTTGAGGGGAAAAATAATTCTTAGATATTTTGTCCAGCTTTAACTATGACTACAGTGGTAGCAATTTATTTTTTTTTCTTGTATTTGTGGAGAACACTTACTATGTTGTAAGTGCTGCAGCAGGCACATCTAAAAACCATATCTTAAGGCAGCTGAAAAATCTTTTGTGACTGTGCTTGGGAGCGGACTTAAATGGAGCTCGCAACTTTGATCACTCAAAGGCTGAAGTGGAGGCTTTCAGGCTCTCCAAACTCAACTGGGTTGGGAAATGCCTCACGATACTTCTTGTTTAGAACACAAGACCAAACACTGAGTCAGTATTTAGATTAAGGGCTGAGTCCTGTGCAGGCACAAAATCACATACTTCCAGTGATGTGAGGTGGACAGATTTTGCAGCCACTAGCTCTCATAGTTTTGTTACTTGACTTGTGCTGTTTGATTCCAGGTTTTCCTTTCATTCCCTGAAACCCAGACTCGAGGAAATGCATGCAATCTCCATTTTCATCAAGATGAAGTGTCGCTAAGGGTCTTGCCTGTCTGATGTTGGAAAGTGACTTGAAAACAATAGCCTGGAGGCCCTTAAAATACAAGGCAAAGAAAACAGACCCCAGATTTATCATCTCAAATAATATGGTTTATACAATGATGTCAAGATTTTGCAAACATAGGGCTAAAGATGTTCTAATTTATCCCAGTGTAGAATCTGATCCTGAATATTAGTCAGGAGACAAAAATCAACTCTGTTTATCCTATACACGTAACCTCCCTCTCTTTCTCACTCTCTGTGTGTCTCTGAGTTTACTGTTCCTATGGAGATCACCAGTCTCTTCTGCAAGCTCATATTCTGTCTTAGATGGCTGCTTGCAGTTGAGATCCACAGGATGTTGGCTCATTCCCATTTGCTTTGGAGACAACAAATTCTGGCAGTAGAACAACTTCAAGTGCCAGTTGGCATGAGCCCTGACACAGCTGTAGTAGTGGGAGAAGAATTTACTTACAAACAAATCTCCCTATTTGAACTCTCCTGACAGATTCTGAATGTACTGAAATGTTTTTGGTGAACTCAGAGGATGCTCCCGAAGCTAAAATTTGTATGACTCGGAGGCCAGGAGGCAGACAGTTCACTGAATCTCTACTTTTCACTGCTCTACTCTATTCCCACTCCCTCATGCTACTCCCATCTTGTAGGTGTTCAGCAACCCTCTAGTAGAAGTAGGTATTTGCTCCATGGAGTTCTGCCAACTACTTATGGGAGACCTGGGTGCTTCAAGAATCATCGGTTTGCTTTTGACCCAAGGTGCTACATCTGCTCTTACCTATTTATCAGTTACTGGTAGCACCCACTGGGGAAGATGGTGCATTATCCTGCTTTGCCTTCCGTGGCTGCGCTCCGCTGTTTAGCTTGGGTGTTACAAATAACCTTCTGTTTAAAAATCGTGCAGAGATGAAGTCAGTGTTTCTGCTTAGTTTCTGAGGCTGAAAGTGGAAAGCAAAGGATGCAGATCCATACATGAATGATAAACAAGAAAGCAAATATTTCCTTTATTGAATTCAATCAGTTTGTATTACATTTTCTAAGGGCATTTCAAAATAAATACATACTTACCAATATTGGTATAATGCATATATTTTCATTGCCATGGATTTATTTCTTCTGCTGGATTTTCTTCCAGAAACAGGAGATTAAGAGAATACAGCCTCATTTAAAACCACTGCCCTGAGCTCAACCCACCCCTTCTGCTTTTGTTTCTCATTGGTAAAATCCTTTGTAATCTGGTAAAGCAACAAGAAAGCCTGAACAAGGAACTTTTTTTTTGTGTAAAACAATATATTCCATTCTCAAAGGTTCTCTAGCTCTCTGTCTTTAATCACTTTCAAATCAGCCCTTTTCTTTGCCTTTACAGAGCAATATTCCAATACCTATTTTTTTTTCACATGATGGAAGCTGACTTGATTTAAATATTCTTTGGAGACTGGAAAAAAAATCAGAGTCGAGTCTTCCTCAAAGGGAGGAGAATGATAGAAGCTGAAGTAACTGATGAAACAGGATTAAAATTTAGCAGAATTAATGGTTTCATCAGTTTTCTGCTCTGCATCTGCATGGTCACAATGAGGAAAGTCAATAATTAACATTACTGTGCCAAAAAATGATAAAACTGATTTACAAACCAGAATGAAAACATATATTTGAGATTTGTCGTGTTTGCCTTGTTGGCTCAGACCTTTTGGCTTGTGTGTGGATTGTTTCACGTTTCATGCTGGGTACTGAGAGTCTCAGACACTCACGTGCCTCCCCAGGAAAGCAAACAAAGCAGCCTGCACGCCCTGCCCAGCCCCAGGAGCGTGGGCTTTAGAAAAGAAGGCAGCTGTCACTCACCATCACCAAGCTACAAATAATGCCGTATCTGTACCGTGCGCTTACCGTGGTTTTAGGAAATAGTTTGGTTTCCAAGTCTTCCAAGAGTTCTGACTGGTCTTGATCTACGCTGCCATAGAAACAATAGTCTGTCAGCTCGAGCTGTATTTATTTTTATCTCTAGAATATCCTAACTTAGAGACCTGTCAAAAGTCTGTCTAATGGAGGTCTACTGGTTCCTCAAGTCCCAGGAAGCCCATATTAAACCCTGCTTTACAGCTTCTTGATTCTCTCCTTCCCAAGGGCAGCCTAATGGTGAATGTGAAGTGTATCATAATGGATGTTTTCCTTCAAATCCTTCAGCTTTAAATCCTTTCTTTTTCTAATTCTAGTGTGAGTTCATCTCATGCTTCCCCTTTTGTGCTATTATCTGCTGTCTATGGAGACCTAGATTTGATCTAGTAAGAAAGCACCGTGTGTCACAACAGATACTTTACACATCCTTAAGGTTTCTACTTGGTAATAAACAAATAAATAAAGTCAGCATCAGAAAACTTTCCAGACAAAGACCAGAATGATTTTGTTTTCCTTTTAACTTTATAAAGAAGCCAAGGAAGATAATGCAGTGGCAGTATGTTCAGAAATAGAAACCTCTCTAAATGTGCTTTAATCAGTATTTATGTGAATGTACTGAATTTGGTAATTTCAGTGTAGAGGCTCATGGATCTTTGGACTTTTTCACACATTCTGCAATCATATCCTGGGCTGGGTGTAAGAGATGCTTCTCAGCTGGCCAATTTTGCACTTTTACTGGTCTTTCCTCTTGTTTGGTAACTGCTAAGGAAAATGAATCCCTTGATAAAGTTTGAAAGAGTCACAAGCTCAAACATCTTCTAAAGAAACTAGTTTGTCCTCCAGCTATTCAAGTGCATATCAGCATTTCATTTTCTGTAGCTATCATGGTGATGTGCAACTCTGACCAAAAGGTTCGACTTCCCGGAGTTTGTTTTGCTAGCTTGTAATTCTTAAATGAACTTACTAGTTAGATGTTTATAATAACAGAACGTTAGGGATTGGATGGGACCTCGAAAGATCTAGTCCAACCGCCCTGCCACGGCAGGATCACCTAGAACAGGTCACACAGGAATGCGTCCAGGCGGGTAAAATAATCTCTTATCTTACTATAGATACAGAAGACACACCCTTGTTCGTAGGCATTTCCATCAAGGATTAAAAGTATTTTTCTCCGACAAATTTCTACTCGGTCCAGCAGTGGAGATGAAAAAAAGGCTGGCGTTTGTCCTGCCGGCAAGCATGGTTTGATTCATGCAGAAGATAGCGGTCAAATTGATCAGGTCGTGTTTATTCAGAAGTGATTTCATACTACAGTGACCTGATGTGTTGCATGGCTGACGGTACCTGCACTTCGGTATGCAAAGCCTCCCCCACTGCTTTGGGGGGCTATGAGCTAAAGTGGCATAGGAACAGCATTCAAATCCCCTCTAGCTCTTGTAAAAGGTGGCTATTCACAGGCAGCAGGCAGCCATTTGACAGTGAGTAGTTTCACATTTCTTGAAATCTGCTTACAAAAGCTGGCAAGGTATCCGGAGCACTCAGAAAATTTGGCCTATTTTAAAATGTTTGTGCTGCGAGTGCTCTCTCTGGGTGCCAAGTGATACGTATTGACAGTAGTCACTCAAATGAACAAGGATTTTTTTTGTTGTTGTTTCTGGTAATTTATAGCTTATTACAATTTTTCTTGCACAGATTAGGCTCATAATAATATTCATCAAATCCATTTTATAAATCCATTTTATTTTTCTTTGAATCAAAATCTTTTTCAATTGGTGTGGTTTGCCTCAGTCCACTGTACCTCCCACTGGTATCAGCCTTTCAGAGCAGAGTAAAGGAGAACTAAGGGACTTTCTTACTTTAATGACCTTCAGCTGACCAACATTTGATTTAAATTTTATGGGTATAACATGTTGTTAATCGCACAGCTATTTGCATTTATGGCCTGCAGCCGTCTTTCCCTGGATTGTGATCTCTTTCAATCTTGCATTAAGCCAGGTCTAGCTGGCCAATATTTGGATGTTAGATTTTCCAGCCTTTCGATATATGGATACTATGGGAAATAGTGTTTGTAGCTCTTGGGTGACACACTCACCTCAGATCCACTACAGAACCCCAGAATGAGCTAATACTTATTGTACTAGCTGAGGTGCTGTCTTTGGAATGAGATAAGGGAAGTATAGGATGTATAGGGTGAGGCACTGAGGAGATAAGCTTTTACAGGCACTACTGTGTCTGCTCTTGGGAAACAGGGAGACATGAGTGGGAATGAGGTGGGGGAAGGAAACAACCAATTTCCTCATAATTCTCCTTTGGCATCCATGAATACAGAAAAGCTGAGAAGAGTGAGGTCAAAGGAAGGTCTTTTCTGCCTCAAGAAAGTTCAGATGCTTTCTTGATGAAAGGCAATGAAGGGCAAAGAATAGAAGGGTGCACTGCTCAAGGTGTAGTAGGGGGCAGAAGGGAGCAGAAGTTTGGAAAGGTCATGGTGATGCTCGGCAGAGAAGTTGGCAGAGGAGGAAAGCATTTTCCTTGTTTTCTCTGTTGGCTTAAAAAAAGCTTAGTGGCCTGCTTGTAGCAAATGTCCTTATACAGAAGAATGACCTTCAGGTCACTTTAAGCTGCAGAGGCAGAGAGTCCACACTCGTGTGAGAATACGCTGGGCTACAGGACTAATTATCTCTTCCACACTGTGTGTACCATCAGTTTTATTAATATTGTTGCATTCAAAACTATTTCATGTTTCTGAGATTGATTTTTTTGCCTAATTGATTCTTCCTGAAAAGATAAAAATAGAGGATATGGAGAGAGTATTATTTTATTTCTGGAAGTGCTGAACTTCCTACTGCATACTGTGTAAGGCAAGTATTTGTTTTTTAGCCCAAGGCCATAGCTGTGTGTAGGAGAGCAGTGAAGGTCTTGAATTCTTCCATGCCTAAAAAAGTGAACTATAGACGTCAGACAATGCGCTAAACAAAGTATCAGGGTAGCTGAGCCTACAAGAGGAAAACCAAAGTACTTAGTGTCTGTGTAAGTGACACGCAGGAGGAGATATTTTATTTTCATTTGTGTGTTTTTTCAGTCATACATACTGAAAAGCAAACTTTAATAATTGATGAACATTTTTTATCGTTTCTCATGAAAAAGTCATGTTTGGTTTGTTGTGTGATGGGGCAGACATGGCAGTGTTAGAACGGCAGTTATGTCGGATGCTGCGTGGTGAACGCTGTTTAAAGTTTAATGAGCACATTCTAAGACAAAGAAAAACATCATGAGCTTATAAAAAATTGTCTCTTCTTATTCAGCCTGTGGCATTACATGCCATTTATTTAAGTGACATTGAAAAACAATTGCGCTTATTCATTCTCTTCCAACATCTACTGCAAAAGACGCGTTGCCAATAGATTTGATGGGAGAAAAAGGTTTCTAATAGTCCTCAGAAAAGTATGTTGTCAAGTACATAAAATGTGAATACTTGGGTTTTAAAACGCTTAATGTGAATTTAAATCTGTTCCCACTGAGGTCAATGGAAGTCTAATCACTGACTGATTTCACTGGAAACAGAGGCCAAAAGTAAGCACCTTTTAAAATGCCATACAACAATTTCTGGCACACAAATGTGGCAGCTACCAAGACAGTTCATTTTTCTCCCAAACACAGAGCATGGTCCACTTTTTTTATTTATTTATTTTTTCATTTTGGACAAATTTCCATGGGGGATGGTGGGAGTTTAACAGAATTAGCTCTGCAGCCATTGTGAGACAGCATTGATGTGTGTAAGATGCAGAAGTGGATCTGTGGGGTACATTTCCTGGCACGCACTGCAACAAGTGTTGCCTCTGTGCATGTGCAAAACCATTAACGTGTGTAAATGGGTTTCACGAAAAGGATGAAAAATCTTCAGTGATATGTAAAGGTCAGAATTTATTCTTGTTCCCCAAACAACACAATGTCGAGCAACATAAATATAGCTTTCAAGGTCCCCACTTCACCTAAAATAATTTTTTAAGAATGTAAAAACAGGGGCTTGCTATGGAAGCAGCGGGTAATTCCTTGAAGTAGATACTGTGGCAAAGGCAAGTTTTGGAGACAATTGCCAGAAGTCACATGACCGCTGAAATAGCTGCTTTATACTGGGCTGAACTGCTCCACAGACCCATTTATTAAAGAGCTAGTTCTGCTCTATGTGAGATTTTAGGTCTTCAGCTCTGAATACCGTCAGGGGAGACATCAGTTGGCAGCAGATGTGGAGAGCTATTCATGTTGGCAACCCGAACAGCTTGGCCGAGGAGGTTCACGCAATACTTAAAGAAATAAATAATGAATAAGAAGTCAGAATTGCATTAAGTGAACAAAGATTTTCCTGAATCAGATTGGTAGTGTTTTCTTCTGAGGTTTGTGGTAATTTGTATTACTTAAAATATAGGCAGAATTTGACTATTTTCAGGTTTTCTTCACTCCTCTTTTTGCTTGCCAACTTTGAATCTAACTATTCAGTTGCAAAAAAAAAAAAAAGGAAGGAAAAAAAACCAGTCTGACACAACCCTGAAAACATTAGCAGTGTTTCAGCTTCATAATAAAATAATAATAATAAAAAATTTCTAGGCTCAAGAATGTAGTCTTTTCTAAAGACTCTTGGATGTCTAGCATTCTTGTTTAGATCTGCAGATTTCAGGTATTAAATAAAAGTTACATTCAATTATATTTTTTTCAAGAATAGCAATTCAATTCCACTGAAGATAACCTGATGACAAACTGAGGTATGTTATCTTGCAATCCCAGCAGCTCGGTGAGCTCTATCACACAATATCCTTGTGACAAAACTCCCCCCGCCGCCCAGCCCAGTACCTGCCTCCTCCCCATGACTGTGTGTGCTGAGTGTAGTGATGAGTCCACAGAGTTTCCCCAGTGAAAAATAACACCTAGTAAAACATAGAAAGGGAAAAGTGGAGACATTCCCATTAAGCAATTAAAAAGATGTAAAGAGCCACATTAAAACCTTCTGTCAAGGGAGCTCCAATGCATTGCGTCCCGCTGAGGCCCTGTGCGGTGATCTCGTACTCGGTGATCTGAGAAGGAGCTTTGCACCAGGATGGGCTCACAGCCCCCAGCAGCTGAGTGCTTCTAATGATAGTGTCAAAGAAAACTTCCCGTTGCAGAGCTCCGCTAGTTAGGAAATATGGGGTCAGCTGCTTTAGCTCTGACTATTGCACATCAGTTAATATTTATCAAAGGCAAAAATATCTTGCTGGAAGAGAGCAGCATTTGTTCCACTAGTTTCAGAGACCAGTTGTGCGTGGTTTGGATTTAGAAACGTGAAATTGCTTTTGACTGTTTGAGACTCAGTGTGTATTTCAGTGCTGGTGTGGGATTCGGAGGAGCACCAGGGAACGGGGTGGGGAATTAAGTTGTTCAAGAGATTGTATATAGGATAAGAATCTCTTTATATCTCTAATAACTATCTGTATTGTATATATGGTTTCACTGGCTGATAACTGTAACCTGAAGGTTAGTGGCCATATATCTGAATGGTAGATGTGAGCATCTGTAATCATGTCATACTAGACAAGAACCTATACTTCAACCCTGAACCGTCTTGTGATGTTTTTGGACTCGGAGAGTTTGTTCTCTTGGAGCCAGAGGAATGGGATTGGAACTTGGGAATCCTGTGTGCTTCCGCTCTAGGTGTGTGCATGAAGCCTGGCCCAGCCCAGAGAATAAGCAAGAAGAGTTCCAGTTGCCTCAGTGGCCTTTGGGTCAGGCAGTTATAATGATCTTATATGCTCAATGTGTACATCCATATGTAGACAGACATTTTCAGATGTGACTTGTTATTAATAATGACTGGATAACTTTACATAGCTTTATGGGATGTAACCATTCTGTATTATCGAAGACAGGGGAGACTGAAGCCACAAACTTCCAGAAGTTTAGCAGAGGAATAAGAGTAGGTAGACTGCACCTTCCTGTACCTTCACTACTCCTTGAAAGCAGTGTGATTTTTTTTTTTTTTTTNTCTATTTCTTTTTTTTTTTTTTTTTTTTTTTTCCTTTCTCCCATGATTTGTTTGCACTAAGCTCTGTCTCCAAATATATATTTTTTTTGTGAAAAAGCTTAGAAAGAGGACAGGAAAGAAGAGATCTGTGAGGAATGTTTGCATATATTATTCTGAATCCTATAGTCTTTCTGCATTCCATCCCTTTTTGGAACAGGCAAAGTTTGTTGCTACAGGTCAGCATTTCCCCCCCAACAAATAACTAAGACATTGTAACACTTCTTTAAAAAATTCTACTTCACGAGACCAAATATTGTAGTGGGCTGGTAATAATTGACTTTTTAATGTTAACTGCTCTAGCTTGAAACAGCATATGGGCTTTGCATCATTGTTTTTGCTGATTGATATTATTAGTGCCTTTACATTTGGAGAGCAAACTTTTGTTCCACTGAGAACAGCATTGGCAAATTGCCTGTACTTGAGACACACACTTAGCCTGCAAATAAATGTACATAAGTGGAACAAAAAATGAATTCATACAAGCCTGCTCGTCGTAGTGTGTAGCTGCATCTTCAGCGAGTCAAACAGAAATGTCTTGTTTGCGGTCAGCAGAAATAGCTCTGGCTGTGGTGGGGTAGTTGCAAGGAGAGGTCAGCTGCAGGACACCTCTGAGTGCTGTGGTGAGTGGGATCAGCCCGGCAGAAGCACTGCCTTCAGCCTCCTTTAAAACAAGTCTGGAAAAACACATGATTTTATACTAGTCTATTGAAAAGTATGTGTATATTGAAATTCCTTCTATAGCTGTGAATGATGGTGTTTATATAGTCTTCGTTCTGTGGCAAATAATCATCAAGAAGTTCTAAAAATCCATCAGAGTCATCGTCTTCTGTGCGTATTGCTATGGAACACCGAAATCACGGCTGTTTGTTTACCATGTTGGTTTCTCTGGTGCATTGGTTTGGCAACCATACCACCCCTATATGATAATGCACTCAGGAAGAAACCTTTCAGGTCAAACAAACGGCTTTGATAAACTATCAATATTTGACTAAGAGGCTGCGCTGGAAGCACACCCACTTAGTTGGAATTAAAAAGAGTAGGATTTCGGACAGGCGATATAATCCAACTTGACAAACTAGTTAAATATTGACAAGGAGCGGAAGAGCAGCAGTGGTCGGGCTGACGAAAAAAGCACAATCTTGCTTTTCTGATTGAGCACATCCAGGGTTTCCATGCCCAGAATGGATGGCTGCAGGGACTCGAGTGATCCAGCCCAGTATAACAACCTGCGTGGCTTATCATTTCTTCAGTTGGTAAAGGTAGGTCTGCTCTCCCAGAAAGGCAGCACCTCGTGAGGAAGCTGGCTTGATAACTCAAAGCTGGTTAAACTTCAAGGGGGTATTTTTATCATGGGTCGCACAATTGCATGCAGACTTACACTGTTCAAAATTTAATGAAGAAAATTAGGTAGTGAAACATAATGTGGAACATTTTCTACCTCGTAAATTGGAATCATTATACACGTGTGTGTGTGTGTTCATTTTAAAATGTTTATTTAGTTGGTAGAATTATTATAAGTCTGTATTTAAAACCAGCTATTAGCTAATGGAGAGACCTCATTGTCAGGGGTATTAGGAGATTACAGCTTCATTTACCATAATGCATGGAGATAGTCCAAGTGTTCTGGTTTTTGTTTATGTGTTTGTTTAGATTTATTTACATACTTTAACTCATTCCCTAGCATTTTATCTTTCAGCAAAATCCTTTTATAATCCAAAAGGTTGGGCAGAGATGCTACTCCACATGATAACCGAAGAGCTATGTAAATAAAACCCGACGTATTAACTGCCTTGAATTCCTGTAGTTTCATATTTGGAAATCAGAAAATGTAGTGTAGATAGAGAAACAGCCGTGTTTGCTTTTCTAACAGGGTAATTAGTCAGCAGCTGGAACTTTTGAAACAAAATAACAGGAGCCAATCACCTTTTCTCTATTCTCACAGCAGCAGTGAAATTAGGACATAGAGGAAAATAAAAAATATGTTGGCATTTTGGGTTATTAGCACAAATGATTTTAAAACAAATAGTATATAAACCAGATTGTAACAAGCACACAAGAGAGCAAGCAATAAAGTATTCACTGTTTATTTTAGAATGTCTCCTTGGGAGGTGTTTCATAAACATGTGATGATATAGATGTCAGATATTGATTTTTATGAACCCCTCTAACTAGAGCATTGTCCTGTACAATTCCAGTGTGCCATATGGCCTGAACATACCATGCAATTCATTAGTGAACATATTACAGCTTTATATAGCCGCAGAGAAACGTGGCAACACGTGATGTAATGCTCATGGACAGTAGTTTGTTGGCTCATTTACCAGGGCTTTAAATAGAACGATGCTGGGCACATTAAATTTTGTTTGTTTCTAAAGCTGGGAAATGCCCTGCACTTTTGTTTTTGTTAGCAGTCCCTCCATATTAATTGTTCCAGGAAAAGCAGAGGGTTATAGAAAGAGGAAAGTCTAACATATATATGCAAACTGATGTACAATCGACATCGCCTGGTTCTGCAAACACTGGGTGCAACACTGAATTCCTGGTCTGTTCTTAGGGTGAAATCACAAGCACGTTCTTGATAAAAAACTTGGAGCTTATCCCATGGTGCTATAGCCAAGGCACCGAACGGAGAAGAAAGCCATATGTGACACTATTTGATTAAGGATTAATACGCTGTGACTTCATCTAATTAGGAAAATTTAATCAATTTTGCTGCCTTATAACATGATAACCTTTGGTATCTCAAACAGCTTCTGGTCACTGATGTGTATTGATCACTAACATCAAAATCGGCTTTGGTTTTTGTTTTGTGCAAGTTTTCTAAGTGTTCACGGGCATATTGAATCCATGTTTCGCAGTAGTTCAGCCAGCATCTGGTAAAAAATGAAAAGCATTCATTGATTACTCTTTGGACACATCCAGAACCCTTCCACATGTTGAGCTGCCTGGGTGTGACTCACTGTTGTGTTACGGGAGTTTTCTGCTGTTGCAGCTTTATGGAGATCGGGGGAGTTACTGCGGCTTAACCCTGAATTGCACAGTGGTGACATCAGCCTTGTTAATCCAGGAGGGAATTCTGCACATGGAAAGGCTTCCAAACTGAACATAGTTTTTCAGAAAGGAAAAATGGAGCTAGGAATCCAATCCAATATAAGGAACTGACATTGTTATAAAGAGCAAATAATGGAATGGCATCTTTTCTACAAACAATTTGGTGATACAATTCCAACAAGCTACTTCAAAGAATAGTTAAGAATACAAAAGAATACTAAAACCAGAAGATATATGCAACAGTAGATGTATGCAGGGGGAAGGGCAGACGTGATTTAAGGAAACTACTCGGAGATACTATACAAATCTTCATATAACTTTTGCATTCAAAGTGTTTGTTTAATTTAATTCTCTTGGGGCAAATGTCCAACCGTGGGTTCTATCTGCTCTGTGCTGCTGTTGGTGACCTCATGTTCCTGCTTTTCTGGTGCTGATGCAGAAGGGAATACAACTATGAATTTCTCACTGGGGATTCTTAATATAGAGAGACTGCTTTCACGTGCCCTCAAGCTTTCAAAAGGACAGCGATTTTCTTTAAACAAAAACTTCACATACAAGGGGCAAAGAAAAGAAATATCCCTCAAATTTTGGGTATGGGAGAAATCTGTAGGTGGAGGTTGAAGCAGAAATGCATGTTCTCAGGCATGTTCTTTGCCAGAGCACAAGCTAAAATGCAGAAAGGTAAATTACAGGCAGAAGTGTGGACACAGAGGACTGTCTGCTGGGAGTGAGCACAGAGCTCCCACATATGTTCCCATGCATCAAAGCTGTGCAAATACTTTGGAAATCTGATTAAAAAAACCCAGAGATTATCAGCCCATACTCCAGGGAAGAGTCATGAAAGCCATGCAGGACTGTCAGTACAATAAGCAGTTATATTTTGTTCTGGCTTTTATTGAAGGGAGAATCGTTTCTTCAGCAAACAAAGCCTAGCCATATTGCGAGGGTAAGATAACCTCTCTCCATTCGTTGGGCAGTTCTTGCAAAATGTTGCAATGAGCATTGACCACGAGGAAGTACATATGCAGGTGGACAAAATACAGTATAAGATGAAACTGGGGAGAGGTTCAAGGCTTTCTCGTTTTTCATTGCTCTGAGAGTGTGCTCAGTTTTAGCTCTCATATAAAAAAAAGGGACTTAAGTAGCAGAGAGCTTCTTATCATGAGTCAAGCTCCTTGTTTCAAGTCAGCTTCAAAAGAGGCACAGCACTTAGTGATGTGCGGACAACTTGCCACAGCACCTCTTCTTCTCGGCAACATTCTTCCCAAACAGAGCCTGATCAGCTTAGGTGAATGGTTCAGATTTGTAGGACTGGCATAGCTATCCCTGCGTCTAAAGCCAGGTTAATAAAGAGACAAAGAAATCAAGAAAGTCACTCTGAGTTGGCTAGAAATTAAGGAAATATCAGGAGATTTATGAGTTAGAGTAGGAATCTTACAATGATCGCTGCTAGGGACCTCATTCCATGCATGCTTGATGTTAGCTCTGATTTGGCTTTGAATCTGAATGCTGACTCTGTTCTCATGCTGAATCCAGAGCCCAAATATATTTTCTCTATCTCATTTATTTTCCCAGGCCTCGTTAATTAGTAAGATCTGTGTGCATTCCAGGCCAAGCGCCAGATTTTGACATCCTATGGACTTCAGCTATTTAAAGCACAATTCCCATGAATAAGTCATAGTAAACAACAGTCAGCAGGAAGTTATCATTTGTGGCTCAAAAAGTAGTGAGTGCTAAATTAAATAAATACCATGTCTTTTTAATGTTCTGTCACACAGACTAAAATCAGATAGAGCTTTTATTGAATTTGGCCCAAAGGTTATGAAACGAAATAAATATAATGAAGTTGATTTAATTCTCCTGCTTGTCTCACTGTAGTCAGAGAAAGTGTTTGCTTATGGAGGCATATGAAACACTTTGAAAAAACCCAGAAATACTTCTAATCTTCACCACAGAAACTTGTAAAGTATTGTAATTTAGGGAAGCTTAACTCTGAGTAATCAGACTTAACATTATTTTTTAGTCAGTTGTCACTTAATATCATACTCCTATTTATGCAGTGAAAACCCTGAAGCTATTCTGTGTGATTGAGCTAAACCAAATGTTTGGCAGGAGAATAGGGATGTTAAAAATTAGAAGATGCTCCTTTTTGATGTCTGGTTTTGTTTAACTATGGAAACAGAAGCTTGAGAGAAAAAGAATTTTTACTTTGTGATTAAATGGGTGAAAATAAAATTACACGTAAAGTTTTCTATATGAAGCAAGATAGTTTGAGTTTTCATGCTTAGTTTGAAAAAGAATAAACCATCTGTTTTGGTAGTGGTTTTCATTGTAATTTTTATCAATTTAAACAAAGCCAGGGAGAACAGCAAAGATGTTGTAAGAACAGATTTCTAAGCCAAGTTCACAAATTGGCTTTAAAAGTGATTAATAACCACTCAACATAAGCAGACAATATAATGTAATCACATTTGGGTAAGACACAAGCGGTTTCATCAGACTCTCCCTGCAAATGCTACAGAAACAGTTTTACATTTTGTGTTTCTGGTAAAGTTCCCTTTAGCATTGAAAGGAATTTTTCCCTGGAAAGAAACATGGATTTGTCCATTAATGCAATGTGTTATCCTCATGCAGAACTAGCCACCTCCCTGTAAATCAACAGGGGTGTCTGTGGTTCTGTGGCAGTAACATACCAATAACATGCTCCTGATCCAGTTGCTGCACTTTCTTGATATTCCAATTCCAGTACTGTGTAGTTCTCACTAATTGTAGTATCTCTGCATAGGATATAGTTTCAACTCAGGCTGAGTTTTGAGGAAAATATCTTACAACTTGTGCTTTCTTTGGATTGTATTTTGATCCTTGACCCTGCCTAGAACAGAAATAAGATAAAATTGCATGGCAGCTCCTCCCTGAGACTGGGGCTTTAAAATCCAATTTGGAGATTTTAGTTTTGAAATGTGACTTGAATCCTTCTCAAACTTCTTCATCTACTGTGTTCATTTCTCCTACGTAATCCACTCTTCAGGCTCCAAAATATGACACAAAGTGATATTTTAAAAGATGTATCGTATGTTTAAGCTTAGGGGGAAAATAAACTCTCAAAATAGCTATGTGTTTTTAGAAGCAAGAGCAGAAATGCAGTGTATAGTAAAAGGACTATATGTCTGAAAACTAAAAGGATGGAAATTTATTATTAAGGATGGAAATTATTTATTTGTAAAGAAATCTTAACTTGTACTAAGGATTTTTTTATATTCTATATGAGAGTAAAGAGCAGCTTTGTGAATTATTGCCTGTTTTATGAAAAACAATCAAGTAGCACCTTACAGGTAAAACTGTTGTCACAAAGAGCGGACAAAGCCTCTCTGACCCTTCGGTGTATCATCCTGATGGGGATGGGCCCTCTGTTACCTCAGTTTGCTGTCATTCCATATGGTCTATCTGCAAACTGCCAGACATATGGCAAAAGAAAAGCTTGGAGTGCACATACGATTACAGGCCAGCGAAAGCCTTCAGATATTCTGCATTAAGGTCTTGTTGGCTCAAAGGGTTTGTTTTTCTCGACCACATTTGAGCTGATTGTCAGGTGAGTCTCTGCAGACATTTCTAGCCTTATCAGTTTATTACTACTGCACATCTATTTTAATTAGTAGGTATTCAAAAGCTGAGAAATTATTTACACTATACAGTCACTGGTGCAGAAATCAACCTAGTTTCCTCATAATTTTAATCAGACAAACATCTGTTTGGCAAAATATTTACTAGTCAAAGCCAATACCTAATAAGGCACATACAGAAAACACTGATTGAAAGAAGTAAAGGAAAAACAGGACAAAAAAGACACCGAATGCAACTGCTAAAAGGTGGATATTCTCTGTAACTACTACTGATGACTGGGGCCATGATTTTAAGGATGTTTTGGTAGCCAACAAACATTAACTGAAGGGCTTTGCTGGGCTGCTGATGGCCTATGACAGAGCAGGTGCCTGTGGACCTCAAAGGCAGTGGTGCTCTGTGCCCTGCTTACACTCAGCTTTACCTCTGTTTATTCGTGTTATGTCTTTTTTCCCAAAACTGAACATTGCTTCACATGCTATACGTACATGTATATTCATGGAAGTTGGTATCGATACTATTAATTTTCTCACTCCATTTACCAATAGCAGTGTTTATCCCTTGTGCATGTTGTAAACTGCAGTAGTGTGAGATACAAATCTGTTCTACAGAAACTTAGAAAACCTGAGGAAACAGGTCGGGTAGAGAGACCTGATCAAGACAAAGAAATTCTCCAATTTAAAATATTTTTATACTAGGAGAAAGAGTTCTTTCTGGCATGTTGATGAAGTGATACTCAAAAGTAGACAAATGTAACACAGATGGGGAGATCTCTTCCGAATCATTTTCTGCCCCAACACTGACATACATCTAAATCCTGGATTTGTCTCTGGTTTATAAAAATGTGGGTTTAAGAACATTATTTTTGTGTGTGTGTTTTTTCCATTGCAGTCTAAATTTCAGAGTGCTGTCAATGCTAACAGCTGTACATGTACATCATTGGGTTCCTGGGTGCAGCTCCTGGCACTGCACTGCACTTCCAGCTCATGCTGGAGAAGCTCTCTGCAGGCACCTCTCTCTCTGTCATGCTTGGCGTTTGTATTCTTTTATCTCTCAGGCTCTTCTGTAATATATCCTCTCTTAGAACCATGGAATCACAGAATGTTTTGGGTTGAAAGGAGCCTTAAAGCTCATATGGTTTCAACATGCCCACTTTGAGCAGGGACACCTTCCCCTAGACCAGGTCATGGCTGTGTTTCCTATAGGATTGATTTTCAAACTTGATATCCTAAAATCACATTTCTGACATCAGCCAAACCTCTTTGCCCCTCATCACTATCCTCACTATCAGGCACCCACACAGACAAGCTCACTCTCAAGCATCGGTCCATCTCTTCCTTAACTCCTATCGGTGTACATCAATTCTCTACATCGCACGCACAGTTCAACTGTGCCTTGACATAGACATTATTTAGAAGCCCATAAAATATCTATGAACAACTTTTCTATGAAATATTTTGTCATAGTAGTCAGAACTTCTTTATCTTTCCAGGGAGGCACTAGGAAACCTAGCAGATCTGCTAACGTCTGGATATTGTGTTGTTTGAGAGATGAGTTAATGCAATGGCATTTTAAATGTAATGACCTAAATACTCTTTCAGTTGACTGTAAAGTAAAGGGACAAATGAAGCACATTGTTGTTTATGCTTCATTGTGTAATGTTTTAATACTCTGTCATGTTTGGTGACAAGGACTACAGCTTAACTCATACTTATAATAACTTCATTGAAAATCTTAATTGGAATTTTATAATCCTGAGGAAAATCTATCAGGTTGCTGTTATTTTCCCCTAAATTTTCTAAACTCACCAGCCTGTGACAAAAGTTAAGATAAGAAGTCTGGTGCTGTGCTGTGCAGTGCTCCCCAGTGCTTCTGCTGGGTCAGGATAAATCCAAGGCTGAGCTGGAGCCGTACCTTTCAGCAGACGTTCAGCACTTTGTGTCACCTTTCTGTGACCAGCCCAGGGATGATGTACTGATGCTCTGTCGGTTCCTGAGTGTAAGCAGTTTGGCTCAAAACCTGACCCTCAAGAAAGACTCAGTCTTAGGGAAATAACCTCATTCAGCTCCTACTGCTGTCTGAGCCGAGACTGCAACAAGGATCAGCTCACACTCAGCTTCACGAGGGAAGGGGGAAACTCTGTTGGGTGAGGTCCACTCTGTTCTCTGAGAGGGCATTTAAGACTGGGGCCCATAAAAGGCTGGGCTGTTGAAACGTCTGGCCTCCATGGCTATGGAGATCAGACATTTATGGAGCTCAGAGCCCAGCACGAGGTGTGGGGTGCTGCACTTCTGGTGTGTTTGGAGCCTTCACAGAATAAGGAGGGGAGCTGCCTCGGATGGGGCTGCAGAGCAGCCCCAGTGTGCTAAGTACTGAGGTGCCTTGCTTTACTCACTGCCTGTCGGGTGCCCGATTCAGAAGCTGCAGGCAAGCACCATGCAGACACTTCTAATCAAGAGTCCAGAGCAGTCTCTGGACAGCTATTCATCCTACAGCAATAGTCAAACTAAAATTTGGCAAAATGCTTACTCATCACTGCCAGTACCCAATAGATAGGCACATTGTAGTTCTACTTTAGAGGATTTTTTAGTTCAGTGGTTACCTAAAGCAAAGATGCTGGCTCATACTTCGTAGCAGAGCATCTCTAGCTGGGGTCCTGCAAGGAGGACCGTGTCGCAAACTTTCTGTTTATTGTCAGACTGAAGCTCCCACAGAGACTGATAGTTTGTGGGTTTACCTGTAGGTTTTAACTCTGGCAAATTCTTCATGGATTAGGGAACAATTAGTGTTAGAACTGTGGAGTTGGGCTCCTGTAGCAAAAATCTGTGTCAAGCACAGAACTTCAAGGATTGACATGTTAAGGAGATATAAATATATAGCTACAGAGCATTTATTGGAACATGCCTCAATACATCTTCCTTTATAGGGTATGTAACTACAAGGAGAAGGGAGAGTGGGAAGATTATAAGTGGAAAGTCTTTTATTTGCCAAAGCTCTGTGTTTTAGATATCTTACATAGTTATATACTGTACAGGGACACACCAGGAATAGAAGGTCTGGTGAACATCACTAGGGTTTTTCTGTTCTCGCCTGACATTAATCTGTGCTTTCATTACACTCTGATTATCAGTTCTCGGTTACTTTTTGTGCTCCCAACTTGGTATTAAATGCAACGAACCATGTTTGAAAATGAGAATCCATTCTGGCAGACAGATGCACTGGTCACTCCTTCTGAGCTGTTCATGAAACTGTGTGATCTGCTCAGAGGTATCTCTGGTGAGCAAAGCCAAGGCCACAAATAGAGCTGTGGAATTGATGTGAAGTTGAAGATACTGCCTGTTTAACACCAGAAATAAGCTGAGGTATTAATAACACAGGCCTCCTATGTTATTAATAGTTTCCTTGATTCCTTCTTAATTACACAAAACAGTCACACAAGTTCTGGTCTCCCACTCCGCAGAATAATTTACAAGCATACACTCTTTTAGACTCTTTCAAATTCTGCTGCACAAGTAAATAAATGGTGGCAGCTTCATAAAATCCTTGACACTGTTCCAACATTTAAAAACTCTGTTTATCCAGGATTCAGCAAGGACAGAAATGACTTTCATGACAGAAGACTAGTAATGCTCCCTGCTAAAGCTCAGCTCCTTGAGATACCATTCATTAGCTCTGAAATTTATGTCTACTGTACATTGGCTTCAGGCAGAATAGGGCAAACACTTCTAATGAAGGAGAGCTGGATTTTTCTCCTTGATCCATGTAACTCAGAGTCCGATGTTATCTTGGAGATAACTAACAACCATTGAGTTTAAAATAGAACAGCAATGAGATGCTCCCCCGTTCAGGAAGCCCTCCAGAGTTTCCCAGCGTGCTGCTCTGCACCCAGGGGGGTTGCTGTTCGATGTGAATGTAAATATATTCAGGGAATTAGAAAGAAGAGGAAGTTTAAATGTAAACAAAATAGTAAGAACAGAACAAATAGCACAGCAAGTTACCAGGAAATGACAGTATTTATAGAGAGCATTGAAAGAGGAAAGAGATGGAGAGGGCGCAGACAAGTGCAATGTGTCAGTGGACCCCAATTCCTATGGGGAGAAGGATGAGAGTGGGATGGGAGCCCTGAGTCTGACCCTTTTTTCCTGCCCATCCCAGTGAGAAGCTCTGCATACCAAGTGGTCCTGGAAGTCTGCATCTCTGTGCAATTTAGAGAAACTTGGTTCTTTTTTACCGAGAGAAACCTTACATTTTAAAAGCATATGAAATTCAAGTCATATCAAGCTCACAAAGGACGCCAGATGAAAATGACAACTTTAGAACGATTTCTGTTGCTGGTGTGCTGTTCCTCAGTGTGGAAGTCATCAGCTTGCAGGTTAGGGAGTAGTTTCACCTTAGCTGAGGTCAAGGACTTCACTGTAAGGACTCATGTGTGCTTTTTTTTTTTTTTTTTTTCCAAATCTAAATTAAGATGCAATATGGTAATTCCCAAAGTCTTAGCTAACAAAATTGTGATAGTGTGCCATGATGTGAGCACATTCTCAGAATTAAAAGACATGCCACAAAGAAGAGCCATCAGTGTTTGTCATATTTCTCTTCATACCTTGCATTATGCTTCTCAAGTACTTTGCAGTGCTTGAGTATTTTTTTAGTCTGAAATAAGTTGCAGTTTTTCTGTATGAAGAGCAAAAGTAAGACAAGCGGTAATTCAGATGTTACCTAACAAGGAAGGGTCCCGTCTGCCACCTGGAAACTGAGTATCCCCCTTGGATTCTGTCCTTTACTTCAGCACAGCTTGTGGCTTCAGAGTGGTTAGACCGGAAGGTTTGGATACCGGGGTACCCGGTGTCATGTATTGAAATCACCTCACCAGTGTACAATGCGTTACTTTGCTTGAGTGGCCAGAGGTCCTCAGTGCGTCGCTGACACTGACAGTGCTTCAGTCACGCAGTGAAGGAATTAAATACCAAGTAACACGTGATCATATATTGAATAATACATACCATGGGATTCAGATTAAATGTAAAAATCTTCATTTGTTAAAATAGTTAGGTAATGATAAAGCAACGCTTGTGTACCACACACTGTTTTGGAACGTGTGTTTACATGCTTACTACGTTGTTATTTATAACATCTGGGTTTTTTATTATATCAAGGGATGTATCGATCCAGCTTTAAAAGTCTGCACCTTTAAATACTACCGACAGCCCTACCACTTGGACAGTAACCTCCCTACATCTATTGGGCTTGTCTTTGTTCAAGAAGGGGCTTAGCTATGTATGTGGGGGTGTGGAGCAAGCAGGCTTTGCTCTGGTAAAGAAAGGCAGGCACATCTGGATTCCCCAGCCATGTTTATCGGTTCAATGAGCTGCTCTAACCTGGATAACAAGAGGCTACAGAGTTAGGCTGTTTTATATAAAAAAATAATCTACTCCATGGATTCTCTCTCCCCATGCAGTAGATTATGAGTATCAACAGAGTATCCGCAGAGTACCTATATCAATATATACTATACTGATTACATGCTATAGAGAGACTCATTAAATTCTCTCTTCACCTTTTTAAGCAGTATTTCAAACATTTGTAAAAGGCTGTAATCTGTATTACTGAGTCAGATTTGGTAGATCGTTTCTAGAGTAAATAAATTAAACTGTGCTGCTCTGCAGATGAGTTGTCATAGTGGGGCCAATCTTAAGCAAAAGCTACAACAAATATCCCCCCAATTGTGTTGCAATCTGCACAAAAGATGTGATCTTCAGAGGAGCACAATAGCTTTACCGTGTACTTTACATATTTCTTATTTGAGCTGAATGAATGTGACCAAGTATGCAGTTACACTGCACATGCACTTAATTCTTTTTAAAATGCTGTGTACATGTTTTGTCCAACTCATTTCAGTGCAGGACAGAGGAGGTACTTTACTTTGGCTGCCCTTTGTACCCTGAAGGATGCTCTGGGAGAGCAGGTAGTCAAATCGGAACTGTAAGAGGCTTTCTGAGCTTTTTTTCCAACTGCTGTTTGGGTTTTTCCATGAGCAAAAGTATGCTTGGATTGGGGTTTTACTTATTTCTGACAACTAAAACTCAGATGCTGTATTATCCTGCACTTAATTGGCCGCCTTCGTAGGAGTATTTGTGAGCTTGGCACACCTTTCATTTGAAATGAAGTGGAAAATCTCCACCACTGAGTCTGGTTTTGGTTCTCGTCACATAACTTTCAAGCTGTCATAACCTACAGTGTATTTTCACTAAAATAAGCTACATACTTCCTCAGAGTTAGTGAAGAGAGTAATAAAATGTGGATTAGCTGCTAAAAACTTTTATGAAAACTTATTTTCAGTATGCAAAAGTGAAAGAAAATAATTACTGTGTCTCCGTGATGAAATGAAGAGAAATAATTTTAAAATCATCTCAGTCCTTTTCTCACTCTCTCTAACATCCATGATGTTCTGTGCACTTTGTTCTAGTGTCAGACACAGAAAGCTCATGAATGATGCACCTTTGTAGGTACAACTGTGATGGCTTCAGCCCTATATGTCTTCCTATGAAGGTTAAATAAATAAAACAAATGGTCAGTAGCTGGTGGTTGAATTCCTGCTGATAAACAAGATTGAACACCCCTTCAGCAGTGTACAGCTGAATTTATTACAAGAGCACATGATGATAAAAAAGCCCCAAACCTTTCTCTGAACTACAGAAAATGAAGATTTTTGAGTTCCTCAGCTTCTTACAAAGTTCTTGCCTACCTTCAGGAAGCACTGGGTAAGGTTTTGTATTTCAGCTCCTTTCAGTTTTTTTAAACGGTGCTTGGATTAGATATTACACCTACCTGTTGTGGTGATGGTTGCCATATGGCATTAAAATAAAGTGACACCTCAAAGATAAGGTGTCCATCTACAAACAGCAGAAGCTGAGGTGCCCTACTGAAAGTCTTGCTCCTCTTCCATAAATTGAAGGTGTGGGGGAGATGTTGTCCTAAAATGCCACAAAGCACTTCTTGGCAAAGACGGTACAGGTGTCTCACGCTTGTGTGAAGTATCAGAACAATATCACCAGACTTCTGTGTAATCTGTCAAGATTTCCTAGGTACTCTTATACACTATTTTTCTCTGTGCTCGTTCACTCCAAAGCATGAGATATTTGCAAGTTTTGACACGTCCTGATATTATAGGTCACTGCAATTTTCTTCTTTTCAGTGTATTTAGTAGCCCTTCAGCTTTGTTTGTGAGCAATTTGACCATGGTTGAACATATATCAAAAAGAGCATTCAACAAAGCACTACTCGTTAGCCCTTAAATTCATTGTTTGTTAGCTGACTTACATTCCTGCGCAGCAATCCAAGCAGACAGAGAGGCGTAGAGGGAGCCTTGGCAGGAATGAAGGGACTCTGCTGGAGGACTGATGAATGCACAATTGAGGCTTTCTGCAACAGCATGACGACCTCTTCTTTTAATTGCACTCCACTGCGTGGAGCTACTTGGGCACTTGTGGGAAGTGCTCTCTGGCAGCTAATTTTTAAGCTTCACCAGCAACCAGTCAATAGGTTGCAACCCAGCTATTGGACATACAACAGCCCAAACCAATGAACCCATTCATGATTCATAATATTGATTATTGCAGAACATTACATGCAGGAATGAGGCGGAATAGCCTAAAAAATCTACAAGTGGAGCGCCAGTCCACATAGCAGAGTATGTCCTTAGGGCCACCACTCTGGTTCTCTATTCCCTATGCTGACTCTTTGTTGAGCAGACGGATCAGTCCAAGGCCTCAGCCCATCACCATTAAAAGCCATTTATTGACTGGCCCCTGCTACCTTTGAGATCGCTCCTCCTTTCATGACTAACATCTTCCAAAGAGCAGAGTAGTTGCTTTTTTTTACCGTGGGAAGTTTGAGACTGTAGAAAATACACTTTTTTTCCCCCCCTAGAAGCTATGTAAAATAAAGAAATCAGCTTTTCACAGAATTAAAGGTCAAATTAGTTTCTTCAGTTTTAGATTTATCTCAGTAATTTCATCCCACACATAACCTACACAGCTGGCTCAGTTGAGTATGCAAATGGACACATAGTCAATTAGGTTATTTCTCCTGTAGAGTCGGGAGGGAAAGATAAAATGGATGGTTTATTATTTCTCCTTCTAGATGCCCTGAGTTTCTTGGATAAACTGGTGGAGGGGACTATGTAGATTGCAGTTTAGGGCAGATGTATGGAATAGGCCAGAAAGAGCTGCAGTTAGGTGCTTTCCCATGATTTCCAATTCCTACCTGTCAGTGGGCATATGTGCACGTGTCGGGTGTGAACAGGCGATACTAATGAGTCTCAGCAGTTCTTTTTTTCTTTCTTTTGTTCTTTCATGCTTGCTTCGAAGCTATCTGCAATGCATCACTGAAGACAAAAATAGAAAGCCTTACAAGCAAATAATAGATGTAATCTATTAATTTTTCTTAATTAACCCAAAGGACTAAACAGTGGAAATACTTTCTCTCCTAGTGACAGTGATCTAAGAATGTGACTGCAGTCCTGACTGGCAAGAAATTTTATGTTTAGTTAGCTAGAAAATATTTAATGTGGTAGCCTCAATGAGATCAGTCGTCTCAGATCAGTAGGTCTGGGAAGCAACAGGCAGGAATCAGCAGGGCTTGTCACCTCCAGGACAGCAGCGCTGCCTATCACCAGGTGCTTAGTGCCACACTGCAACTGGCATTTCAACATGAACCTTGCTTCAGAAATGTCAGTCTCACACCTCTGCTGCTGGAAGGTAAGGGCTAGTCACAGATAAGGCAAGGTGGCTCTTCACAGAGATCTTTCTATTTGGTGTATATATGCCTATATAAGGTAGGAACACAACAGGACAACCTCAAAAGCCAGTGTTGGTGCTCACATATGAGGCATTTGGTGGGTTCATTGATAGTAAAATGTTCATTTTTGATTCGCTGTGTTAGAGCTTTGCATAATTTGGATCCAAATGGAGGTAGAGAATGCATGTTTTGAAAGTAGGGTACATGTGTGGTTCAGGGTCCTGGCTCAGCCTGTGTGACATGTGCAAAGTATTCTTTACTGTCACTTTGATCTTGTAATTCTGAGATCTGGAAAGCTGATACTGAGGTAAAATGGTGCATCCCAGAACAATTTCTTGTTCTGTTGTGAGCAACCTAGAAGTTGCAAGATGTTATTAAAGGCTGCACTCTTTTCCAGGTCAACTTTAATGCATATGCAAAGTGATAGCCAAAGCCTTTAGCTTCTTATTGTGCTCAGAGCGCTGAGCTATGAAATAATGCTTGGAATTGATCACAGATGCATAACACAGTCCACCTAATGTGATAAAACTCCTTTTGGTATAAGGCACAATTACGCAGAACTCGAATGCAAGCACACGATGTGTGGACTTTATAAACTGGATAATAAAATAAATGTTCATTGTTACTTTAGGACTTTGGTGTTATTCACAACAGTCTGTAGATCTTAATGAATAAATGCAGTATCTGAAGGTGGAGAATACTAGAGCTTATTTTGGCATAAATTGCTTGATTATTGGAACTTCCTATTAGAATTTCCTGTAAAGCTCATTTATGGAAATAATTAGAAACAAACTCTTCAGATCTACTTTGCCAGACTAATCTTCTTTACAAATTGCCACTCTAAAGTAATTTCTGGCTCTCTGTTCTGAGAAACTTTATCACAAGGAAGAAATGCAATATTAGGTTTGAAAATTAATACATGATAATCTTCTGATGAGTGTTGGACGGCGCGTAATGAGCTTATGCTTTTGCAAGCAACTGGGTGAGAAAAATGTTGCTGAAATGAAGAAGGAGAGCTGGGATGAGTTTGAATCCTTTGGAATTAAATTTGATACCTTAGAGGGTATGTCGAGCTCTAGTATCTAGTTTGCAGTTGAACAAGTTCAATAGTGTTGTGACTCTTTGAAAAGGTATATTCAGTTTTTTAGGGAACTAGGGTCAAATAGAGGTGATCAGAAGTTTTTTGTAGAGACTTGAAACAATACTGGAGTACTGTATCCTGGCTCAGACTGAGAGAAGAACCATTAAGTGCCATATAAGCTCTTCTTTTGTGGCTGAACAGCTCCACAAATGTAGCTAATTGGAAATGCTGGACACTGAAAGATAGACTTTAGTTTTCTGACTCTAGCCAGAAACGCAGAGGGTTGACCAGTATCCAGCTGCAGAGTCAATACTACACTCTTACAACAGCTTTCATCATCAGGTTTTCTCTCCATTAGCCTTGCAGGACAGAAAGTTGAAATACTTCATTTAAAAACAAGTTTCATTGAAATATTTCTCAGATATTTGTCTAGAGTATTTACTGTTTTGATGGAAATCACTTAAACCTAAAATGTTTATTCTCTCGTATGTGATTGGACTGAACATGAACTGAACAGGTTTTTAGGTGAGATAGAGCATTGATGCTTTCAATCTATTGAGCACATAAAACAGGCTCTACCTTACTTTTGTTTATTAATTTTTCTTAGTTTAGCTTGAAGTGTAAATGTAGATATAAGTCTACAGACCTCGCCATAGATGGGATGCTTATGAGCAGTTTCTCATGTCTTATATTTTCTTAAACCCATTCTCATAAGAGATAAATAATTGCCATTTGCTGCCCAGCAAAACAGAAGGAATCTAATATGCTTACCAAATGTAAGATAAGAATTCCAACGCATAACTGAGTATACCACTTAAGGAGGAGAAAAGATCAGCAAACAATATTGCTGTGCTGTGCTTTTAAGAGAATACGTATCTATGAATTCTTTCTTTGTTAAAGTGTAGGTCTGGGATTGATGTCACTTGGTAACATCACCACCAATTGCACTGCAACTGGAGCTTTTAAATGTTATTTTATTTCAGCAGAGTCTGAGGGTAGATTTAGACTAGATAATAAGGAAGAGGTTTTTTACACTGAGGGTAGTGAAACATTGGCACGTGTTGCCGAGAGGGGTGGTTAATACCCCATCCCTGGAAACATTCCAGGTCGGGTTGGATAGAGCCCTGATCAACTTGCTCTAGTTGAGGATGTCCCTGCTCCCTGCAGGGGGTTTGGACTAGATGACCTTGAAAAGTCCATTCCAATCTACACTGTTCTATGATTCTATTATGAAGCCCAGTTCCTTGCAGGATAACATGTTGCCCTCATCATTCCTCTCTGCCACTCTTCCAGCGTAACTATTGTAAATATTTGGCAGTTCAAATTCAGTCTTTTTTCTTTTTCACATCAGAGTTTACTTTAAAAAAGGTAAATAAAATAATTCTGTGTCATATGCGAGAATATTCCCAGGTAAAAGTGCTCCTAGTTAATTGGACAAAACAGAATTGATCTCCTGCAAATGTGCTGCCTGGTGAGAAGCGTCAAAAGGATGGCCCAGAAAACCTAAATTCCCCTTATTTAGAGATGAGGTGAAAAACTGAGGTTATAAATATACGGTTAATACCAGGATGATTAAAGGTGATGTGCAGGAACATTTCCCACATTGACTCAACACTGCCTTGATGCAGACCCTTAATAAAAGGCTCACTTGCTAACGGAGCTGAAGTCAAACCTCTAGTTTCTGACAGCCTGGGTGTCAGCTGTAAACAACCAGTTTTAAAGAATTATTTATAGAAGGCATGTAAACACTTCACAGAGCCACAGAGCAAATGGTATCCTGAAAGGTCCTCACATTAACTGCACATTACCTACCTGCAGATTTCTCTTTGAGCCTAGAGGTGTCTGCCTTTCTGCCCCCACTAGGCGTGGAACAAGGATGGGAGCCTGGATCTCAGTTTAGCAGAGGGTGAAACTGTCCCATTCACCTGCAGGGGGAAACTAAGCGAATTTTATGGGCAGACTTATGATCAGCCAAATAAACCGTGTTTGTGGGAGATGAGGATAGGGCACAACATCCTGACCTGGCTGAGGCCAATGTGAGCTTTAGACACTGATCTGTGCAGGGATCAAGCCTTCATCCCAGACACTGCTCAGTGCCTTAACTTCCACTAATTCACAATTCCTGACTACAGAAGTCAGCATTTCTGGAGCTGGGACAAAAGTGGATTTGCCACAGCCAGTACCTGAAAATTACAAGGAATATTTTCTGCAAACAGATGTTGATGCCAAACAATACATTTTTCTCATTTCTTTACTGCAGAACTACCCACGACCTGGGTTTCATTATTTCTAATGATGTGCAGATGCCTGTTGCTCATGAGTCGGATTTTCTGCTCACAACTTTCTCTCTTAATTTTTTTAACCATCCAAGCGATCGGGAATTATTACCTGGAAATGCACAAATAGTATCTACTGCTTAGAAAGAAGTGTAGGACAATTTGAACTCAAAACCTCGTTTCTTCATTGCAAGTCAAGATGAGTCTGTTTTCCTACATGGAAGTGTTAAGGTGTAAAAATCTTCTCCTGCAAATATGTGTATACGTGATGGTTCCCCTTTGAATATTTCTTTAACATTTGGCCAAATACAAAGCTTTTCCTCAAGGGTTTTTTATTTCATTAAGATGACAATAATAGGATCTAGATTCTTCTACCAGGCTTACAAGAATTTTACGGATGTTTTTGTCAGTTGTTACAGATGTAAGTGATAACTCCGTGCTTGTCATGGGTTTGTTTATTTAAATCGACAGGTATTCTACAGGAAAGGGAGATTCACAGTATTTTTCTAAAATTCTACCGAAAACACATTTTTCCATGAAGTTTCATGCTTTTTTCCGGAAGAGCTCATTACTTATATCAGGGTGGGGGGGAATAAATAGGGAAAGGGAGCATTAAGATCTCTTTAGAAAATTAGACTTCAAAGCATCAAATATACATTACTAAAACTTATATTTGGCTTCATTAACTTCTCTAAATTATGCAGGCATTAATAGGATTCTTATTATGAATTCATGTAATTGTTTATACTAGTTTTTTGATAGGGCTTTATATGTTTATTAATTTATTTCTGCTATTCCAGCACTGCATTGATGGGACTCATTAAATGTGATGGCATTTGGCAATTTATCACACAGATTAAAAGGCCTTTCCAGATCACCTCTACTCACCCTTTCTTTTGGAGAACATCTTTGGCGTATATCTGGGACGCAATGAATTACAGTTTTCTTGTATGCAGCATTTCAAAGCCTTTATGCCTGAGCTGTATAAGGAGGGCACACAGTTGAGTATTTAACTACCATGCCTCCCTTTTCTCTCATTTATTCTTATTTCAAAAGAACACTTTCAGACTTCTGTGTTATTTCTAACCACAAAGAAAAAAGTGCTTAAAAATCCAGAGGGTAGTATAACAGCTTTGTTAAAGTCAGTAATTGGCTTTACCTGACTGTATTTTATCAACTACCTTCAAAAGGTGCTGTAGAAGAGCTTTTCAAATACAAAAAAGCTCTATTATTCAACACTATCGTAACATTAGCAATATATAGAATAATATATTTCCATTCATGCATAATGAAGTTGTAAATTCCTTCGAGGATTCTGGCAACATTATGAACCACTACAGCAAGCTCCACTTTTTTTTTATTTTTTTTTAATATCACCAAAGTCAGGCCAACCAGTTTATGCAGCTTCTGAAGCAGATTGCCCCTTCAGAGCATGGGAGGGCAGCAATCAAATTATTGCAAACATCAGCCAGGCTGTATGGTAAGCATGCAGCGTAGGGGATGGAAGATACAAAAGAATCATTCAAAGTCCTGTTGCTTCTGAAGGCTAAACCACTGAGCGAGAAGGGTATCACGTAGATTATTTTTTTTTTTCAAAGACTTGATTGTAGTAGTTATATTTTTATCAAAAGTCAGGTTTTAATTAAGGAGCCTCTGCATTTCAGATGTATTTCTGTGCTTATAGTCAGCAATCTTGAGCAGCAGGTTAATATAAGATTATGTGGGGAAGACAGCAGTTGCTCTGCATAAAGATACATACACCTCAGGGTGTGTTTGTCTTTCAGTTACAAGCTGCATCTTAATGTTTTTTTCTGTTACTGGTGATTTGAGAAATGCTTAGACCAGCAAACATTCATCACTAATTGCATAAAAGTCAAAATTACAAGGTGTTCTGTAGGAGGGCAGTAAAAATGATGAGGGTCACTTATGAGGAATGAAAGAACGGCAGAAGATGATGAATGTTTTGAAGTTTTAAAAAAACTCATTATTTTTCTGCATCTATTCTTTTTGCCCCTTCCATCCAGCATAGAAAAGGGTATCACACCTGCAAACTTAGTGGCAACCACGTGGTTATGACCTAAACTGCAGAGTTTTTGACTTGTCTGAAGCTTTCGATTTTACTTTAGAGTTGTCACATGAACTGTTTTTTTAAAAACAGCCCCTTCAATTGCTCTTTCCTTATGAAAGTCCCATTTCTCTGAGTACATTTCTTTACTCTCAGAAACCTGCTGTCTTTGTGCTCTACCTCCTCTGCCTGAAATGGGAGGGATTTTCCTACCTAATCCCTGTGATGTCTTTAGTTGAACCTTCCATGGCAGAAATGTTTGGCGTGTTTCAGTGTTTTCCTGTCTGCTTGCTATGCAAATATGTGTATGCTTTCTGAGCTAGTCCCAGCCTGAGGAAGGAGGGAAGTTGCTGGCTGGGGTGAGGAAGGACTAACCCATGACCTTGGCTGCAAGCTGCGCGTAAGCCTCCAGCTATTGTTCAGCCCAAGCTGGATGCTCTGAGTTGCTTGTGACTGATGTGCGGTAATCAATCACACTGTAAGCTTTCACAGCTCTGAAAAGGGTACAGAGCTAGGGATGGAGAAGTTAATGTTTCAAAATGCTGTTGTCCGTATAATGTTCAAAGTTTTGTCCACTCAATTGTATCTAGTTTGAAATTATACTGAAGTGAATATCTTCTTATTGACTAATGACGTGAGTGAAAAAAAAAATTAACTTTATCAATACTTTAAAACTACCTCTGATGCATTCTTCAAAATCACGGACATCAACGTTTTGTGAAACCATCACCTCAAACCAGTTCATATCCTTTTGCCTAAGAAAGGGAAAATTCTGGTCCTTTGTGCAGAACATGAACTTTTCTGTTTATAAAATCTGTTTGGTTTGTAGCTGTGCACCATCCAGGCAGGTAGTTTCTCCTAATCCCTGGGGCTGTGGAGAAGAAAGATTTGGCAGTCATTAGCGTGCAGAATTATCTCAAACACAATAGATTTTCCTCATGACAAATCACACATAATCTCCATAGCAACCTCATAGAATTATGCACAAGATTTCAATGTAGCAACAAAAATAAGCATGGCAGGAATTGTAAAGAACAGCTATATAGTGTGAGACAGATGTGGGAGTAGATGGTATATACAAGACTGAAACGCAACTGTTCTAAGAGGTAAAAAATGAACAAAAGACGGAAAGATTGTCTGCTTTGTATTGTGGAGAGTGGTGATTAAATCAGTACATTATCTGGAAATTGGAGATGATGGGCTCAAATACCTCCTCCTAACATAGAGGTCCCTCACAGTGCCACAACAGTTTGAGGAGTGCCAGCAGCAGTTCTGCCCCACTTGCATAGGATTATTACAGCTATAAAAATGCTCTCTGAGCAGTAACTTGGCATGCAACATCTAAATGCAGAAGGGTTTGGTTGGTTGGGTGTTGGTTTTTTCAAATTTTATTTCAGTCTATTCAGACAGATTGATTAACAGGAGCTTAAAAACATTATGAGGAGTTTTGTCATCATCCTTATTTGTTTATCTGTATTTATCTATCTATGTATTTATTGATTTCTCTGTCTTTTGGAATTCAAAGATTACCGATATCTTCCACACGAGCAGATTGCTAGTGAAAGAAGGGCCTTTTTATGGTTTTTGTTTTCAAAACTGCAGATGGATTTAGGGAGAGGATGGGAGAACAAGGGAGATTATTTTTGTATGCACACTGTGCTGTTTTTTCTTTCTTACTATGCACATAGTACTTTGCATGTCATCCTAGATTAACACTTGTGAATGTAATCATTCTGTATCATTAGCAAACACATTAGCAGTGGAAATGCAGCACACAGATTATATATTCTGTTTATGTATTCCTGTGCTGATGAACCCAATGATCCTATTGTTGGAGTGGGTCCATCTCAGAAGTGAGGGCATCTCAGAGGCCCTGAGTACTTTCAGCTTCAACAGTATTTGAGGATTCCCAGCAGCAGATTCAATAATTAAGTTCATGCTTCAAGGGTAATAATCCTGTGTCAGGACATGTCTACGATTAAATCATTCTGATGGTGATTTTTCTATTAATTATCATGGCCTGATCCAGAGCTCTACATCTAACCTGGCTCTTCTGAACTCGGTCAGGTACTTTGACATTGACTTCAGCTGATTATGACTAATGTCATATTAAAAAAATTGTGTCATTACATTAGTTAAAATTTTGGCTAAAAATATGGGAGAAGTTATACTAAACTGATCCATAACATTTCATTGAACTATTTCCATTCAACTAACGTTATGTGTTTTATTTAAATTCAAAGATTTATTTCAATCCAGAACAAATTTAAGCCATAGAAATGGATAACTTCTTACATTGAAGATTTTATGCAACAATGCAACTTCATTCCAAGCTTGTCTTCCTCAAATAGCAGATCACAGGGACAACAGAGGTGGTTTTATTATGTCAGCCCGTTAATGCCTTCCCGTTGCTAATTTGCCGTGTTGAACACTCTCAGTTTTGTTCATAGATGAGAAAAGTTAAACCAAAAACTGATCGTGATTCCTAATCCATGTTTTTCTTGTCCTTGAGCAATTAATAATTTTTAATTTGAATAATTTTCAATCCTATGTGAAACTCCTAATGAGAATCAAACCAAGACATTTCTCTACCCTTGCACTTTCCAGTCTTCCAAAGACATCATCTTTTCTTTTTTCTCTCTGGATCTCTCCTTTATGCAAAAAACAATGGTCTTGTCTTTCAAGAGCTGGTAAGTATCTTCACTTTCCTTTTGGCTGATGGCAGACAATGAGCTCTTCCTTTGGGCATGTCAAAAACATAGGTCACGGCATGGCAAACTCCAAAGCGTCTTTTTTTTCTACAATAACGAGTAACAAGCTAAACAAATTTAGGCAGGTAGTAATAAGAGTTATCTGGACTACCGACAAGTTGTGAATGCAAGTGAAAGCAAATTTTTATTTTTTTTTAAAATATCTGAAAGTTATCACCAGTTGTGTGTTGCCATGTAGCCAGATGGTGGTCAATACTCAGACATACAACTAAGACTTAGGGCAAGTCTGTGCCTGGCAATTTCTTCTCACAAATATCGAAACACTTACATGACTCAAGTGTGTAGCTCTTGGCTGTCTATATATAAGCCAGGTTTATCCCAGGATTCTCTGGGGTTTGATTTTATTGACTTGCACTAATATGAATGAATTGTTTTGAATCCTCTTTTATAGAGCATTCAAGATTACATTAGTTTCTATTTTTAATTTATGTCACTTCTCTTAAATAAGTTTACTAATATTAAGTATTTATGGGGTTTAGATATTTATTCAGTGTCTCACTTTTTCATACTATTCTGTTAAAGTCCTTTCCAAATGAAGCAAAGGTGACTAACGGAAAATAATTGAAAGTTTGACTACGATTTTCTAGAAACAAGGAAGCAAGTACCGCATCCTGTTGAACTCTATTAACATTTCATACCACAAGATGTTCTGTCTGCTAATATAAAACATAATAAGATGATTTGTCACTAGATATATGCCAAATTTTTTATTCCGCTCTCAGTCCATTTTATTTGCATATAAAGTGGCACATTTACACTCAACAATAACTAGTCCTGAAGGAATGATATTTAAGAGGAGAACATAATTAATCTATTCAGGTCATAAACATTTTCTTCAGGGCAATGGGCAACCATCTAAGACAACCTTCATAATCATTCATGTCCATTACTGAAATACTTTAGACTGAGCTGGCAAAGCTGAGGATAGACCAAATGTTGTCATTTTATTCCAAGGAAATATTTATGTTTGTCTTATGCAGCATTTTGAGACTTATCTTAGCAAAATAATCCTCTCTGTTTTTTATATTTGGCTTGGTGTCGACACTGCATTCTGTTCCAGAGTGTGCTTAAATAATGTATGAATTTTGTTTCCTGTCCTTTTATGTCAGAGTTCAAAAACCATACAGGAATTTTGCTATTTCTCAAATATCATGACCACCTTATATGGAAACTAGTTATAAAGCTACTTAGTAGTTCTAATTATGATAAAAGGTTTTCAGCAGGTCTGCCAAAACAGAAGGCATTTTCTGAATACGTTATCATGGGACTTTGTCTTGGGGATCTTGACACATGGTTTCATAAACTTCAGCTATTTCTGTGTTTTTTGGGAGTTACATAGATTGTATTGGGCAGTGTGTAAGGGAACGCTCTGGTCTGCTGCGTATTCCACCCTCTTCTAGTACCATGCAGGATGTTACCGTCCTCTTCACCACGTCTATTAACTTAAGCTGCAAGGAGCATTCGTATTGATTGCAAATGATGTACAGAGGGAATCAGTACAAAGAGCTAGATTCTTATGAGCATAAATGAGATCCAAATTGGTTTGATTTTTCCCGTGCTCAAGTTACTGCATTTGCTCTGGAGAGCAGTGTTTTGTACTGAGACCTGATTTAAAATTTCTGGCCCATTTCCATAACTCCAGCCCCATAGTTTATAGTCATAAACTAATTCATATTCCAGGAGGAAGGGTCAAAATATCTGTAGTTCACCCAGTGCACTTGCTCTCTGAACTGGAAGGCAGCTCTTGCTCCCTTTGCAGGCTGAGCACATCCTTTCCCTTCCGCTTTTAGTTTCTAGCAGACATGAGAACAAGGGCCCAAACTACGTGGTTTACAAGGAGGTCTTCCAGAGTTCAGTACAGTCTGCTGCCACTCGCTGTGCATGATCTTCAAGAATTTCATAGAAAAACTCTTCAGTTCAGTTCTGCTGTTGGAACTTCCTAAATGTGGGCTCTTCAACCCCCAAGAGGCAATGCCCCGGTGCCAAGGAGTACTCAGCTTGGTAACAGGGGGTGATAAATGAGTCTATAGGCAGAGGGTGTGTGAGAAAACATGGGGGAGGCAGTCAAAGCTACCTGAGTTTATATGTGTATGTATTTTGACATAATATTTTAAAATAATGAAAGAAAAAAGGAAATAATGCTAAGATATAAAAGCCCCTAATCAATAAAGCATTTGCTAAAACCACCGGATTGCTGTGGGATGAGCTCAAGCCTACGGACTCCATTCCCTTTAAGGCCAATGCAAGTTGCCTATGGAGCCCTATGAAAAAAGTTTCACTTAATTTTTTTGAATATTCATTTTATTTCCTTAGGCACAAGAGGGTCAACAGATACTGTTTAAGCCCAAGAAGTGACTCTGAGCCACTTCCAAGGCACTGCTATCACCATATGATAAACTGGCTTACCACACATAAATAAATCACAGGCAAGTAGCAGTCACAAGAGTGAATCTGAAATAACTGTTAATTACTGATCAATGTACAACGCAAACCTTTTATACATTGATGAACTGTAACTAATTATGTGAGTTCATCATCTTTGTAATCTATTTTGGGTATTTTGTGGATGTAGATGAAGAAAACAACAGCTCACATTTACCAGTCAGGAACCACTCAGTTATTGCAGATGCAGCAAGCGATTCAATCTGATCTCTAAACTTCAGATTTGCTTTAATCTCAAGTTCCCAACAAATCCGAACCGCTCTTAGAGCTGTGTCGAAGGCCTGGCCACAGCAGAAGATCAATTTGTCATGCTCTTATTATCACCGCGCTTCAACTCTGAGGGAAGCAGAGTTTGGTTGGAGCTTGATAGACAGAGGAACTGATGGCTGTATATCTGTGTCCTAAGGCAGATGGATTGGTGTTAGCGTGTGCATTTCACTCTGTGTGAGGGAGAAAAAGTATAGAGCCGCTGTATATGAATCATACCATTTTCCTTCTGATTGGATTTTTAATAGTTGGAATCTAATTGGCCAAACAGATGGCCGCTCAGAGGAAAATGAGAAGGCTGTAGGGACAGAGCTGCCTTTCTGAAGGTCACACATCTATTTGGGACTTAGGCCTTCTCTGAAAATGTGTTTCTAATTTTGGCATATCAGTGGGAAGGAAATTCTGAACCTAAGTGGCATGGAGTGAAATGTTTTACTTTTTTAAAATATATAGAAATAGGGTTCAGGCTTTTGAGTTTTAGCAGCTTTTAAAAATGTAATCACATTTTTCCTATGAGGTCTTCAGATTCTCTCACTCTTAATTTTCTGCTGACAGGCGTACACCTATCTCAGAAGGCGCAGGGCAAGGCGTGCTCAGCACCTCTCACTGAGCAGGTGTGCCGTTCCGATACGGCCCAGCTCCTGTCACTGGAGGGACTCACACTGTCTCGTCCTCTTTTTGCTCTGTCCTCTCTGATGAGTTTTTACCTTTCTGCTGAAAAATCAAGCCCTCAGTCGGGAACGCAGTGGGGTGCATTGCAGGAAGCAAATGGCAGAGCTGGCCAGGAGAAGGTAACAGGATTTCGGCCGTATCAGCAGCAGTAAAATTCATTGCCTCTGGACTAACCTCGCAGAAGGCGGCTTTCTGCCTGCAGTGTGACGAGAGAGGCATGGCCTAGAGAAAATCAATGATGAGGCAATTGAGAGCAGTGAGCTGTTCCTCTAAAGTGCAAACTTATCAATCACCATTGTGGGCAGATAATGCGAATCGTTTCATTTACACTGTAGAAACTTGTTCAAAGCAGCAGCAGAGGTGTAATAATGGACTTTGCTTCTGGAACTGACAGCAGAGGATTGAGGTAATCCTCAGGCAAACACCTGTCCCCACATTTTTCCCCTCTATTTTATGGAAGGTCATATTTCTTCCCTGAAACCTGAGTACTTTTTGAGCTTCTTGAAATCTTGAGCCTTCAGTGAAAGGGCTGCATGAACCAGTGCCCCAGAATGCGGACATCTCCCACCTACAGTCTAGACCTGCCCCACACCATTGTCAGCAACAGAGCTTATAGAAGTGGGAGTTTATAGGAATGAGCCACCTACTCTTGGCCAGGCCCGGTTCCTTGCTCTTGATGACAACAGCACAGGCAGATCCAGTTGTTCCAGCCCCAGTACATGTGCACGCAGATCTGGGAGCGCACTATATATTGGTGAATTAGAATCAAGAGAAATTTTTGACATGCTTGCATAAAAGGCAAAATTTGGCTGGGTTCATTGCCGCCTTTTAATTATCACAAGCACTGCAAGGAATTACATGGCTGTTTAAGGGACTCCAGATGTTTCCCTAAGTCCTGCACTGAAACCTGCCTGTTCTTCTGAAAGATCTGTAGTCTGTACTACTGAAAACAGAGGACACAGATTCTCCAGCTCTGTCCTCTCTCCATCACAATCTTTAATGCATATTAGTTCAAAGAAATGAGAAGAGATTATCTGGCACATAATAATTAGGGAAGAGAGGAAGAAAGTAAACCGTCAGGTTACTTCTCTTGAAAGTCTGGGGACAGCCCAAGGTTAAAAGCCTTTTAGAAGAGGTCAGTTTGAAAGGACGTGCTCCCTTGTAATGGAGTTCTCTTGAGTAACTTAAAGTTCTTCCTGAGATCTTAATGATCTGCCTTCAGTGTTTCTTTCTGAATGCCTGTACTTTATTACCTCCTATGAAGCTCCCAGAGCTCCCAGTGAAATTTGTTCAACTGTTTGCAATCACACCAACCCACCCACCCATCCCCATGAAGTCATGCACAAAAATTGCAGAACGTCAGATGCCACTGGCATGTCTTCATTGCCTCTGGAGTCCAGAATCCCTCTGCTAGCCCTGACCCAAGCCCAGCATTATTTATGACTTACAACTAGAGCAACGTATTTGTTTATTTTATTAAGCCAAAGCCCACGAGACCAGTTTTAAAATGAAACTAAAAAATGTACAGGAGCCTAAATACCTGTCATTTTTGTAATGTACAAAACTCTTCAGCAAGCAACAAAGCAACTGATACGTTGCACAATTTCTGCTATAATCTAAATGGCTCAAATAGGCTGTTAAGTCACTTACATAGCTTTTTTGTGTTGTGAAGGATCTAATACATTCGCTTTTACTATAATAAGGATGAAATGCCTAGTTATTTAAAAAAAGGAAATCACTTTTATTTAATCAAAACATTTTTGGTAAAGTAGATTTTTTTTAAGTGTTTATGGTCCGGGTGGATTCCATGACTTGCTACTGTTCTTGCTATTTCAACCATTTTACTGTTAATGGAGTCAATGACCAAATTTTCTGTCAAGCAAAACAGAAGTTAGACACTTGAATTATTTCTCGTCAATTAAATCTTTATTATTTGTTTTAAACATAGGGGTTTATTGCATGTTAATATTTAACCTAACAGCCATCAGGATGAAAGGAAGCATTGACAGTACTCAGCTTTTGGCTAACGTGCTTCAGAACCCCACAAGCAGACTTACATCTCTAACTACTGTGGCAATAAAACCTCCTTAAAACAAAGAAAATAAGAAATATATTCCAAACTGAAAGACTTAAGGTTTTAGAAAATCAAGCATTCATTTAGAGTCTTGATCTTATAAATGTTGCACATATTTGTGTTTCTGTTTCTGCGGTTTTCTGCTGACATGGGACGAGAATCTGCCTGCATAGACTAAAAATGGCCCTAAAACTGCAGGCATCTCCAATTGCTGTGGTTCCCTAACTCCTTCCTCCTTATACAGTCATCACCATGAAAGAAATGAGGTTTTAATCCCAAGGAAGTGACCATTCTGTAATTCCAAAGTTTAAGTATCTGACTGGAGATGCCTTTATGAGCCCTGACTTTCATAACATCTAGAGGAAACAGAAAATTAGTCATTTAAAAGGTTCCAAGTTGCCATTCCCAGATGGAAAACTTCAGTATCAGTCGCTGCTTACGCAAAATTCCATTGGTGGCTTTTTTTCCTGCAGTTTCTGTAAAGTTCTAGGTTTGTACGAACAAATACTTCTACAGATGTGCAAAAATTCATGTATTTGCACATACTCGGTGGCATCATAAAATAACAGGATTACTTATTGTAATGTAAGAATTTCTGAAAGCAGTTGGATACACAGGCAAATTTGTTGCCCAAGTGAAAAAAAACCCTAGCCATTGGCTTGGATTGTATATTTGAATAATAGAAATCATCTCACATCACACATCTGTCTCCAAGGAAGTCTTGCTGTTTGCTGGGGGGGCCGGTTGTTTGCTGTAGCAGTTTCCAGCAGGTTTCTTATCAAGCTGCTCCAAAGCAAACAAAAAGGAATATGGAAAAAAGAGTAGGTAAGGAGGTGTCTTTGTAATTGCTCCTCCAGTTTGCTTTTAACGCTTGGTAATAACATACTATACCTGTGCTTGTCACCATGGGAAAACTGTGGCATGATGACATTGTAACATCTGCACTTAATTCAAATTTTAACTAGATTCACTGGTTTGAAATGTTGTGTAAAATAATGTAACTGCAGCCTGGGTTGATTTTCTTACAGCAAGTATGAGGCTACATTTTACCTTATATTGTTGGGGTCTTCTTAGCTTCTGGACAGTTAATGACAAAAATTACGCTGCAATGACATTGTAATTTGTAACCTACCAGAAATGTCCTGAATAATACCCAACATCATGTGATGGTCTGAGGTTAAGCAATAGGTTTTAATAGGTTTATTTATTTCATTCAACCCGTAGAAGCTCTCATTGACACTGGACCATTGCTTTTAATTGCCTTACTTAAATAGCACATTTTGAAGCCTGCAATTGTTTTTTATGATTGTTAAAACATTGGTTGTACAACTAATATCAAGAAATAACTTTTTTTTTTCACACTTCATGAATTTTCAGCCTGGCAAATGCTTGGACAGTAAGTAACATTCAGGTGAGCTGTTCCATGGAAGACAAATTTTAATAGTTTTCTTATGCAGTGCAGAGGCAGAGAATAGCTGCAGAGTCATCTGGTATTTAATGTGAGCTGGCAGGAGTACAGCTGGTCCTGACATGTGTCACAACACATAGACCCAGCAACATATAGCTAAAGCAGCCCCAGCGACTGTGGTGGGCCAGCAACTGAAAAAGGCATTGGCCCCCTTATGTGTCTGTTTATGCATCTGTTCTTGGCATGAATGTGTGTTTAATTCCATACAGAAAGGACTAGGATTCTTTCATGAACATATTTCCATGCACTGCTCTGTGACATAGTGACCACTTCCAGGATAGAACTATTTTGATCAGCAAAATATATTCTCATACAAATCTATATGTATAAGCTGTCTTCCATTTAGACACACAACCTGTATTTATTTTGCTCTGCCTAGAGGAGAATAGGTTGGTTTAGATATTTAGTTGGGTTTGCAGCATCTTGGATAAACTCCATGCTGAAAATCTCTTACAAAATATACTGAGGTGATATAAACTTTTTCATTTACTTAAAATAATGCAAAGGGAAAGTCCTCGACACCCTGTCTCGGGCATGCCACGCACCCCGGCTGCCAGCCACACGCCTGCATCCCACACGGAACATTTGCATTGAATTACATGACCATGGAGTTTCATTACATCAGTGTTCTGCTTCGTGTTTTTCCCTCCTTATTACAAGGACATTCTGTTGACATCTATAACTTTGTGAGTGTACTCATTTCAGTCCCTGGTCTCATTACTTATGGCCATTATGTTGGGTAATTTTGCAGCTGTATACAAAGAAAACTTGTGCAAGAAGCTCTATAAATTGGAGGGGCGGTGGTCATTTGTCTGGAAGACTATTACCCTGAATCTGTTAACAAAAATCTGCCAAACACCAGCAGCAGGTTCTTAGGAAGCAGTTTGGAGTATGGGGAGCCACAGAGATGCAATTTATCCAGACTAGTCTTCACCCTCAAAAGCAGGTGTAGTTTAGCCTTAGATAGGACCACCATGCAGGTGATTTTGTTCTGGTATTTGACCTGTACAGGACAGTCAGGCAACAGCTGAGATGGTATAAATTCCTTCAATAAATTCAATAAAAGAGATAATCCTTCCCTAGTCTTTCTCTAGTCTCATCCCCTTCGTAGCCTGTATTTTCGTGTACGCGGAAGAGAAGACTTTATGACATGAGACTGAAATGCAAAACCTTGCTCAAGCACTCAGTTGCTTTGGTACTTCAAACCACTAAATATTTAACAAACAACTCTGTGACACTGGGCTTTTTTTTTCTCTGTTTGGTTTGACGTTATTCCTAGAAGGTAAGTTCTGGTAAGAAGTCTGAGACTTTTTGATGAACTAAGCTTTATAAAGTAATTTAGAGATGTAAAGAACTATACAAATCCGAAGCGTTGTTATTCATGAGTAATCAACTGAACAATTACCATAACGAATGTCAGTCCTCTTACTTGCACTTTTGATGTTAAATGGAGAGACCAATAATAAATAATGAATGTAGATAAAGCCAAATGAATTTCAGAATTTTGTTTGTAGATGAGTACATACATCAAACGGCCATCTGCCCATATAGAAAGGATTAGTGGTCTGCTACCATTTTAATCCACAGCTGAGAAAAAAATAGAAAGAATCTCTCTTCTGTAGTCTCCAGTACAAATCTGTTGTAGACATGGCTGTGATACAGGTTGTGACTCAATATTAGAAGGTCATACTAACTTAGAAAGCAGAGGATACAAAGTGCTGTTTCAAGAGCCGTAGTGAACCTCATGAACTTTGACGGGGCATACTGAGATGGCTGTCATTCTGTGATCAAAGTGGGTGTAATAATGAATCTGGAATTAAAAGTCAGTCTTTCCTGAGTGTCCAGAAAAGAGAAAGAAAATAGACGAGAAATTAAATTAAATAAGTCAAACTAAATGAAAAAATAAAATGAGATACATCCATATGCTGTAGATTTTGGCAACTCATGTACAAAATTATTTGGAAAGTAAGCACTCAGCCTTGTTGTGTTTATGTTACCACCAAATCTTTTGGTATGTCTCAGGAAAGACCATATGCTCTATTTATTTTCAAAGTCATGGCTGAGGAAGGATTTTATAGGTCAAGCTGTTCTATACCATTGTAGTTCATGGGCTGCAATTATGCAGTTACCTATGCATATGCTAGAGTGTGTGAATCTGGCTAAAAGCTCTTGTTTCTAGCAAATCATGTGGAGGAAAAGGTGATCTGTGATGTATACCCTCTGGTTTTTACTGACATGTTTCTGCACTTCTGACCAGAGATTCTATAGTAAAACAGATAAGGATCATCGTCAGCATTAGGTGAACAGAAAGTTGCTCTTCAACGTGGCAATTTTTGTCTGTCTTTTCCTAGTAATAAACTATATTAAAGCACAATATTTAATTTTGTCATAAAAGAATTCTCTTAGAAAAGTGTTTTGTGGTACACAAAGGGAAAAGCTGGGGTAATATTCTATATACTCTATTATACAATGCTCTTTTGTCACCTCAGCTTAATTCTGGGCCAGCAAGAATCAGTGTCTTTGGGAAAGTCTATACTGAATGTACATGGAGCACCACGTATACCCACGGTAAAACCAAAGAGAGAAAAGGCTGTCAGTAATAGAGACGCTGCAAATAGAATTTGGGATATATTTTTTTTTTTAAAACAAATACCACAAGTCTAGTGTTCTTCATACAGATTGCCTTGCATATTTTAATGTCACATATTTGAATGCTAAATTGCAGGATACTATGTGTGCTGTACACTGTGTAGTAAGATAATAGATGTCACCTGCAGCCTTCGGAATTGGAGGATTGTTGCACTTCAGGTCCTTTCTGAATCCTGCCAAAAACTATCAGCAAGTAAACAGTGCCTGTATCTCCACAGCTAATAGCATTTCAACAGCAAAGTTAATAGGTGACTGGTTCTCAGCTGCTGTTGAAGGAGCAGCCAGTATTCTGCATCTGAACTGGGGAAGATGCTTAATTCATTATGTGAATACTCTTCTCTGAAGCTCTCTGCTCAGCGCTAGTTTGCATAGGGGTAAAATTTCCCTAATGTGTATTCATTGAAAATTTGTGTGTGTGTGTTTTGATGTCGGCTGTCTCTATCCAAAATTTACAGAAATGTGATAGAAAATATAGTGTAAACACTATAGATTTTAATACATAATTCATCTGTGACGTTACCACAGATTTCAGAAGCTATGTAGATTTAGGATTCAGGCATTCATATGCCTCTAAGTACATCCACAGCTACTTAACATCAAACAGGTATTTTGAAGAATAAATAGGAAGCTGTGCACTTCAGAGCAGGAGCTGCCTAGCTGATGGGAAACCGGAGGAGTCCATCTCGCTGGTCCAGAGCTGCCCACCAAGATGGGCCTGGGACAGCAGATGGAGAAGGTGAGAGAGCTGGTTTGTTCAGGGATATAGAGAGAAGGCGGAAGGGAAGTTTTGTCGTTGTGTACATCTACCTAAGGGAAGGGTAATGGGAAAGATGGAGATCCTGGAGGTGCGCAGTGCAAGAATAACCAAAAGACAACAGGTGCCTGAAGGGAAATTCTGGTTTGATATTAGGAGAAAATTTTTACTATCGGAGTGATAAAACACTGAAATGGGTTGCCTGGAGAGTTTGTGGACTCCTGGAGATATTCAAACCTTGGCTGGATGTGACCTTCTTCAATATGATCTAACTTTGAAATTGACTTTGCTTTGCAGGGGGAGGTCCCACCAGGTAACTCAGAAAACCCTTTCAACCTAAAGTACTCTATTTTGTTCCTGGGGCTCATATACCTTCATCTGAAATAGCTGCGCCTAGCCTTTGTCAGAGACAGGACCAATGGAGGAGATGAACTAGGTTCAGTAAATCTCAGGTAGCCATTTTTGTTAAAATACAGAAGACAGCAAAAGTACCAGGATAATTATTATTTGAGTAAACTGCTACGAGATCTTTGTGGTCTGTCCAACATGGTTAACATAAGACAGATACTTAAAAAATGTCCATAAAGAGACAGCTCTGTATAAACATGGTCACTACATGCAGTGCTTCATATGAAAAAATGGATTGGAGCTTGCATTTGCGTGAGAACATCTATAAATGTGTATTTTCTTCCAAAATACACAGTTACATAGACAGTATCTCCTAAATGTGTTTGTGGAGGATCCCTATTTTAAATATTAGGTAACTGTTTAATTTATGTTAGAGAAAATAGATCTTCATAACTGCTTTAGCAGGGGGGAGAACTAAATGATTTCCAGAGATCTCTTCCAACCCTTACCATTCTGTAATTCTGTGATTATTATTGTCTGGGTTCATGCGGTGGTATAAATGGAGAACACTTCTCTTTTTTCACTTTAAATGCTGCCTGATATTGAAGCTACTGATCCTTTCCCTAGAAGATTCTAGATTCCCAGTGCATTCTAGATCCTAGGACAGTGATCAGTAATGTTAGAAACTTCCTTTCATAATTACTGTAAGATTTATTTTTTTCTTAAATTCAGGCATGCTTGTGCTCTTTCCCTTTCAAGTATTTATATGCATTTTCTTCACTTCTATGGAAAAAAAAAAGTCTAAATAGCAACAGATTCATGAGAAACAAACTGCATTGAAAGCTACCATCTCTTAGCATGCACCTATACATCCTTTCATGTATATGTATACCTACGTATATAACTACACACATTTTGTGAGTTTGGAGCTTTTATTGCTTTTGGCCAGGTGCAAATGTACATGTCCTGTTGCTTTATTTCTGTCACCCATTTTGATTAGAAGACTTTTTCTGTTTGATAACGGGAAATTGCACAGAGAAATAGCATCTGACAGCGTGCAAATAAAATACCTGTCCCTTTGTCAGACAGGTTTACAGTCACATAAAAACACACCAAAGGAGTGAAAACAACCGCACAAATGCAGAGCAGACATAAATCTTGTCTAAGTAAAGCTGAAAAGTATAATCTGACTCCTGGAATTAGGGGGGAGAGGGAGAATGTAATGTTTTGAGGTGTCCTGTGCAGGAACTAAGAGCACATAATTCAATTTTACTTTCCATTGATTAGACACAGTTACGGGAAAGGCACTCGGGTTTGGCATCTTTCCCTGTGCTTAACAGGCGCCAAAGGTGACATCCAGGGGGATCCCAGCTGGGGTTCCGAAGTGCCTAACCACTTACACTGGCACAGAGCAGCATGTTTATATTTTTAAGCTCTAAAGCTCTACACAAATAGGCCCAAGATGTAGCGAGGACACAATAATTGCTTTCCTTTCAACAGCAGGTGACACATTTCCCACTGAGAAAAATATAATCCTACTGCTTTTAATCATAACAGGAGCAACAGGAGCAAAACAGATGAGGAAGTGGGAAATGTCACCAGTTGTGTCTTGGAAAGGCTGTTTGCAGGCATGAGCGAGCTTCTAAGTGCACAAAATTAAACCATTAATTGACAGATCTGTGTTTATTGTCCACGAGCTGCAAATATCCACATCATATTATTTAATAATTAACTAAAATTTTCCAAGTTCAGGGAATGGTGTGAACTCTTCATTGTTCCTTTTCCTTGCCGTTGTTGCCCTGGGGAGCACACCTCGACTGAGCATGGAGAACGTGTGCGCCTGGGCACCGTGAGTGCAGATGGCAGCTCCGCAGGCAAGAGGATGAGCATGGAAAGGGCTTAGGTGCCACTCTTCACATTTAGCCATGCAGACACACGCTCTTCTATCATTTTAACTGATAGCAATAATATTTTATCTCTCTTACTTACTGTTTGATGTTGATATTTGACTCTGTCATTGTTCACATAGGCCCTGAACCTGGAGTTAGTTTCAAAACTCAGCCTATCTTCAAACTCAGGCTGAGGTTTTCCTCCAGCCTTGGAGCAGCCAAGGCAGGAATGGTGCCTTTGTACAGCAGTATAGCTGTGCTCCACGGTTGGCTGTCTCTCTGAGAGCTAACACAGACTGATGAAAAAAACAATGGAAATTGGTGGTAGAAATGGTGAAATCTAGCCTAATATTGTATTCCCGTGCCACTGGAATTGCAGTGCTATCCACTGGAAAGCAGCCTGTTCTACAGACTTTCCCAAAGGTTTGAGGGGATGCGAATAATCATTGTGGAACTAATTAGTGTTCCCATATAGATTATAACTTAGTAAATACTTCTGGAGTTTGCCGTGATGTTCAAGGATTTCCTCTTGGTGGGTATTAGTACGTGTCTCATACCTTTGACGTGTGCAACCATTTTCACATAAAGTAGTTATAGTATATCAGTGCTAGAAATTAAAATTAGATGAGGAGAAAATCCTCATATCTCCCAGGAGAATAGTACATCTCCACATTACTCCAACTCCAAGCTACACTGATGGTATACTCTATCTGTTAAGTGTTGAATGCTGCCTTTTTAAAATAAAGTTTTTCCCCATATAGCACTAATCACAGCTAAATGAATAATTACTGATTTGTGGAAGGCAGAAAACTCTGTGTTGGTTAATAACTTAGACTTGAACGAAGCAGCTCTAATGAGGAGCATTTTAGGACACAAATAATCTAAAGGTCCTTTTCATTGAAATTTAAAAGATAAAATGATTCACTATGGCTTGAGATCTGTCAGCTGATACATATCAGCATAGGCAGTGCAATCTGTCAAAGCAGCAAAAAATCCCTGAGATGTCGCTAGAGCTGACAGCATAACTCTTTTGGAAAGGGCCTCTACAAGTCTTCAAAACCGTAAGATCAAGTCACTGGATCCTAATTATATATACACTTGTTGAATTAGCTTATTTTTTTGTACGTGTGCATGTGAGCGTGTATAATGCACATACAGACTTGGCACGTTTCTGGTGCCACGTGAGGGAGATGGATGTAATCAGACTAAGTGACTGGAAGGACTGAGGACATCTCGCTTTCAGCCACTGTGCTGCCACAATGACTCAGAGAACGGGACTTGCTGGAGTGACTCAGTTTGCCTAGGCACAGAGATCAGTCCAGTCACCTCTGTGAAATTCTTCAGTGTTTTGGCGTTGCAGGAGAGCCTGCAAAGTTTTGCAGTCTGAAATGGCAGACTCATTGGCCTTGTCTTAATCCTCCCCTGCACCATATTTACTTTGTGGCTAGACAGATACTCTCATATTCAGCATGTCCTTCTGGCCCCAGGCATCTGATGTGCAAATGCAAAGTAATATAAGGGGGAATTCAGCTATCCACAAACATGATTGTGTCTTTCAAATATGTACAGAGGAGGGTGTGTGTTTTGTTTTTTTTTTTACCTAATGGAGTATGAATACAAGTATCAAAGGAAAGGAATTTATATGCTGGGCTTCCTTGCCCTCCCACTCTCAGAAAGAGAAAAGTGAAGCTGTTTGATACACAGGCAGGAATGGGGAGACAGATTTGAAAATTTCCCAAAAGTCTAGAGTCATTTCAGAAATCTCCAAGGAAGCAGAATGAGTACATTCTTAGTAACATCTCCTTAGGTGCCTGTCTGCATCTTTAGATGTTTAAATGCCCCATCTAGCCCTGTGCTGTTTTTATTCCTCTGTGATTTGTGCTTCTTCCTTCAGTAACTGGAATGACACAGGCAAGAGTGGCTGGATTGATAGATGCAGGCCATACCATCCTCTGAGATATGCTTGTTTAAGTAAGCACTGCAGGGTTGGGCATAATCTGAAATCCTGCCCTGGGCATCCTCATCAGGAGAGACTGCAGCAGGAGAACTCATTGGGATGCCAGGTCTAGGGCTTTTTCTGCAGGAAGGCTGCTTTAGCCACATCCCACATGCACGGAGGAGACATTCTAAGGCTCTGTTCCTTCACTGCTACTGCCAACACCTTTTAGTAGAACAATTTATTTAATAAGACCCATAATTATAAAGGGTGCTTGGAAGAAAGGGGGGTAAGACAAAAGAAATGGCTCTGCTCACCAGCAACACTTTTGAGCACTTCCCTACAAGTCTCCAACCATCAGGTGTTGAGGCATCTTCCTGCTAGGAGTGTCTGCCGTGTTGTCAGTGTGCCATCGCCTCCGCATCCTAACAGTGAGATTGTAACATGTGAGTTTGCGACAACATTTCCATCGAGTCCCATCCGACCAGAGGATAGTGCTGTCGTGCAGTGAGGATGTTTGATATCCAAACAGAAATAGATGGAAAGGAGAAGAGGAGGGATGTTGTTATTATTCAGTGTAAGGGCTTTTTCCTTGAGAGGGGGATTGCTGAAATACACACCACATACATTTATATAGAAGTCATTTGAGAGCTTTATGGTGACTCGCTTGCTTTTGTTCTCCAAGCTTTTGTAAGTGATTTATGAAAAGTGTTATTTCTATTACTCAGGCATATGAGAAGCAGCAAATTATCTTATTACATTACGTGGACAGTCAAAAGAAAAGTTAAATGGACCAGATGACTTTCTCTTAAAACATTACTTTTCTTGTGTTGTCTTTAATTTCCTTGATAATGAAATGTTCACAATAGCCACTGGGTATTACTGTATGCAGAGAAATTAGATCGTTCCCGTTAGATGTAAATCCTCTCCTAGACTTGTCATCAGGATATGATTACTGTAAATTTCTCTATACATGTGAAATGCCAATCCCTGAAAACATTTCCTGTTGGAAAACAAGAGATTTTCAGTCTTTTCATTTAAATACTGTCAAGTTGATGGCTATGGAAATGCTTTTTAAATGAATGATTAAAGACTGTATCTAAAGTTTGAAAATTGCTTTTTCTCCCCTGAATAAGTTTAACTGCAGTATGAATGAGAGTGGCAGATGCTCAGCACCTTTCACAGCGAAGCCGTGCAGGATTACGTGAGTCTGGCTGAGTGGGCGCAACGGTCCCTTTTTATGACTACCACCTTAAAACCCTGCTTAGGTGATAGGCTTCTCTTGATGGGAGAAGTGAGATCTGAGGCATTCCTGCCATTTCTGCAGACTTCCCGTGGGAAATGGAGTGTGTTTGTGTGTGTATGTGACCTGCCCCAGCACCGCTGTGCTTGCTGCCCACCCGCGGCTCTGCCACCGCCTGAGTCGTGAGGCAGGGACAGAGCCTTCAGGACTGAGCCACCTTTTCTGTAATGATATGGGTGAAATCCATGTTAGTGTAGAAGATTTGAAAGGGAATGCAGACCTGACTCTTTAGCACTTTCTGAGCTGGAATCTCTCTCAACTTTTAAAATTTCTTAAAATCAATATTATTTTATTCTCCTGTAATTTAACATAAGCGCACTATTTCCGATCTGGAGTATGCATTCAAACATCTTAAACTTTATGGAAATTAATCTAAATCATATTGTCTGTGATTCATGCATAGAGCACCTGCACAGTTCAGATGCAGTATTTGAACCTTTCTGTTGTATATAAATTATTGCCACTAGTTTTGATTACTCAGAAACACGAGACGCTTAACAAATGCTAGATGACAACAAGAGGTCAGCATGTATCAGAGTGTTTATATAAAATAATTACTATATACAAATGACACTTTTTAAAAAAAGTCTTTAAAACTCCTTTTGTCCAATTACTCTACAAATCACCCATTAACGTTAGAAAGGACAAACTGATTACTTTGTGTATTTCTTGCCCGTCTTCATTTTGGGCTGAGATGCCTTCCGTTAATTCCACCAAGGTCAGCACGATTCCGGCTGCAGCTGACCCATAACACCCTTACACATGGGAAACAGGATCTCACCTTTGTGTGAAAAAAATGTTTTTAGGTACAGTATTTTGTTTCAATTTGTCCTCTATGTCTCAGAGCAATGAGAAGCAAGGCTCCTGCAGGAAACTGTGTCTCTGTTTCCCAAGAGAGAGGCACAGTATCTAAGCATCACCACGCTGGCAGTAGAAGGGCAGGTACGCTGACGTGACTCATCACTTGCTGCCATAGGTTTTACAGCTGATGACGATAAAGATGTTCAAAATGTCATTCAGTTAAATATTGTAAAGATCTTTTCCAGTAAGCCATGGTTAGTGGCAAAAATTAGATCAGCAGAAATAGAAAGGTTTATGCTTGTGTTCTCACTGTTAATTCACATTAAGTTCCCTGTGGATTGAAGGACTCGTGTCTAAGAAACATGGGCAGCTAAGTATATCACTTGCTATTTCACACATAAAATTAAGGGCATTTATAAAGTTACATTTTTGAGTGCTAAGTGGCAAGACAGTGTATAAAACAAAAAGCTATCATGTAATCTGAATTCTCACTATATATCCTGCATAGCAGCCAATGATGAATAATTATCCAAACAAGTATTTTCAAACCTTTCATGCTACAGTTTGTGTCTGTGTTAGTCTTATTTGAATAAACAGAATGTTTTGCCATAACAATAACTAATATCTCCAGGCACATAACATTTGAGATGGATCTGCAATTTAGTGCAGTAATATTCAGCTGCAGCAAAATAATTAGCTTTAACCAGGAGCTAAATTACAGCTTTGATTTCACTGGCACCGCATTGTACCTGTGAATTCTAAAATGATGAATGAAATTGAAGGTCTTTTCCAGTAAGCCACGGTTAGTGGCAAAAATTAGACTAGCAGAAATAGAAAGGTTTATGCTTATTATCTCACTGTTAATTCATATTAAGTTCCCTGTGATTCCTGTCTAAGATTCGTGGAGAGCTAAATTATCTTTAAATATTAATAGCGTTATTGTATTTGTTTAGCATCTACTATACATGGTATACTGAAGTTACAAGTGTTCGGTAGACAAAATCTAATGACGCATTAGAGCTCTTTCAAAAGCACAAGATTATTAATACAGTTGTTACATGCAGGAATTGAAGGGGGAGTTCTTTGCTTTGCTTGGAACATAAGTGAGGAGGGGAAACGACCAATTGCTGCTTTATGAAAACCTTCGTGTTAGGCTCAGTTACTCCTACATGTTAAACTCAACATTTGCATCCATATTCTCCCGAGTACAGCATCTCCCTGCTTCACATGTGACTGCAGGTCAATGAAGGCTGTCCCTCAAGGCTCTGCGAGAGTGGCTCTAGCTCCTGGCTTTCCATCAAAGCAGCCTTTCATACTCGCCTTCCTCAGCCGGTGCATGGCTCGCTCGGGCTTTGCAAGGGACACAGAGGCTGCTGTGTGGCTGCTTGCAACACGCCTGCCACTGAGGCCAGCTGAAGAGCTGGAGCATTGTGCTCCTATCAAAATCCACACCTGTAGGGAGCTGCACCAAGGCACCACTCTGTGATGTCATTTTGCATCCCATTTATTCTACGTATGCTCTAATCGTGCCAGTGCCTCTAATTGCTGCTATTGCCCCAGAGTGATGTGTATGTCTCTAAGTGTTTAGAGACATCTCTAGCATTGGGAAGGGATAGCAGGGTTGGAGTTTCAGCCCAGCAAGAAATTGTGCTTTTGTGCTTTCTGTTCCACACAGATTTTACTGAGAATTAGTGGCTATACCTAAAGGACTGCTTTGGCTTAAGTATTTAATAGATCTGCACAACATAAATGCTTGCTTGTGTGCTGTTTGCTGACACAAATGTTCCAGTTCTTATTCCCTTTCTGGGACTTTACTGAACTGTCTGCTTACAGCTTACCAGTAAAGTGAAGCATTTTCCTTCCACTAAATCCACTTTCACTAAATCCCTGGTATACTTAAAGTTTATCTCCGCCCAGTATCACATGATGCCGTCTCCCTTGTACACCACTTAGGAAATGCCAAAATTCTTATGATTAATTCCCCGGCTGCAGAAAGTCAGGTTACACAGCGCTCTTGCCTGTTCTGTGCTGGGACTGGGGGCTCCTCTTCTAAGCGGCGACAGTCGGTGGCTGTCAGAGCTGCAGCAGCTGGGAGCAGAGCTCCTTACGGGAAATTGGCTTTGCAAAACTGTCAGGGAAGGCTACTTTCCTCACATGCACTGAATTGAATTGTTACCTACAAGAAAATATGTTGTAGAGATTTTTTTTTTTATTTTTTTTTTATTTACAAGTAGGGTGCATCCTGTTGCATTTATGAACGTTTTCGTTTTCTTGAATATCTCATGGAAATTAGAGGGAATTTTGGTTGAAGAGAGAGTGTGATTTGGGCAACAGTTTACAACTGATTCATGTCTTAGACTCTGTGGTATCCTGCAATCAATCTATACCCTGTGTTGAACCAGCTGCAAGCCCTGGTAAAGGCAGCTGACAATAACTGTGCTTCAGATAGAATGTGAGCTGTCAGCACTCCCTGTGAGCATGGCTGCTGCTTTGTTTCTAATAAAACAGTGAAAATGCATAGGTGTATTTGTATGTTAGCTTCTGGTTCATTTCTTTTTTTCTCTAAACAAACACAGAGTAAAAAAATTAACCATTGAACAGGGGAATGTTTAGGAGCATATTCATTTGCATGTTCCATCATTTTTCTATGTAAATGTTTGTGTATCATATAGAAGAGATGGATGGATGTGAGGAATATTGGATATTAGGAAAAATTCCTTCACTGAAAGGGTTGTAAAGCACTGGGACAGGCTGCCCAGGGAAGTGGTGGAGTCACTATCCCTGGAGGTATTTAAAAGACATGTAGAAGTGGTGTTTAGGAACATGGTCTAGTGGTCGGCTTGGCAGTGCTGGGTTAATGGTTGGATTCCATGATCTTAAAGGTCTTTTCCAACCTAAAAGAGTCTGTGATTCTAAGTGTAGTTCCACCGAATTCAGCATACCCAAGAGAGACAGTGCTGGAAGCAGCTTCTGAGATTTCCTGAGCATTGCTACATTTTTAGTGCTAAGGTTTTCCTGACTATAGACATGTGCGTGGCACTGCAAGCAGAACCGTCAACACAGAGATTCATTTGCAAAATATGCTATAACAAGTCCCCTCCTCTGTTTGAAGAGTTTGTAGCTAGAGCAGAGTGTGGTGGCAGCTGGCTAAAAAGGGATGGCCAGAGAAAGCAAGTGAGACCTGTCTAGAAAGGAGGTCTCAGCCTCTAGTACTGCCTGTCTCCTTCTCTCTGCTCATCTCTAGTTTCTCTGGTTTCCATCCATCCAAACCCTAAAGAGTTGATAACTTGGGTTTTGCTAAACCCCAAGTTACCCTCGTACTTAGAGCAGGGGATGGAAGCTGGAAATCCTCAGAACTTTTTCTCACTGTGTTTTGCTGACTGATGCTTGGAAACATTTTGGGATCATCAGATTGATTTGCCTCTAACATCGTGTGGGATTCTTACCTTGCATTTATTTATTTTATATGTATACACATATATAGTTTATATCTTTTACTATGAACTTTTAATAAGAGAATGATTGAACTAGTGACCATCTACTACTTTTTTTAGTTTGGTTTTTAATTAGAAGTAAAACCATATCAAGATATGCCTGATTTGTGTGTGTGTACCTTGTTCTTTATCAGAAATTGCCAGAATAAATGTGATGTACAAGTTATAGTGAAGCAGTGAAAGAAATTGGTAGAAAACTGTTATATATTTTATATATATATTATAGTGGTTACTCCAAGTGAGTTAACAAGTCTGATACATTCTGAGAATGAAGCATCTTTATCTGTGAATCCCAAATGCCTGTAATAAACTTAGAATTAGACGTCCCCAACTCTGCAATAGATCCCACGAATGTGTTTCTACCCTTGTTATAACTCCTTGTCTTCTTCAGTCAGCGCAAGTCGCATGCAAGTGCCATATGTCTACGTCAGCCAAACGCCTCCAGCCAGCAGTTCTTCTCCATGTTGTGGTTGATTTATATTCATAAAAAACATCCAAGAAATGATTCAGAAATTGTAATTACCTGGTAATGTCAGAAACTGATTAATTAAATGCTCCAGTGTTTACTCTGCATCTTTATGGCTGCTAACATTTCTGGGCATTTTCTTACAGCATCGGTCTCTTTGCTGGGTGAAGTTTATTAATGTAAATTTGATTTGACATAAACAAGACTAGAGCTAATTATTTCATGTAAATATACACACTGTGTAGCAGCAAACTCATAAAATCTGCACATCTTCTTGCAGGTTTTTTTGGATTGCTTTTTTTTTTTTTTCATTCTGAATATCTGTTTTAGCTATATAGCATATTCCTGTTGCCCCACAATAACACTGATGCCTTTTCATTTGTGGAATTGCTGGGATAGAAACATTTCTGTTGCACTAACACCTCCTTAACTTACACATGGTCATCAATAACTTTAAACAACCGGGAACCGTCACATGTACCACTATGCTAAGCCTCACTTTGCGTGTTCTTTTTATATTTCACTATATAGAGATGTTTTATACTGATTGAGGATAAGAACTTTCCATATGCTGAGTTAACTGGGAGAGCAGCCCTCAACTGACCCAGGGGAGACGTTCGGGGCCCTGTGGTGCAACCTGCTTGTCCATATCTGTTCCTGTTCCTGGCAAAAAGGCAGTTTTTTCCCAATTACTGCGGAAATCCTTGGCTGCTGCAATGGCCCTGTTGATTTTTTTTAATTTTTTTTTTTAAGTTTAGAATCTCAAAGAGTTGTCGGTGCTTTTCTTTCCTCGGAGACTACCGTGGGTGAGCACAGCCCATAATCTGCATCTTCATCTGCATCTGCTGTCCCTGGACACTTGGCCTTTATGCAGACTAAGTACCAAAAGTGTCTCCTGATTTGACCCCAAATACAAATCAAGGGCATCCATCTGTTGGTGCTGTAGGACACACTTCTGTACGACCTGGGGTTTTGTTCCTGCAGTAACAGCCTGTACCTCTGATGTACGGTTCCATGAAGCTCTTAACTGCTATTAAAAGCTCCATGACTTAGAGGATGTCTGATAAATTCAGACTTTCTGGTGTGATATTATCCTTTTCTATTTCAAACTCTTTCTAGTAAATTCCAGGTAATGCTTTGTATTTGCTTTTACTGATTTATATTCCTTCCTGGGAAAGAAAATCAGCTGAAAATATCATGGATTTGCATGTTGGACAAAATGTCCAGGTTTTTTTACTTATACAGCCAAACAGTAATTTGCTCAGTTTTTAGTAGAAATGACAAAACTTCCATAGCCTGTTATTTGCATAGAGACTTTCAGGCCCAAAGAATGCTAAATTTTTGGAGTAAAAGGAATTTGTACAAAAAATCTGTCAAGTTCTAGACATGTTCACTGTACTTTCTCACTCCTGATGTCCTTCTTTTTCTCGTTTTAGTTATCTCTTCCTCTTGTATTTCATCCATCTTCTTCATTTCTGACTTTATTCCCCACTATCTTACTTTATATCCTATCTTATTTTGAAAAATATTTCATTTTACCAATTCCGCACATATTTTTTCAATGGATGCCAGTTTGAAATCATCTGTCCAAGGGCCTATTATTCTGAAAAATACAGATTTCATCTATCTATTTGATCTTAGGAATTTATAATAACACTCACCTACTTTATCTTGGGCTCTATTTCATTGCCTTGAAAGAGGACAGCCATCATACTCTTTTATAAATTGACATTCATCCTTTAACCCAGCTGTTGCTTAAACCATTAACTGCTTTGAAAGTTAAAAAGCTGGAGTATTAAATTGACATGAGATCTACTACAGTGGTTTTACCACTGCCAGAGATTTTCTAAGGCCGTGGAAAACAAGCATCTGCTGTAGCTTCTCTATTATTTTTACCTTGATCCTACAGATGTAGGGTTGGGTTACAGATGTGCAGCCTCTTAAGGGACATTGCAAGGATTGCTGTGGCCTCTGCTTAGCCAGTCTGGGTTTGCTGAGGCATCAGGACGCTCTGAAATCATGTACCTTTGACCTGAAGCTGTATGCTGTTACTAACAGACAACAGGCATTCCTTAGAAGGAAAGGTCTTACAAGGGAGATACAACATTGTATTACTATGGGACATACTATTGTATTGCTATGAATTTTGCAGCATCCTATGAAATTACAACATTCACTTGTATCAAAAAAAGGTGGAATTTAGCAGAGCCAGCCCAGCTGAAAACAGCTCTGCTGTTTTACTGCCTGAAGCTGTCATCAGGCTTCCCTCTGGAAAGCTGAAACATGTATTTTTGTCTTTTTAGTTTCACTTCTTAGCATCCCAGGGTAGCAGCTGGGAAGCTCTGGGATTCTTTCCTTCATTCCCAGTATTAAGATACTTGATTGATTTACTGCAAATCTACTTTAATGTAATTAACCTCAATTAAGCCAACTTTTTAGCTTTTCCTCTTCCAGATTTTAAGTCCATCCTCATTGCTATCCTCCTATCTGTCTGCTACGATTTCATTATCGTGTCGGGGCCTGTGTGGGTTTAAGTCACATGTACAATCACTGTAACCCTCAAAGGGTTAGGAACCCAAACCAGCCAAGTATCTGGAAATCTGAATGGTGCTGGTGGTTCTTGCCAAATCTGTTCTTCACCTGCCAGCTATGAGCTACTAAGCCAGGGAATACTCACCGGATACTGGTCCACACATTTTTCCTGCACTCGCCTACTTAACCCATGAGATTTGTGAGTAGAAAATGTCTTGTAGGAAAACAGAAAGTTTTATAAGCTTGTGGAAGATAATGTAAAACTACGGCATTCTCCATGGCCCTGTGTGAGAAGAACACGAACATCAGGTGTCACTGAGTAGCAGAGTACCCACATTGTTATCCCAAAGCTTGTACTTCTTTGGGAAAAAAACTGGCAAAAATTCAAATGCAGGAGGCTCTGGACGCCAGCTGCAAATCTGGATAGCATTCCTCTGCAAACTGTCTTCGCATCCCGGTATTCAGAGTGCACAGGGTGCAGAATCTGTCCGTTAGCTAACGAGCTTGTGCTATTTCAGGCTTTATTAAGCTCTGCTGTCATCTGTGGATAGTGCCATTTAATAGGGTGCAAAGTGGAAGCCAAGCAGCAGCAGCAGGAGGAAAACCCAGCTGATTTTTTTATGAAAACAACTGGCTACAGATGAGTTGGTAAATCAGTTTTAATCACTGCAGCTGAGATATAATATGAACTGTTCACTGAGGCTTAAGTGATTTTGAACAATTAAGAAATTTGCTCTACATATTTATTAAAATAATCATTACTGTTTTTACCGTAATGGTGTAATTCCACAGTGTGTGTACGAGGGCTCTTGCCAGCCTTCTGCTCCATTGCAGTGGCTCTAAATGTACACTTTCGTGCCAGTGGTTAATAAAACTGACAATTAAAACAACATGTTGAAATCAGGTAGGAAAAGAATAAATCAGCAATAATGGCAGTTTTAAAAGATCTGTTCTTAAGCCACATGGTTTAGCTTTCATTGCTCTTTAGCACCAAAGGTGAGCAGTCTAGCCAGGTGTGGTACTGAAGGGAGTGACAAAAACAGCTTGTCCAAAGAGGTTTTATTTTTGTAATATCTGAGTTATTTTTAGTGTGCAGTTGAGTAATGTTGTATAACAGACAGCTCACTCAAATCCTCTATTATAATGCTTTCGGACATGCAAAAAACAGAGTCCAGACAAGAATATATATATATATATGTCCTCTTGGGCTGCTGGAAAAAGGCCTATTTTCTATCAGAAGTTTATGCAGCAGGATGATAACAAAATTAAATATTTTACAAAAGTTATAATATCCTCTGAAGGCACTCTCCCTGGATCTAAAGCTTTACTCCAGGGCACTCTTCCAAGATCCTTCAAAGATGACTTTTGTCTCCACTCTCAGGGTAACAGCTTAGATGTCCTCCTCGTTGCTTTGCTAACATCATTTTCTAATTGCGACAGTCTGCTGTTTGGCTGCAGACAGCTTTGTTGTTGTTTGATTTCTAATAACCTTTCCCTGTGAAAACACAACTTTCCACATTGCAACAGATGATTGTGGGCTCTTTGTGGAGTTCCCTGTCTCCAGGGCTGGATGGCTCCAGATAGCCACAGGAACTTGTCTGTGCGTTTATCAGGTTGTTTATTCGGAGTTTTTCTCTACTCATCAAAACCAAACATCCTCCCTGTGAAGCACAAGAGCCTGACTCCGTGCTGAAGCTTTCCTGCCTGCTTTCAAATACCAGCCGTAGCAGAGTCAAGGGGTAGCGTTGCGGAGGACTGCGTTAGGGCTGCCCGCTCCGTGTCCATCCCAGCTATACTAGGAGTTTGATGTGCAAGGGGGAGAATGGGACGCTTTGGGCTCTGCAGGGCTGAGTATGACCTTTATCCCCCAGCCCTGCTTCAAAGCCAGTCTGCAGGAAGATGAGCGCTGGCCTAGTCTCTACCCAATCGCCCCGTTTCCTCCACGACTCCAGCATCTCAGCTGTGCACACAGGTCCTTTGCTGGGAGCCTTTTTGGGACAGGGAGAGCAGCGGCGGGCAGGGCAGCTGCCGTGTCCTCACGTGCACGGCCAAGGCGTGAGGGTTTAGAAGAGCTGGGGCGTCCCTGCTGCGGAATGGCCTGGTCTCAGTGCCACGCCGCCCGCTGCCCCACAAACGCGCCCAAGCACATGCTTAACTTTTAGCACATGAGTAGCCCTATTGAATTAAGTACGTAATCAAGTGATTTGCTGGATCAACGACTGTATCCTTAATCCTTTTCACATATCGCTAAGCTCATTAAACTCTCTTTGATACCAAGCTGTGCAAGTTCCTTAAGAGAGGCAGAGACGACGTGCTATTTCTTTAGCTTAAATTTATCACCTCCAGCTTCCGGCGAGAGACTCCTGCGTGATAGACCCAAGGTTGCCCTAAGGTTTTGCTCTGTAACAACGGATGGGAAAATGTTCTGTGCGCTGTGTAATTTTTGATACCCTGCCCAGCACAACAACGTGGATATGCCAGAACAAATACCCACGTAACCAACTAAAATACCGAGCAGTGGATCCTGGGCCTCAGTGAAGGCACTTCATTTCCTTTCTCTTCCCCTTGTTTTTTTCCTGACAGCTGTCCAGCTAACAAAGAAAAGAAAAAAAAAATCCAAATAGCAAAGCGATTAAGCATTGCAAAGCTAGATATTTAGTTCTGTCAACAGACATACTTAGGTATATTTGTAGGCTTGTGCTTCAGCTCGAAACAGTGACAATTTTGGTAAAGCAATTCTCTAATGCTCTCTAAATTAGATGAGCTGGTATGTGACATTTGCATACCAACTCCTCCTGGATGCCAGAATCTACGCAGCTGTTAGAAAGATTTTCTACTGCATTTAAACATATTACAGAGGCATTTTTTCCTTAAAACAGTGCAATTATATGCCATCACAGGAGGATAGATGGAGGAATTAAATCCTTCTGGCTGGAAGCTACCTAATTGAGAAGAAAGGGGACAGGTTTCACCCATTATTCTGAAAAGGATTAAAAAAACATTTTTTTAAAAAATCTTGGACTCCTCAGTAATCCTGCAAGTTGGGAGGAATCACTGAAGGGTGACTCGAAGCAGAGCCAGCACAGCTTAGGCTGCCAAGGTCTAGTCCGTTTGTGAACAGCAGCATGGATGGTGATTCCACGACCAGCCCAATCGCTGTGTAATATCATCAGATTTGTAAAAATACACTACTTTGGATCCTCCAACTTCAGATTAAAAATGCTGCATAATGTCAGAAATGTTGACTTGGCTTTACACAGCCTTACCCCCTCCTGCTTTGCAGAAGCTCAGTGTTTAGTCTTCTAGTGGGAGGGAGCAGGCAGAATTGTAAGGCACTTCTGAAACCCTGGGGCCATGGCACTTTCACAGCCTTTCTCTCCTATTTGATTGATCTGTCTTGTTAGTATCTAGTGTAAGTACCAGTCGTGTCAACCTAAATGATTCTTATCTTTATTCAGTTGCCTCTGTTTTCATAAGGAAAACGTATTTTTCTAATTTACGTGTGGGTCACTTGGATCCTCCTTCCAATAATGCAAACTCTGAAGTCATGACCTCGCATCAAAAAATGATGCTCTGTGTAATTTTTCAGACTCAACAGCCATGCTACACAGAGCCTACATGGTGCAGGCATTTGTATGATACAGCTCTAAGGAAGCAACGTAATGTTTGTATTACTCCTCTTGATGGGATCTACTGGGTACTGAGAAATTTTGGTGCTTTACTGAATTGTATACATAGTCTTTCAGAATATAAAATTATAGAATTAAAGTTGGAAAAGACCTTTAAGATCATTGAGTCCAGTGGAAAACAAGTGTGATTATGCTGAGGTTTTTCTCACATTTTATGTTCTCACTGAATGTGCCAAGTTATTCCAAATCACAGTTGCTCTAAATCTCAGCGACTGTTTGCTATTTGCTTCGCAAATTTGTTGACAAAATGATAATACTGGGTTCTGATCCAGGGTTTGTGGAATTTGGCTTATTGGGATAGCTGATAACAGAAGAGAGCAGAAACCTGGGCTTGGGAACAGGGACCTTGTCGGAAGCAGATGGCTTGCTTTGGACACGGCTGGCACATCAATGTGCTGTGGCAGCACAGAAGAAAGGAGGCCTTTCTAATCATGATATTTCTATCAAATCATGGTCAGGTTTTTTTTAGATCACTTTTGCACACTGACAGATTACATACTCCTGAGTTGCAGGTCTTCAAAGAGAAATGGAATAATATATCTGATTTGCCACAGGAAAAACTTAATATTAAGGCAGCAGTCATACAGGATAAACATATTGCTTTCTTTTTCCCCATTGTCTTTATTTCTAGACAATATTTTTGAGAAAATTGCTTCAGAATGAGTTTTTTGTATTATCATGGTAGAATTATGCAGGATGAAACTGCTGATCCTATCCTTGCCTGTAGGGCAAAGTGCACTGATGAATAAATCAGGAATGTTGTTTAATATTACATTAAAAAGATGTAAAGGTATTAATACCAATTTATACCGGATTCGTTGTGGTAAAAAATCCTAAGTAATAAAAAAAGGGAGATTGTTTTAAAGAACTTGGTACTGCAGCTAATCATTATACACTTGTACACTATATTTTTTTCTGAACTGTAATAGATCTGTATTACAAAATTACTTGTATTGGCTTAGAAGCAGCTTGCTGCTTAATTGCCATGGTGTACTCCAAGTAAAATTCAACTCAGTCATGTAATAATAGGGAGAGTAAGAGCCAGTGCTGATGCCAGCACCTAATCTAAACAGCGCTGGTGTAAAAGCTGTATTAATGCCACTGAAGTTCATGGTGTTTCTCAGGATTTACATTATTTAGTGTTTTCTGAAAGTAACATCTACAAGATACATCTATCTACAGCAGTTAGATTAAAATTTAAGCTTGGGGCAACCACAGAGTTTAATGGAAAGTTTCACAATACCCAACGGTTTTCAAGAAATGTTGGTTTAAACAGGATACGGCTGAGATGTGTTTGCACAGGCTCCTTGGGAGCAACATCCTACTCCTCCTTCCCATTTCTTTGTGTCACGATAGCCTTTCAGGAACCACTATCTCTCCCTCTCAATCAAAGTGAATAATTACTGTAGGCAGAGACACAGAATCACTTCGAAGAATTCCAGACCTGAAAAATAAAACCGAACATTTATATATAAATTACAATCATTAAAATGAGCTAACAGTTATCTTCACCTTGAGGAGACATGATGATGTACTGCCCCCGTGGAAGATAATCTCGTATTGCTGGTCATGAAGATATATGGCTCAGAAGAACCAACTACTTTGCAAGAAAACCCCATATTTGTACACAAAATGGTAGTAAAGAAACAACTCCTAATACAGAAAAGAACCCCGCAAAGTGGTTTTGTGATGAGTCCAAAGCTTAAACAGTGGAACTACAGTAACTGAAAATAGTTTCTTTTGCATATAGTACTCCAATACCTGTTATTTTTCTGAAGTATAAGGTTTGAAACATAGTTTTGCTTTGATGAGGTATTTCAAGAGTTATATTATTACTGATAGGCTTTCAGAATACTAGTAATGTGGCTGTGTTGGTACCACTGTCATACAAATATATCATACTGTATCCCGTTATTCTGTGGATTCAGTCTGAAATGTTTTATATAAATAACACTGAAGTTGCCTTCCTCTTGGAAATGAAGTGGTGTATTTCTATTACTGATCTATTTCTCTGCTGAGAATAAACATCATCTCTTTGCATTGAGTTTAAAGAATACATTTAATAAGAAAAAATCTGAATTGCTCATCTGATCATGATTATTTATCAGAAATTCTGCCTAGACACATAGGCAGTAGCTTTCATATCGCTGATATTGCAAGTTATAGCATCTGCAAAAGTCGAACTGTAAAATTACATAGGAGCTGAGTTATAGTTTCATTTTCAAATAGGATACGTGCTATAATATTTTTCATACCATCCATGAAATAAATATTTGAGTCAAATATTCAATTCACTTTGATTTATACCTGACATAAACAAAATGTGCACCAAACCAGTGACTGCACTGTTACTTTTCAGTCTGGATCTAGGGAAGATAATTCTGGGCTTAGAATATGGATGTGTATTTATATATACTCTAACTTACTTGTTCTGCTTGTCTATCCTCACTGCCTTTTCTCATCTCCTCAAATAATCTCTGGAAAGTGTATTGGGCTACTGCCCTGTTCACTGGGGCTGAATCCACATTTGGCTTTAATTGAGATTTTTACAGCATTGCGATTTCTGCGAACACGGGATAACCTTGGGTGCACAGTGGAAGTGGACTCCACAAACTGACTCTGACTGTCTTTTACTCAAAATTTTACAAATGCTTTGATCTTTGAAAAACTAACCTTTGAATCATTTTTCATTTAGGAATATATGGATTCAAACAAATACATCGAGCACTTAGTGACTCAACTGGAAGAACAACGCTGGAATTTATGGAGGCAAGTACTATGAACACACATTTATTTATGTTGCTATTTTGAAATAAATACTGCTCTCCACAGTTTTCATTCTTGAGTTCAAGTAAATGATCGAGTATTCAGTTTCTCCACTTTTTAATTCTTTGTGGACTAGCAAATTTTACCTAAGTGAAACCATTTTAGCATGTCACACGAGTTGCATCTTGCCTTTGCTAATCACAGCAGTTACACACATGCACAGGTTTCCTCATGTTCAATTCAAAGCTAATTCTTCCAGACTTTCCATTTGTATAGAATCGTTATTATCACAGCCGGTCTAAAAAGATGTGAATGACAGTGCTTTGCAGTATTTGCTTGCACTTTGTATTTTCCAAGTATTTAGTACCTATTTATTAACTATTCCCTATTTTTCCCAAGTCACAAATGAAAGGATGAGAGGAAACTGCCTCAAGTTGCACCAGGGGGGGTTTAGATTGAATATTAGGAAAACTTTCTTCACCAAAAGGGTGGTCAAGTACTGGAACAGGCTGCCCAGGGTAGTGGTAGAATCACCATCCCTGGTGGTATTTAAAAGTGTAGATGTGGTGCTGGGGGACAGGCTTTAGTGGTGACCCGGCAGTGCCGGGTTAATGGTTGGACTTGATGATCTTCAAAGTCTTTTCCAACCTAGATGATTCTATGATTTTGTGATATTTTCATATTTTATAGTTATCAGTTAAATTCCTATCTGAGATAATATTTAATACAGAGGAAATGGAATAATACCAGTGATGAAACACATTCAACATTCACAGCATTTTTTTTTTTTAAATGCAGTATTTAATTTTTTATTTTTTTTTTAAGGCATATGAGCAGTGACAATCCTTATTAATACATAGTCAAATATAAAGTAATCTTGTCAAATATAAAGTAATCTTCAGGGAATAATTTTATCTTCATGGATTGAAACCTATTTCACCTTAGTTCTGATCACGGAAGAAATAACAACCTATTGGATTTTTCAGTTGAATGCTTCTCATGTACAAAAAGAGTAACTTTGCACATGATAGTCCTAGTTGGTATGCATTTCACAAACTTCTTGACCTGTAGGATATAAAGGAGTATTACAGAATTTACAGCATATAGCACTTATGATATGGACTTAGTCTTATTTATAGGCATAACTCAGAGGGCTTGTGTTTAATTCCTGCTTTCTTTTAAAAGTAGTCAAAAATAATTGGCACAAAAAGATGAAGTTTACATTTAAGATTACAGAATTCAGGAGATTATATTTGTAAGAATGAAGGTGATAATGTATGTGGATGGCACTACCATGGTTAAATATAAATGAATAATAAAAAATTAATAGCTGAAAAAGTCTTTGAAAAGTAGCAGGGGTAGTGACTTTATTTTATTATGAACAGACATTCAAATGTCTGTTCTGAAAACTCAGTGGGTTTGGAAAACTGAAGACAGTAATGTATTTTTAAGATTAATTTATTTTTAATATTATTTTTATGGGGTATCGGCATAAAAAGTTAAGACTTAGAATGAGCACTAGTAGATAAACCCTTCTGGTTTTACCGGTCTTCTTTGAACACTTTATTTCTCTCTTTTAAATCTCTAGGATGTTTCATGGTGAGGATTATGCTAACAGCTCGCACTACACAGGGGCAGTACTAGGCTGTCTACAGCCAGACAGATGTCCTAATAAATCAGCATAGCCCTCTTCTCAGACTTCATTATGTTCTTGATTTGTGACTACCATGATTTTAACCCAGTGGGTCACTGGGCGTTGAACCTGACATTGACCGATAACCCCTACTTTACTCTAGGCGAGCTAATAAAAAAAAAAGACAGACACAAATTCTGACCATTTGGCTCCTTCAGCGTTACTTACAGCCGGGACAGATTTATAGCAGCCAGGCTAAGACAGAGGAGACTAAAGCCGATGTCATGGTGCGCATATCAATTTTACATTTCCTTTACATTTCCACACGTACAATGGGACCCTAAAAGACATGTGGGGGCAAAAATTTCTTTTCATTTTAGAGGATGACTGTTTATACACAGCATTAGCATCTGCTGTGGAACATTTATTGCTGTAATTGCCGTCCCAGGAGAACTGACTACGGTTAGGTCACGTTTTATAGCTTTCTACAAAAATTGACCTCTAGCTTAGCTTCAGATGTTTTGTTCTTGAAAACCTTTACAACAAGGAGTGAAGGTACCTCACTAGTATGTGGAGATGCAGACTTTTTTGAACACAGCTTTTCTTATACTGAACATCTTACAGTAATTATTTTCACATGAAGCATGATGAAAATGATGGCATATTTAACTTGTCAGTAATTCGCTCATTTCTCAAGTTTGAACAAAATAAATTTATCCAACGGGAGACAAATTTGACCCCTGTCAATGTAAATCACCAACATTTCTCACTGGAGATGATGCACAATAGTGATTGTGCATCTCAGTGTATCAGCTTGAACCAGAGCACTGGATTATTTTAGATTTCTCTGCGCTATCCTAGTCTGAAAATAACTTTAAATAGGACAAAATTGGGTCGGAGTGGGAGATCACCCTGCAGTGTTGTTCCTCATGTACTCATTTAATGCTGCATTTAATTCAGCTAATGTATATACTATGGATAATTTTAATGACAGAATCACACGGACAATCAACATCTGAAGCAGAATTTTGCTCCCGCGGCCTTTGCTAATTGACCTTGACAGTAGATCATAATTTTTAAGTCCTGACATATAAATCAGTGACAGTAATTACTAGTTCCCTTAACAGAAGGAAGAACTCATGTTTCAGCATAGGATGCTTATCTAAATACGCAAGGGGCAGACCCCGCTCTTAAGACCTTTCAAGGGAATTTTAATCGTAGTACTACTGGAACCAGAACCAAACCTTTACTCTGTGTCGGTGAAATTCTGCTGCATTTCAGACATGACTGTCATATATTAAAGGAATGAAGGATCACTAGCACCTTATCACCTTATTATTGTAATGAAAAACGCAGAGGGGGAGGACCACAATTGTGCAGGAGGCCCACATGGCACTTCTCCAGTACTGTATTTTAAAAACAGAGTTTCTTAATAGATTTGCTGTTCTTTCATCACCAGCATTAGCATGCTTCTGTGCTCCCGGGTTTAATGCTTGTATACTAAAGAGGTGCCAAGTATTAAACAGGTTGCTTTTGCTGTGATCATGAACTTCCATTGGGAGACCGTAATTGCTAACATGGAAAATAGCTCTGCAAGAATTCTTAATGGTGAGCACAGATTAAAATAACAACTGCGATTAGCTTTAAACTCCTTGACTAGAAAAAGACTATTCTTAGGGGAATAAGTTGCATGGCAAATGAATGAAAAACTCTATGTATGATATTACAGTAATGAAGGCTGTGGAAAAAAAAACAAACGCTACCCCAGCTAAATAAGGTCATGCATCTTTTTCTTGTCAGGGGCTTAGTAACTTGGCCTGAGGGGAACTAAGGTCAAAGCAGCCATTTTAACTCTTTCTGGAAGTTTCTGATAACAAAAGCTGTCTCCGGTCTATGATGCTAACGTGAATTGTAGACTGTACTTGGAATGAGTTATCTTCCAAAATTCTTGTAGCACATGATCGCAGGCAGAGATTGGTGTGCTGTGGTTTGGTTTGTAAGAGCATGAGGCTTCCTCCTCGTTTGCTTCTTTCCTCACCTGTCTTGTCACACTAACTTGGCAATAGATAAGGCCAGGAAAAAGGTGTTTTGTGCTATTAGCCACTAACACCTGCCTCTCCTCTCTTTCTCAGTGTTTTGTTTTGCTGCTGGTTGGGTTTTTTTTTGCTGCATCTCTACTGCACTGCTAGATACAGCAATGGATATATATGATAAATTTGTGAAATCCATGAAAACACTGATGTATTCCTTTCAGATTGCTTAGTGTTTGGAGATAAGGCTGGCTGAGGCAGAGCAGATCTAAGTTTGGCAATTAACAGTTAATCAGTCACCATAGGGACTCACATGTTTCCAACTAACATTATAATATCATATATGTCTCTCCAAAGCCTAGGCTTCTGATTTTGACTTTATATGTGAAAAAATTCACACAAAAACGTAGATATATAACATATAAGGCTACCGAGTTGTACAACAGAGTTCACAATACTGCTTCAGAGATGCATTTGTACCACGGATTAGTATTTGAATATGGGCATTAGGATACCAATTAAAAATGTATCAGATTTTGGGCCAAATGTGCTTTTCTTTAGCTGAGTGTAAATTTGGATGGTTCAGTGAGCAGTGCAGATGTAGTTAGAGGCCACAAAAAGCACGGCCATTGTATTGTCTGTGAATGAGAACAGCTCGCTTCCTTTGACACCCAGGTACAATGCCTATCTCACACCACAGTTGCTAAAGATACTTTTTCATGACTGAGCTGGGTGAGGGTAATGTGAATAATGGGTATATAGAAATGGAAGTGTTATACTGTTTGCCTTATAAATCGTATTTTTAATAGGATCACAGAAAAGTAAGAGAGAATAGGTTAAAGATTACAAATGGACCTTATGGACTATGTAAGTCCACTAAAAATACTAAACCTGTAACTGAGGGAGAAGACCGGATAGCTGCTAGAGCACTTGTTGCAGTTGCAGCAGTTCATATTTGACTATATTTTATCTCAGCGTTCAAATCAAGACTGATCACTGTTTTAAACAAATAAAAATAGATGCCTTACAGAAGTTTACACCTGTTCCAATTTTTTTTTATCAGTTCCACTAATTAGTCATGTAAAATAATAGTCCTCGATTAAAGTTGATAGTAATTTTATGTGTAACTCTTTCCCTGATCAATAAGTAAATCTCCTTTAACAGCGAGTCACTTTAACTCTGATAGGGTGTATTTTTGTTGAGCATTTACTAAGCTGACTTAAAATTAAGCTCAGCTCGATGTGCTGTGGTATATGAGAAACATGACGAGGGATGATTTTGACATTATACATTTATAACAAGTATTAATTTTAAAGAATATGACTCTCAGCCTGTCTCCTTTAATTGGAGAAAACTCCCATTAGCACTCTCCATCAATGCTGCATGAGTCAGGAATAACGTGTCAAGCCTCAGTTACTGAAATCACTGCATAAAGGATTCAGAACCATCTGACTAGAAAATAATTTTGATACAAGAAAATATCTCTGTAACTACGCTGAAGTACCCAGATTTTAAAACTGCAAGCAAAAGATGGAAAAGTGCTCTTTAAAAAGTAACTTCATATGGTCGTGTTTGTAAAACTGAATAAATTAACCAATGTTAATTTTAAAAATGTTAATAACATTCTGTAATTAATTAGGGATTGGGGTATTTTTGCACAGATGTATGCTTGTCATAATAGCGAGACTGCCAGAGCCCTGAATTGATTTGTTTCTCTTAAATTAAAAAATAGAAGGCCTTGAGCAAAATATATTCTTTAGATATATTTGGTAGAATAGGGATCACAAATGTTCCCTACCAAGTTGAAAAGAAAAAAAACTCCAGCAGGGAAGTATGTGGAAGGTCTATTTGACATATGGATGTTTGTTAAAAGCAAAATGCATGAACAGCTCAGAGTAAATTAGATCCTCATTTGTATGCCGGGAAATGAAATGTATAATCTTGGCATGGTTCTGCGTTTGTTTTAGATTTTTTATAAGAACAAACTCTTTTGTGTATGCAGATATACATATTACAGTAGTGGCTATTTAGGGCTAGGGAAAAAAAAAAAAATCTGCTTTGAGCTGATTTTCTCTGAAGCTAAGTGCAAGTGGCAGGCTTTTTGTCTGTGTCTCCTGAAGTGCAGACTTTGGTTCAGGTAGCAGGCACCAGGCACGTCGCAGATGCTCTGCACGACGGCTGCATCGCTGCCCAGGGGAAACACGGGTGACCCAAAAGGACCAGGCAGGTGGGGAAACGTCAGACCACCTACTCATCTGAAACCTACTCCAGTTTTCAGATACGAAACCAAGTACCAGATCAACATAACGATCTACAAGACATGAATACGCAATTGTCAGTTGGTGGTGCTCACGGATATCCAGTCCTTTTTAAAAAAATCAAACATTTCCAAATGGAAACTGTCTGTAGTCTCTTTTTATTGCTTGGTGAAGAATTTAGTCTTTCACTAATGTCTAGGCACAGCCACTCTTATTCATGTTGAATCATATTTCACTCTTCAGATACCTAGAATTATTTTATTGGAATTATTCACAAAACAAAGAATAATTCCTGTGAGTAACAGTGGCATTGCCCTGAAGTCTTCTCTAAGACTGAACAACTGTATCTTTACACAGAGCCTATGTTTCCTATTTGGCAGAGGATTTACATCATGGATTTACATCAAGGCAAGAAATGAGAATTTGGGCTGTCAGAAAAACAGGATGTTTAAATGTATTATAGAAACAAGTAGTGCACAGACACTGGCTGTGAGATGAGATCTTAGATAGGGTGGTGGGTTTAAGGAAGGAGAAAAGGAGAATTTATGAATTTGTTATTTTTAAAGGAATGGTATGTCACTGATCTGTTCACTAACAAAGTCTACAAACAGGGCAGTGCTGATGGCAGATGTAGAAGAGGCCAGCAAGAAAATGTGTATGAAGTCATGCGAGTCAGACTAGCACCTCTCCCTGTAAATCACTTTCACTCATGAAAGAGAAGTTAAATAATCAAGTTTAGCATTGCTATTTCATTCTGTAATGCTCAACCATTTTTTTTTTCTAAATTACATTAAAGCAAGACTTTAAGACCTCAAGTAAGAACAGAGCCTCATTGTTCCACACAAAGTGAGAAATGGTTTTCATCTCCTCTGCCCCAAGGATGAAACAAGAAATAAAATAATTCCCTTTTTACAGAGAAAAATAAGGTTGTGAATATACTAAGTAAGGGAGCTTATACAAGAGATCTGTGTCTAAGCCAGGGTTTTTCTGTGTCCCAGTTCAGTGTATCAATAAGGTTGTATTTCTCATGCACTGTGTGTTGGCAGCCTGTTCACTCCAGTCTGGGGGATGAAGTTCCCACATTACTGCTTGAATCTTTAAAAGGTTTTATGGCTTAAAGCAACCTTGGTGACAATTTAATGCTGTGCTCCACGGCAGGAGAGAGTTTTCTTGTGTCTACAGTTCATAGCCTGATGAGGAATGGAAGAAGAGATCTACCTTTGGAAGTGTCCTCTCTAAATCCCTGTCCTTGACCCTTGTCACTCTGCAGTACAAAGGTCCCTGTAGAGGATCTGCTCTGTCAGGGGCTGGGTAGTGGCAAGGGGAGGAGGAGACAAAGGCTCTACCCTGTTCTCTTGAGACAGTTTGTTTTAAAACATATTAGTGTTGCTGTGCTGCTGCAATGGTTTTTAATGTAAAGAAATCCATGGATGTAGATACTCGTGTCATCTGGCTGGGCTTATGACAGGACAAATACCGCTTGAGTTGAAAGCGGGACACCTGTGCAACCAAAATATCACCTCTTCCTGCTATTTAATGTTAAGCACGGGCTGATCCATCGCTGACATCTTCCCGCTTTCTACCGTGACAGTCGGAACCTCTCTCCAGGCTCTGCGTGCACGTGGCAGCTGAAAATACAGATGTACTGGAGTGTAGTTTTGCAGAAGAGGAGTTCAGAGCTGTAGCTGGCCTTATCCAGGGGGCTCACCTCATCTCCTGTTTAGCTTGAACACTGACTGCAATCAGACGGGAAGAGCTTGGCAAGGTACTTCACAGCCTTCTGAAAGTTTCCTTTAATTCTGTCGGATTTGGCTGGCTTCCTGTTTACACACGTTGCAGGAGATCCAGAGTGCGCTTCCGATCAATTCTGCTTGCTGTATGAAGCCCTTTTTATGTTAACAAATTGCTTTATTTGTTAATAAAAGGGCATAATTATTTCTATAGCAACTCAGATTCTGGGACATGGCCCATGTGCACATGATTTTTTTTTAATCAGGAGTAAATTCCAACATATTCTGCTGTAGGGAAAATATCATGCATTTACAGCATAAACCTGTATAAACATTATTGTAATGGGTTCCACTAGGGACAAGGTTTCAAATATAAGGCAGCATTCATCAGATATTAAAGACCTGAGCATATTTTTTTCCTACTTAAATCAGCATAACTCGGAATGTGCACACTCTTGCTTATGTAGATATTCTCCCGAGATTAAAAAGGATTAATAAAAGCTTGCAAAATACAGACCTCTTAGTTTTATTACCATCTGATTAGTTAAGCAGTCTATAAAGTGTAATTTAAATAATCAAAAAAGAGAAACCCTAGATTAATCTCCAACAAACACTTAGCAGTAAGGAGATACCAGCTTTTGCAGGATATTTAGTCTTCTGTAATTTATGTAGCACCTTTACAGATGGCAGAGGGATAAGCCTATCTGCTCCCACGCGCTGCCAGAATCCACACAGGCTTCTACCGCCCAGTACTTCAGGAAGTTTGATGCTGCCTTTCAAATTGTTCCCAGTTCAGTTCCAGGTAATGCTGTAATAAATGCAATAATGTTTTTCATTCAGCAGATCCTTAGTCCTCTACCAGGAAAGTCAAGAGCCTCTTAAGCTCTGTTGAGAGAAGCAAGTATGTATGGTGTGGTTCCTGTAAGGCTTCCTGTATTTTTATGATCTTCCACTCTTCCCAGTTGGGGAGGAGAGATCAAACGCAAAGGAAGTACCTATCTTCCTGCAGAGCCCTGGCAGAGGTCGGTCCAGAAACACACATCACAAGTCGTAAGCACTCTCAATCCCTCTTCTCCTTTTCTCTAATAACACTGCTATAAATGCTTCAAAAAATGGGCCAACGCTGTCCTTCTCCTGGTGACCATCACGTCAGGATTTCTTTTTGCTTCTGTTCTGCAACGTGGAAACGTGTGAATGGCAGCACTTGACCCTTTCTTCAGCCAACTTAATACAATTCCCATGAAGGATCTAAATTCTAAATTGCCATTCAGATCAAGAGAAAACTTCACAGAGCCCTTTTTAGGCTGAATGTAACCAGCAGCAGCAGGAGCTGACGGTAACAGATTACGGCGCAAAGCAGCAGCTAGACCGTGAGTCTCCCTGTAGTCCTGCTTACCAGTCTGTACTGGGAAATACCAACACAGTTACTGGGGACCAGTTTGTTCTGGAACCTCTCCTCCAGTGACCGTGCTGTGGTTTTTTTCTGCCAGCACAGGGCACTCAGTTGAGTGCTCCCGACAGCTACTAGTGTGCAGCTTTTTGTGGAATAGCCTGGCCTGGCAGTTTTCCCAGATGCACAGGCAATCGTCCTGATATTTGAATTGAAGTCCCCAAAAGGGGTCTCACTGACCAGTGTCCTGTGTCAGGCTGAAAGAGCAACTGTTTCTACAAATGACGTCAGCACGTGCGATTTCTACCCTGCACTAGTAAGAGTTTTGGAATACTGCTAGGGTTAAGTGCTAGTAACCTTTAGGTAGGATATCTGAAAATCTAGTATTACATCACCTACACAGGGCTTCAGCCCTATGTAGGTAAATAAATCATTGATAAAAGAGGACTAGAAGTGAGTTAAATTTAGTGACTACACTTCTGGACGCTTCTTCCACTCAGATTTTTAAGTATGAAGTTTTTCCCTGAAGCACAGACGCTCTTGAAGACGACACGGTTACTGTGGCATTACCGATTACTGTGCCAACAGGTCACTTCCAACATACCCGTTCCTTCCCCAAGTATCTCCCATTTGAAAGAGCTGCAGAACACGAGAGTGAGCAGAGCAGAGCCACCTCCACGTGTACGTTATGCCAGTCGAGAATCACAAGTCAGCTTAAGAAGGATCTGTCCTTTCAACAGTAGCTCAGTGTCTCAGAGAAAACGGCAAAATTCCTGTACTGAGCAATTAATGCATTTGTCAGTGCCAGCTGTTAGAGGTTTCTATATTTAAAACGATGGCTGCCATTAATGTATGGAGGTAATGCTGTCATCTCCTTCATTTTACTGTTCTGAAGAATCAGCACTGCATTTTCAGCATCCCTCCAAAGCAATGGTAAGCAAAGTCATGAATTTTGTTTGAAGACTAGTGTATTATCTTGTAAATGTCTATGCTCGATAGAATTACGCAAGCCTAGGGACACGAAATAATTAATGATTTGGAACGTACTTATTGCTGTGTATGAAACTGAGACACGATTAATCTTAAAGAGACACAGAAGAACAGTATCTCAGCTGTCAGGAACAGTACAGCTCAATAGGCATAAAAATACTTTCAAGTTATAATTATAGCTTTAAATCGTAGATAAATACTGGCTCTTTTTAATTCTAAATCACTTCTAGTTACAGAGTAGGAGACCAATTCCATTGCTCTCTGTTTCTGTGGATATAAGCTCAGACTTGAAAATAATTAAAGAACTGGCAATTTTTTTTCATTCTGGTTAATCTAGCATATCTGGTGAAATCATTCAATGATTTCATTGGGAATTCAGGAGAACTCTGGAAAGACAGACGTGGTCTTTAAATAAAAACTTTCTATGCAATAATTTACGGACCGGTAGAAAGATTTGTTGACCAGCCTAGAACAGTATTTTTAAGACCTTCAGTACCACACCTAGGAAGGGATCATAATTATGTCGGTGATTTTGCTGCATCTTGAATACCAGTTGCAGTTCATGTCCTCCACTTCAGAAAAGGTGCAGCAGAACTGGAAAATTCACAGGAGGGCAGAAAAGGGTAATAAGAAGCACGAGGTGTTTTTTATTTAGGGAACAAGTAGGACTCTTGCATCTGAACAAGCAACTTAGGCAGGGGAATGACAGAACTAAAAACATGAGTAGCATGGGGAGGAGCAGCTTCTTTCAGTGCAAGAAATCCAGAGTATTGGATTGGAGCTAACAGGTGGCACATTGAAAAACAAATGAATGGGAGAGATTTTTCATGTAAGCAAGGTTCAGAGCATCTGCAAAAGGGTGTAACAGGTTTTTAAAGCATACATGGGTTCAGTTGGAGACTAAGACTATGTCATGGAAGAAATCTGGCAAGATGTATTAAATGCAGAGAGGGGAAGCTTGGCTCAGGACATCCCTGAGCTCCCAGGTGGCTGGACAGTGGAAAAGTGGTGTATCTTTCCCTGGATATTTGGGTTTTGTCAATGAATAGAAGTGATACTTAACTACACAGACCTCCTGGGCAGATCCAGCGCAGCCACTCGTATGTTACCCAAGTCTCAAAAACCATTTAGCCCTTGAAGTTTCAATCCCTAATTATAAAGGAATCTGGGTAGGCGATTTGACTGTGACAGGCATTATAATGTGATTGCATTTTATTGACATGTTATTTCTATTGAAACAGAAAATGAACATATTTTAAACTCAGTAATTAAAAATAGCTCTTAGGAGAGTTGCTCTAAGTGTTTCCCTGCACAACAAAGCAATTGAACAAGTCAGAAGACATTACTTCAGTACCATGTGACTTCTACGGGATCAGAGTTTAAACAATGAAACCCTGTCCAAATGGAGAAGAAGAGACCCCAAATTCTACCGGATTTGGAGACTGACCTTTTAGTGCCCATCTCACGCTTCTCTGCAGCTTTTTCTCACAGAGTTTTGTAGTATTTAAGAACATCACAGTATCATCTACTCTGATTCACACCATAGGATAGGCTTTACACTTCACCCAGTTACACTGAATTAAACCCAAAGCCTATAGCTCAGGACTTGAGATTAGCCTTCAGAAAATGGAACCGTTGCGCCTCATCAGGAGAGACCACGGTGCCTGTGTACGCTGCTGTCCTGGAAAGGACATTTTAAGTTTGACAGATTCAAGTAATTTTGGAGGTTCCCATTCCACACTGGAAAAAGGAATTCCCAACCTGGAATAAAATGTGCATTAACTGACCTGGGTGTGGTTTATCTAAGACACCATTTAGGTGTCACGTATTTAGGTCACGTATTTAGCTGTAAAGACTGTTCTTTGTACCACCACAGAAAAGGGTTCCATCTACAGCTACAGCCAATCTGTTAATAGAATCTGAGCATTATTTCTGGCGATGTATTTAGTTCCAATGATTTATCAATTTTTGAGTGTATTGCTCCTCTGCACAGAAACCTCCAAATTCAAAATCCAGAAAAACTGCCACCTTCATTTCCAAAGCTTTATTTCCCTAGTACTTCCTTCTTGTTTCTGTCAGGCAGAGCTCTACCCTTTAATTCTTATTCAGCATAATGAGGATTACTTTGCACCATGTGACTCCTGCAGCCTCTTTACTCCAGTGTACTCAGCTATCTCTCCTTTGCATCATCTCAGGTGTTCTCACTTTGTTTCCAAGACTTCTGCCTCACACTTTCTCTAAATCAGAAAATCCTGCCAGAGCTCTTGCTTGCTCTACAGTTAGGTTCTCTTAAATGCATTGTTTCTACAAATAATCAGATCCCATACCAGTGTGATTTACTGGGACTGGGAAAATCTTGTTACTTGTGATTTTTTGCTAACAGATGACAAAGCTTTCAGTGATTCGTTAAGAACTGCTTTTCCACAAAACATCCATGTTTTAAAAGCATGCTCCCCACACCTGCAAATCTCCATCCACCTGAAGTCTTTTACCTTCGTGTTCCACAATCAGGCCTCAGCAGCCTGACTGGCAGGGACCTCCTCGGGCAGAGCTGCAGCCACTGAGCGCTTCCCAAGTCACAGAGTCGTTTATGTGAGAAAAGACCTTTCAGATCATCGAGCTCAGCTGTTAACCCAGCACTGCCGAGGCCAAGTCATCCCACACCATGGGCCAGGCGATTCTGCCACGCTGAGTGCCTCCCTCCCTCCCTAACTTTCGAAGACAGCCGAAACGGTATCAATTGGAGATTTGCATTTCGTTTCGGGCTGTGCAGAACGAGGGCTTTCTCGGTGCCGTGCACACCGGCGGGGCTGAGCTGCCCTAACCCGCGCAGAGGGGCGACCTGAGGGCAGCTGCCCCGATGACGCCGGGACGATGCCGCGCGGCGCCCGGACACCCTGTCCCC